>VXBA01004195.1:236889-429117 GCA_013399895.1 Serilophus lunatus
CTTTTTTTTTTTTTTTTTTTTTTTTTTCTCCTCCTACCGGGAATGCTCAAACTGGACTGATGGACATTTCCGAGCTGTGCATCTCCGACCCTCTCGGCTACCACAATCAGTGAGTGTGCCGTGCCGTGCCGTGCCGTGCCGCGCCGCGACCGGGCGGGCCGGGGGCGGTCTGGGACCAGCGCTGCGTCCCGCTGCGGGTGGGATGAAGCAGCGGCCCCGCTGCCTCCTGCCGCAGAGCCGCAGCCTCCCGCCGCCGCGGGGCACCGCGTGTGCCGGGGAACTCGGAGCGGCCGCGGGCAGGGCAGGGCAGGGCAGGGCGCACCTCCGCGCCGGCAGGTGCGGCGGAGTCCGCGGAACAGCACTTGGGGGGGTCGGCGTCTTGGTGTTTTTTTCCTTGCCGTGTAACTTCTCCCTCTAATGCTTCATCTCCTAGGAACAGGCAGCTAAAAGTGAGAGCTGGCGGTCCTTTCTGTGCAGTTTTACTTTCCGTCTGTGCTAGGATTTTTATTAGATGAATTACTAGATGCCTGTAAAGAGATGTGCATATAAAATTATATGAAGCGGATCCATTAAAGCACTGTCTTTTATTTAAAAAGTCCGTTTTTCACCTGAAATGCCCTATGGAAATCCAGTTTCCCACAGCTTACTGTTTGGATAGCCTGCCCGGGGAAAGAGTGGAGTCGGAGGGCTGGCAAGCTGACTTCCCGAGCTGGGACCGGTGGCTGATACCTTAGCACCTGCTACTGCTCTTTGTATTCCGAAGTGGGCTGTGCCTGGTAATGCTGTGCTTAAAAATCACTTTAGCATGTTAAGTTTGGTTTGATCCTGTTGGAGAACTTAGGAAACAGGGCATAATAAACCTTCTCAGTGTTTACATCCAGCTGACTGCAACAATTAATTTTAAATGCATTTCTCCTGTCTGATAAATCTCACCGTAAGCAGTCCCCTTTTGTACGTTTGCATGTTAATCTGTGTGTCACCTATGCAGGTTTTGCGATGTCATCAAAGGTGGGAATGAAGTAATTTTACCTAATTCATTGCTTTTGTCTTAAGAACACCCTGTATTTAGTAAAATTAAAATAATTAAACCCAAGCAAATATCCCACAAATACCACACTTTCCTCGTTTCAGCTTTTATTTGTCTTTCTGTCTTTTGTTTCCCGATATTCCATCTGTCTTTACACTCATTTCTCCTTCCTTTAATCCCCTGCTTCCAGCAGTTTCATTAAAATGAGACTTAGTATTGTTAATAGAAATTAATAATCTAACCCATGTGATTTGCTTCTCCCCACTGGTGCTTCACTTGTGGCTGCTCCATTTTGAATTAAAAATAAACAAACAATTTCTTAAGGGAAATGTATTCTCTGTGCTGCTGGGAGTTTTGTAATATGAAGGCAGAAATTGGAAAAAATAGTAAAAAAATCCCCCAAACAAATTACCACAATCATAAGATAGGTCTTCATCACTTACTATGTCTCTTAACTTTTTCTTTTGTTTTTTGTACTTTTGTAATAGAAAAAAAGGAACTCAAACAACATGAAAATAGTAAGAAGTAATCTGCATGTTGTATTGCCATTCACCTGTTTTACTTTTTCATGGACTCTGTCGGGTCTCAAAAATGTCAAGTGCACCTTACCCATATTCACAACTCCTTGGCTGCTGAGTAGACAGATGAAGGTGGCCCTGGGGGAAGTGCCACTGAGCCCCTGTGGCTTTACAGTAGACAGAGAGTGCTGCTTTTTGAGATGACAAACTGTGGGAGAGCTCTTTGTTTAAGTGCTTGATTCTGTGTGCCAACAAATCTTCTCTTTAACATTGTTGAGGTTGGGGAAAAGAGAAAGTTAAATATAATTTAAAAAATCTCAAACTCTATTTTTTCCTTTTTTTTTTTAATTGAAGGAGTACATTGATGCAGGAAAGTTTGGAAAAAAAGTTATTGAGAGAAGTAAAATGTGGGAAGCTTTAAAAATGCCCCCATATCTTTTATGTGCATTGTGTCAAGTACTGATTAGATTCACAGGATAGATTTCACATTCAATTCCTGTAGCTGAGAATAAGAGTTGGCCTGGTATATGTCCTTTTAGCCATCTTTTTTCTCCCCCTGTAACAACTATGTTGTGAACGTACAATGTAAATACAAGTGTTGCATTTGTGCCTGTATCCCTAACTAGCTGTGTGAGCATATTACTGTACTGATTTACTCTTCTGACTAACAGCTATTGAAATGCTTTTAATAGTTATTTTCTTTTTTTTTTTTNACTGCATTTAATTCTGTGGATGGCAGTTTTTGTCGAACCTTAAATGAGCAGTGAATTTTAAAATATTGCAAACTGGTTCTTCTTGTTCAGTTGCTTGTTGAGCTATTGGAAAAAATATGAGGAAGAGTAGAATGTTGGAAGAGAAGTGTATGTGATCACTCAATACATGATCCATACAGTTCCCTGGAAACTATATTTCACCTCACAATTATTGAAACAGAGAGAATGAACAAGGCAAAGGAGAAGAGAGGTAACTCCCTTCACCTTGGAGTTTGAGGAGATTTTAATTTTTTTAACAATCAGACTCAAGAAGAGTTTGAACAAAAACTAAGCAAAGGAATTCTTTGCCCCTAATCCGTTCTTCAGGTTTTGTATTTCTCTTCCTCAAGCAGTGAAAGTTCCCTTTCCATTGCCTGTGTGTGTTGATCTGAGCGATTACACCAGGAAACTATGGAAGTTCTGGTTAGCAGGTTGTGCGGTTTCCCTCGGTACAGGATCTTGCAAGGAGTGTAAGAAAATGCATCTTGCTAATTTTGACCCTTTGTGCATGTGTTCTAAGGCCACATATGTATTTCGTTTCTTGCATAGAAATCCACTCTTTAGCAACCCCTTACTTCATTTTGGTATGGACATTCAAGAGAATTATTCCTGGGATAGGTGATACAGCTCCAAGGAAGAAGCTTTTGTATGAGTTTGGATTAGGAAACTAACAAAGGCAGTGGTTTGTACCTGCAGTTTGTCTCTCAGGTGAGGGCATATGGCAAGAATACATTAATTACGCTGTACTGGGAACGTCTATCTGCGGTAGGGCAGGAAGGGAATGTGTGTGCAGACACCACAAATGTATACTGACATATAAAAGATGTGATTATATTCTCACACAAACATGCGTGCATCTGTAAATATTTATGTGTAGGCATATACACATGCATATGTACAGTCTTATGGAATATTGGTGTTGCATCTTTCTCATATTCAAATCTAAGGCTGTTTCAAAGGACAGTGAAATACATCATTTTTACTTTTGTGTATTAACTTCCACATCCCAGAGAATTTTTTTCTGCGTAGTTATATTTGCCACCAGAAATGTTGATAGGACTACAAAATTGCCATTTCTGTTTCTAATTATTATTCTACATGACAGACAGAAACTGACCAAGAAGCCATCATGAGGGTAAAATAAAAATCATTGGCAAATGAGGGCATCTTGCCAGGTGGTATGTCTCTTACACTGCTTCCTGTGATGTATGAGAAAGACACGTGAGTCACTGATCTAATAAAAATAAAAATTATTTTATTAAGAGAAGGAAAAACTTGTAAGTAATAAATTACATATTTGATAGAGAGCTGGAAAGGTATAATGTTTGAGGCAGCGAAGGATCAAATTCCGTCCCTGCAGCGGAGAATTAACAGAGTTACTGTCACTGACCCTGATGCATAGACTGAAGAAATGTGACTTGATTTCAGAGATTACTGGAAATCTTCATATTCTGTGAATGGGAGGAAATCTGAGTGAGAGAATCTGAATGCAACTGTCTGCTTTGAATGTCTCTGAGAGTTTGGTGTAGGCAGGAGTTGTTAATTGGGGAGAATGGGAGGAGTTGTTTCTTTTGTTGACAGAATAAATTGAAAAACCTCTGTAAGGGAATTGTTACAGTTACCAGGAGGTAACTGTCATAAAATGGGGTCTCAATACACTAATCTTAGTGAGCACGAGGCTAATGAGGAAACCAGTACCTTTAAAGTATTTGTATCAACTTTTCCTTCATCTTCTAATTCCACTCGTAAAAGTAACCATGATCTAATCATTATCAGTTATTGAGAAATATGGAAAAATCAATATATTTTAAATAGGATTTTTTCATTGTATTGATTCGAAGTAATCAATAAATATTGCATTTAGCCTGGAAGGGGAAAGACTTTGGAGAGATTGCATCAGAGAAAGTTGCTGTGATAGAGATTTCATATCCCATTTTCTTCCTCTCCAGGTGAATGTTGCTCTACTCTCTCTGCACTTTCCACTGTTATTTCCAAGCCCTGTTTCTGCGCTGTCACTACTGCTCTAAATTTCGTGTCGTTTGAAAATACTTGTATTCTGCACGTCATTTCAGTTCAGTGAGAAGTTTTGTGCATTGTGTCAGTGGGTCTCTGTACAAAATTTTTCAGGGCTGAAAAGATAAAATTCTCTTCGGGAACAGAAAAAGGGAGAAGGTAAAAGATTTAAACCTGACAGTAGATGAACTGTATGGGTTCTGTTGGGAGCACAATAGAATTTCTCCAAAGACTGTAAAACACCTAAGAGAGATTTAATTAAAGAAAGAAATAATAAAAGTAGAAGAAAGTGGTGACAAAGCTTGGATATAAAAGACAAAATTCTTTCCCCAACTTATTCTAACTTACACTCGTTGATTTAGGAGTTGGGGATCACATCAGCAGCTAGTGCTGCACATCAACAATTCCAGTAAAGACTGCAGAGACTAGGAAGTTCTTCCCAGCCAGACCTGTTCTTTATTCCATAGAGCTACTGGTGGCAACATTACAGCCAGGAAACACAACAGAATTTTTAGTTTTGAGCAGTGTGAGCAAGAAAATTTAGCATCTGTCCAGAACTCAGCAGTGAGCTTCCTAGGTAATGCTGCTATAGAAACTGGGGGAGAAAAGGGGAAAGATCAGAGTTTCCACAGAAAACTGTGAGTCAGATGGTTGTTTGTTTAGTGAAGGGACTTAACAAAGAAGATATTAGCAGTATGCGTCTATGGTGACCTTGCCAAAAAAAAAAGAAAAACTTGATTTCTTTCTGTCTTCCTGGTATCGGCTGCATTTGAGTTAAGAATGTAGTCATTTCTATGTAGCTTGCACATGTAAAGTGCTTTGTGCCTGCCATCGGGAACAGAACATAGTTTAGTATTATTTATTAGTAATAGCTGTTGACCTAGTGAGTTTTATTTCTTAGGAATTAAATTGTAGTTACTTTTTCCTCGCATTCATTTCCATCCTTACTATGCTGCTCCTCTCTAAAGCTTTGCCCTGTACTCTTCAGAGTGATAGGGGTGCCCACAAAATGATTCTTGCAGCTGGAGCACAGTGCACTTTGATTCTTCCAGGGCTTGGGAGTCTGGCTGCTGGCAGTGACTGTCCGTGAGGAGAAACGTGTCTGCTCAAGGTGGAATGCACTGTATAATAATATATTTGTCATGTTTGTAATTGCAAATGTAATTAGCAAACAAGCTCTGGGGAATTGAAGACTTGAAACTTTCACTGCACATCATTTGACCCGATCTTGACTGGACCAGATCTTGTATGTTACTGTTAACCCTTGCTGTTTCTGCAGAGAAATGCTCCTATGTAATTGCTGCTAAGTTTCCTGCTTCCTTCCAACCCTCCCTTTTTATTTTTTTGTCTATGAGCAGCATGGTACCTGTATTTGCCTATACCTGCTTTTATTGTGATAGCAAGTGCTTATGTTTCTCTTGTGACACATGCACTAATATTTCCTCCCCTAGCACTTCTGACAGTCGGGAAAGCATTCTGCAATGCCCTTTGTGAAGAGCACTGTGTACCAGTAAGTGCTTTTGCATACTGAGCTGTTCAGTGCATTCCTATCACCACAGGCAACGTTACTACTCAGTGCCCCTTGCACTTCGCAGAGACAACTTGCGAAAAGCAGGTGGCAAGCTGTTATCACACAACCTGCGATGGCTCTCTGTCCCTGCTGAGCTGGAATTTTCTTGCGCTCCCTTTCTGAATGGAAGAAGAATAAATATCAAACAAATGCTGTTAATTTTTGGAATCCTGGCCAGTCACCCTTAGGATGACTTTTTTGTCCTACAAAGAATATTCCCAATCCATAAGAATTTAGTAAACAACACAGAATCTGTTCATAAAGTCACAAACTTCTGTGTGCATAGGAAGCAAAAAGGGTCTACTCTGCTTTTTCATGTGAATAGTCTGTTTTTTCTTTTTTGATTTCAAGATAGGACTTAAATTGCAATAAAATTTGTCATAGCACTGTTCTTGTTTTGGACAGAGTTTTACATATTCTTACATTTTTATTTATGTGAAGAGAAATAGGTTAAATATTGAGAGGGATGTCCGTTTTAATGCAGGTTTTTTTGTCGTGACTGTAAAGACATCTCTCAAATACTGCATCCTGCCGAAGACTGGGAAGGAAAAGGAAGCCTTTTCTCGTTTCTCCTTGGTAGGGTAAAAGCCTTTGAAAACCCATTTCAGTCTAAATTTTTCTTTTCCATTCCTGGACAGTGTGATGGATTTACCATGTATTTTAAGGGTCATCTCTTTTTCTTAAATTAGCGCAGCCTATAATGTGGGTGGTGGAATTGGGACCTCCAGCTTAGAGTATCCTGCATATCAGGACAAAATTTCCTACAACACCTTTTGTTTTGAATTGACTGTCTTTTACTACAGCTGTTTTTACATGAAGATTTCTTCTTGCTGTGGGTCTGATTTTCTGAAAGGCTGTTTGTGCACACAGCATATTTAAAAGTGTTATTTTCTAGTTTTTTCCCTTTTTTCTCACGGCATTTTAAAGTTCCCTTTCGTAATAATGGCCCTCAATCTCCGGTGATGGAGCCGTCACTGTGAACAATGCTGGTGAGTGTATTGTCTCGCTGTCCTTTCACTCAAGACAAAGGTCAAAAGAACCGTTTTAAAAAATGTTCAATTCTCTGTTATGATTTTGCATACGAAAATTATAATTTCAAGAATGTGTAAGCACTTGGGTAAAAAGAAGACAGAAATATGATTTTCCATCAGTTGCTGCAGGTACATTTTTTTTGATGTAGTGACATGAATGATTACAACCCAAATTTCTCACTGAGATTTACATCACATTTTATATTAAAAAATTAAACAACTGAAGGACACTAAAAAATTATTCTTCAAGAGATTTTATTTTCCCGAAGTTTTCTATGTTGTTTTTGTTTTTATTCAGTCAAGCTGACAAGTTTTTAATTCTCAAACATACTAGTTTCCTGATTTAAGAAATTATACTTATCTAGATAAAGTTTTCACAGATGTGGCAACATAGCAGTTGAGAACATAAGTTGTTACTGGTTTCGGGAATTTGGTTTAAAATTTATTTTTCCAGAATTAACCTATACTCATTTTTAATATGTACATTTTCTACATATTTTGCTTTTTATTTTTAAAACAATTTTTGCTTTCTACAGCAAATTTGAGGAGTGCCTGTCATTTTATTTTTCTTTGTTTCTGGACTGTATGTGGCATATGACTCTCATCTAGTTTCCACAGTTCGGAAAGTGCTGTAGGGGAAGAGCTATTTCATTCTTAATTCACACAAACTCAGTCCTTCTTTAGTTCCTTTTCAGACATATATGATGTTACTTCTACTTTTCTCTCTGAGAGTGTGATTCTGTTTCTTCATGGTTTTTGTATGTCTGTTTATGAGGGGGGTTTTTTGTAGCCTGAGGAGGGAATGGTACAGGGAGACACTGACAACATTTTCATAATTCTAGAAGCATTGGTGCCTATTGCCTGACTCTTAACGAGGCAATTTTACCTGATTCATCAGTAGTGCAAAGGTATCTGGCTGGATCAGGGCTCTCCATACACCTGTGTTAAATAGCGACTTCCCAGCAATGATGTTCAGCCTTCAAAGCAGCCTAACCAGGGACTGAGGTAGGGAAGGGGCCACAGCTGTCTGATTACAATCAAAACTCACCTGCAAAACCAAGGAAATCCTGACATGGGAACTTGTGTTTTGGTGCTTGAGCATTGTGAAGGATGATGAACTTCACTTCCTATGTGCTCTTTTTGCCTTAATAAATTGTAGCAAACATGACCTTACGAAAATGATGTGTAAGTGTATCATGTGCCCATATGTAGAATTTTACATAGATAATGCCAGATGTATCTCCTTTGGAATAATTGATACGAATTGCATAGGGGCACCAAGTGCATTGTAGAGGACTATAATGCATCAAAGTAGGAGAGAAAAGAATTTCCTTGATACAGAGATCTGTAAGTGCATGGATGGATGTCTGTCAGGTAATTTTATGTATTTGTGCATATACTGTGTATTAACAGAACACACATATATATGAACTGTATAATTTTATACGTAACGAAGTGTTCACTCACTATTACATAGTGTACTTTTTCGCTTATTCATATGTCTCTTTTTATGCATGTGCAAGCCTTTCTGCATGTGGATGCATATTTCTGTGTGTATTAGTGTATAAATGCCTAAAAAAAATAAGGATAGATACATCTGCCTTCATCACAAGGTTGTTCTGAGTCTTTGTTAATTAAAGTTTGTAAAACTAGTCGTAGCCTTAAATTTACAAAACACCTTCTATGTAAAATGCTGTACAAGTATACCATATTTTAAGCACATTTGTGCTTAAAAAAATTGGATGTTTCTCTTGGAATGTATATAATCATGGATTATATAAGGTTAGGCACTCCTAAATAATTGCAGGTAGATCTTCTGTTTATAAATCAATGAGCTGGTGATTTTTAAAGAGGAACAGGAATTTGCGTTAAATAAGGTATCAGAGAATAATTTGAAAAGCAGAATGCTATAACATTGCCCGGATAAAGATGGGCTCATGTGCCATAGCGATAGAAGAAATTCCAAATCACTGACTTTATCTACTTATTTAATTTGTGGTTATTTTGGATTTTTTTCTTCTTCTTCTGATGCAATTTTGGTTTGTTAAGACACAAAATATAGTGTGCTTCTGCTTATGGAATTGTAGCTTAAAAGGTTATTTGATTATGAGATATTTGTCTTTTTTTTTATTTCATCACCTACAGTGTTTCTGACCATTCCCTTTTTATTCTTTTTATAGGTATTTTTTATTTTCCAATGGAGTTGGTTTTGGTTTTTTTCCTAGCAATTACAGTTAGAGGCTGTCATTATAAAGGAACTATAAGCTCTAATCTCTGCCCATGATCATTACTTCTCTAATAATATGGACCATCTTTATTGAAATTTCCTTTCTTGGTTTTCTATTCTCACATAGATTTATTTTTTTAAAATATGAACAAATTTAATTCCACAGCCTTTTAAAATAACGTAATTATGAAACAAGAACAAAAGCTCTCACAATACAGTGGTAATATATCTATACATGTTTTAATACATGAATTTTCCCTTAGGTGTTTAGGGAAAAACAGATACAGACCCCCACAGATATGCTTTAATTGTTGATTGAAAGAAGAAAAAAAATGCCTACATTTGGCTGATTTACTTTTTCAACGTATTATCACTTTGCTTCAGTCTCTGCAAAATGCAATTCCCCTGTTGGACCAAGAGTTAAAAATTAATTCATGAATAATAAAAGCCAATCAGTCTTGTTGAGTTTAAGAAGGATTAGAAGAAAGGTTTTTGTACTGAAGCAGTTATATATCTTGGTGGTGATGTTGTTGGGCTAATAGATATTGTACTAGGTCCCATTGGTTATCTGATAAAGGTAGCTGATTTGCAAATAGGATTGTTATCCTGATGACTAACGAGTCTAATATTGGATGGATTAAAAGATGTTGGGTGGCTGGTGTCTCTTATTAAAAGTTCTTGACTCCCTTTTAGGAGAGAATTGTTTGATTCAGATGCATAGATTGGAAAGGGAGCAGGTAAATACATATTACGTAGAAACGCTTCATGCTGTCTTAATGCAGCTGGAATTTTCAAGGAGAGTGATCTGATTTGGGCACCAAATTCCACAGTGTCAGTGGTGGGGAGCTGTCCGTAATGCATGGAGAAGCTTGTACAGACATCAGGATATCCTGTGCTCAAAACACGTAACTATTAGAAGGTGAGCACAGAAAAACTTATTACTCCCTTGAAACAAGAGGGAGGATTTCCGCACAAAATTTTGTAATGTAAGCCCCCCTGTCCCTACACAGATCTGTTGTGTAGCACTGGATAAGGGGGGAGGAAGTAGGAAATACGGCTTGGGGGAAGGCAGTAATCCAGAGTGATGGAGATCTCAATTTTTTTTAGAAAGGTTTCAGAGCTAAAGGTAGAATTTAAGGGAAGGAAGTGGATAAAGATTACTTGTTTCAGGAACAGTGCTTGAACCTGACGTGAAGTATAGGAAGAAGACTGCCAGCCATTCAGTGCAGTTATGTGAAGGTCTGGGGAGGGGAGTATGACGATATGGCATCCTGGGCAAGAGAAGGAATGGATACACCTTTTCAAATATCTGTTCCATAACAGCTTCTTAGGGCCCTTCATGAGAAAAGCATCTTGAATGACAAACTGTCCTCGTGTATAAAGAGTTCGCTGTCACTCGGCTTAAGAGCCGCAGCATCTCTGTCTTTCAGCTGTCGTTATGGGAAAACTTGTAAACAGAGGATCTTTGTGAGGTTAAAGACAGTGATATTCAGCCTGCAGGCGACTGACTGTTATATTTGGGTAGAAATAAAGGCAGCACAGGGAAAAGTGTCCATCCTTTGAAAGAACAGTTTTGCTTCCTTCAGTGAAGGTCAGGCCAGTGGCTTTGCCTCCAACTGCCCAGTGCTATAGCGCAGGTAGGAGCTGGAAGAGCTCTGCAGCCATCTGCAGGGCTCTGCCGACAGTGCGCCGGGTTGCAAAGGGGGCCGTAGGGCCTGCCTGGAGTGTAGCCATTGCTCCTTTCTATTCACAGCTCCTTGAAAATGTTCAAATTACTTTGTCCTCTAAAAGTACATGCGAGTTTCTCCTGGGCATCTTGGCAGTGCTCTCACTACTGCATAAGAGAGGATTTCCATGTCCGTGGACCTCGTGGAGCCTCCAGAGAGACTCAGTCATCTCTGCCATGTCTTACTATGCACAGTCCCTTCAGCATCTTAGTAGTCTAAGTTTGGACACTATCACCACGTCCCCTGAAGAGCGATTCCAAAGTCTATGAATGTCTCATGGTAAAGTATCTTAATGGGAGAGAGAAACCTTAGTGTTTCGCATGTAAGTTTCATGGAATCTTTGAGAAATACTGCATCATTTGTGTATTTGTGCACTGTTCCCTAAATGAAGCAATCCCTTGCTTTCTCACAGAATCACAGAATGGTTGAGGCTGGTAGGGACTTTTGGATGTCATCTGATCCAGCTCCTTGCTCAAGCAGGACCACCTAGAGCTGATTGCTAAGGATCAGGTCCAGGCAGATTTTGAATATCTCCGAGATAGGTGACTCCACAACCTCTCTGGGCAACCTGTGCAAGTGTGCGGTCACCTAGCACAGTGAAAAAGTTTTTGCTTATGTTCAGAAAGATGCTACTATATTTCAGTTCATGCCTTCATGTTGTATTTTTTGAGGGTTTTTTTGCCTCATACTTGAGTATACCCAATTGTTTTATGATGTCTCAAAACTCTACTTGGTCAGTCTCTTCCTAATAAAGTGACACATTAGATACATTTAGGCTAAATGTATATGAAAGAGAAGAGTCCCCTACCTGGTTCCCTGGGAATATAACTGTGTCATTGAGATCTGAATTGCTGGGGTCTTGCAGCCTGAGTTAAGAATGACAGCTTTGTTTTCTTAAAGTTACAGTTGGTTGATCAAAAGCATCTATTGTGTCTCATTAGCAGATACAGACATTTCTCATCTAGTTTAGAGTATTGCTTATCCACATCTTAATATAATGAATACATGGAAGTATTTGTTTTGAATATTCTCTTTATCTTTTTCTTAGTCAGCTGGTTTATCAGCTACTGTATCTTTTCATAACAGGGTAAATGAATAATAATGAGCAATAATTGAATGCAGATTTAAAAGGGAATGGTCCATTCATTTGAGAGTTGCCATTATACCCCTGTTCTCAATCCTCGTTTCTGGTTTCTTCTGGGAGAGTGACATCTGGATGGTCTCACTAGCTTTGCTACATCACCAGTGTGAGAATTAGGACAAGGATTTGACACTGTTCATGATGTGGACTACTGAACCAGAGAGAAAAACCTTTAATAGCCATACAGAAAAATCTTTGAGGAGAGTGCCATATTAAAATGACTTCTACTGTGATAGAAAACCTTCTTTCTATAATAATGTAGTCAGTACTTGATGCCTTCTAGAAGCGGTTACTGTGCTAACAGGTTCTGTTTCACTCAGAGCAATAGGTAATTTATAGTAGATTACTCCATCTTCTGAGAGCAGCTCACAACCATGAAATACTGTCACTGCTGTTGAAGGAAGAGGCTGGTGCTGAGAATTTATATGGGAAACTGGACAAGCAAAAGCCACAAGATGAAGAAGCTATCTACAAGCTTTGAGTGTGTTTGGGAACTTTCTTTTTAAAACATCTTCTATATGAATCTGCTTTTTTTTCCTCGTGTAAATGACAAGTACATGTGAAAATCAGGTGGGCCACAGCAAATAAAACTCACACAAGATTAATAGTAGGCCGTTCAGTTCAGTGTCACAGTAGAAGAAGAAATACCTGCTACCAGTATAAAAAAATCATGAAGTGAGGGAACAGGAGCCACCGAAAGCTTTGTATGGGAATGGCAGAAACTAGTGATTTTCCTTCCATAAAACTCTGCCAGGTGCTGTTAGTGCCTCAGATCACCAGCTGCTTCTTTCAGAGTTTAGGTTTCATGCTTCTAATGCATGAAATGATTCTTTAAGCCCTTTGGGAATAATTTGGAGTATGTTGGAGAAGGCTACACAGTGGTAATTGGGGAGCAGTTTGATGCATTGCTAAAATGCACGGAGGACAAAATGCCAAATGAGGTGTGAGAGGAGGTGAAGTGTGAACTCGCTGAAGTTGCAAAGAATGTTATCAGGATAAAAACACACCAGGTATGAGTAAAGCAGGACTCCAAAGAAACATTCCAGAACATGGGGAATCTCCAGAGGAGAATGGCCTTTCCCATATTTATGAGGATGAAACCCATGGACGAAAGCCTGTGCAAAGGAGAAAGAAGACTGCAGTGGGATATCAGGGAAGAAGAGACCTGACTCTGGTTTCAAGCTCCTTTTAAGGTATCTATCTATATAATGCCATTGAAGTGAGCAGCAATTATATCTTTATAGCAGTGGATAAAATCAAGAAAAAGAGAAAGGCAAATGTAACAAATTGCACCATTAAGGAAAACTTCCCTGATATTGCCCTGTGGGTAGGAAGTTTAGTGCCATCAGCTTCTGTAGTGTCCTGGTAACTCTGCTGCAAGGAAACGTAAAATGCAATGCCAGATAACACTCTACTACTCTACAGAAGAGATCCAAAGGAGAGCTCGTGATTGAAACTGATCTTGAGCCTTTTGGATTGTGAGCAGTATACTTCTCCTGGGCACTGTTTGAGCTGTGTTTGATTGGAGATTGTGAGCTGGAAGAAGGACAAGAAAGGGTAGAACCTGTGTCACGGAGCTTGAGATCAGACTGGGATGGAGAAGTGGCAGCTGAAAAGCCAAGGGCAGAAGTCCAGTAACTGTGGATAGATCAATGTGTGACTAAGGTTTTTGTCTGATGTTTGCTAGGAAACATCTATTTCTCACCCCTTTTCTCATTTAGCCTACTGAACATACATACAGGCAGTACTTCCTGCAAAAATCTGGAATTTGAATGCAGCAGCTTTGCGAGGAGAAATCACAGAGAAGGAAGAAAGATTTTTTTAGCACTTGCGCAGCTTTCTATTGCTAAAATTGAATGAGAATTGGCTTAAAAATTGGGGCCAAACCTTGCAAAACTACTGTTTTGTTTTCCTCCTAGCTTTTTAATTTAGTATGCATCATCTGGCAACTGCACTGGAAGTGGGCTTCACCTTTACAGATTGTCTTGTTTTGTCTTTCTGCTACAAGGTGAAAGTTGTCAGCATCATCCTTGTGAGGTGAGGAAGAGGCACATATGCAAAGCTTACCCACACAAATATACAAGTCCCTTCCACCTGACAGCCCTACCATGGCCCCTGTCACTGCTTAAAGCACAGTCTGGCTCCTGAACTTGTTGTGGGGAACCTGAAAGCCAGGTGGTGCTGGGAGCAAATTGCACTGGGGAGAGGTGCCGAGACACAGAGCAGCAGGATGTTTAGAGGGAAGAGGAGCTTTGAAATGGAGCTTTTGACATTGGGAAGAGATTGTGTGTGTTATGTCATGGGGCCTGAAGAAAAGAGAACTGTTCCCTTGGGATGAGCAGATTTATTACAGTGTGTTTAGTGCTCCTGTAACTAGAGAAGAAAGATGCATGTTAGCAGCTGGTAGGAGGCCTGTGCTGCACTTCTGCTCTGGAAGAGTGCAGAAGGCAGAAATGATGCATTCCTGTGAGATGGGATGGAAGGGGAGTCCTGTGCATTGGCTAGGGCAAGTTAGAGCAACATTGGCTTGGTATGGAAGAAGGAGAAGCTTAGCTGACCTTTTTCATTGAGGTAGAGGTATTACAGAATATCCCTGGGAGAAAAAGCTCACAATCAGTGAGCTGGAAAAGAGGGAGACTGGGGACCACAAACAAATTTTAAAAAAATTTCTCGCTTATTCTGGTGGCCACTTCTGGCTATTAATATGGTTTCAAGTTTTTTTGCTGTATTGCAGAATTACAGGTTGCTTACTTGTTACTACCTTGTTGGCTTTTGGGTTGTGCAGAAGATGGTTTCACTTTCTCCCAATTTTCACTTTTCTCTGAAGTCCTTTCTGCTGATTTGAGGTGGAGGGAACAGAGAACAGCATGTGGCAAACTTCTTCTGTTTGAGAAGTTCGTGGCTGATGGCATTGCTTTGGAGTTCTCCTTCTGGTGGCTCTTTACAGCTATGCAGTGCTTGCTCTAGAAATTGTACGTGAAGATGGGGAAGAAAAGGAAGGTTCTGTGTTTTACCTCATTTTGAGGAATACTTAGCATTGATACTCCTATAAGAACTTCATATGCTAGTGAATTTAAGGAGAGTTACATAGTGTCTGTCTTCTACTTCTTGGTGTCAATTAATTTTCTGCCTCATCTATGTGCCTTATGCATGCAACCTTTACACACCTCTTGTCTATGTCCAGCCATACTAAAACAAGCAAGGATATCTTCTGTGTAGCTCCATCCTGTTGCAGGAGGCGGTTCTTGCTGAACTGAGGCTCAGAGTATCTCCTTGTCCTAAGGAAGGATCTGTTAGGCCCTGCTGTTAGAAAGGTAGTACATAGAACAGCATAATATAAAGCAACAGGAGTGTAAACATATTAAATCCATGAGAGAATTCCAGGAGGAGATGTAGATTTGGGACTGGAGTTTTTGAGTCAACACTTACTTAAAGTGTCATCAGGACTTACAGGTATTTTGTGGAGATCAGTTGAACAGCATTTGTTCTGAGAAGATACAGTTTCAATGGACAGGGAACAATGTAATACTGGACAGGAGAGCCTTATCATCTCAGAAATTAGTTTTGGAAAAATCAGTCAATGACGTTGTTTAAACAAGGTTGTTGCCTATTCACTGCTTTTGCAAGTGTTTAAAGAAGCAAAATGAAAGAACTTCACAGGAATATGAAGTAGAAGGTAAGTCCTGTTCCCGTCCAGTGGTGCTGAATCTTTATCAGAGATGTCCTTTTCATGATGTGCATTCTGACATTTCCTTATCACTCAGGGAGCAAGGACGCATCTTTTGCCTCCAGCAGCCCAGCTGCCAGGATGGAGTAAATATTGCTTTGTGGCCAAAGGGGCCGGTTAGCCTCCAGGAGACACAAAACAGCAGCACTCAGAAAAATTAGCAGCAGTAAAAGTACATTATACAATTCATCAATCTTTTGTTTTCAACACTGAAGCAATGTTACTTGGGGCATGTGGGTTACACCAGGGTCAGCACTTTCATTAGGAGATCTCTGGTTCTCCATCCTCATCCCAGCACCAGTCCCCAGGGGTGCAGCTTCCAGCAGTGGGTGCAGGCAGTTGCCTGGCATGGGTGAGTGAGGCTGGGAGCAGCCCCTCAGTTCTAGGCAGTGTGAAAAATCAGAGGCAGTTAGGTATGAGTGAAAATATTATAAGTTTCCCTGGTGTCAGCACAGGCCAGTTCTGATTTAAAAAATGAAATATGGCAGCTAATTAATCTAGATCACAGCTTAATCGCCTGTGGTGGGTTTTAAAAAAAACATTTTTTTGTGAATTTAGCACTCATGAAAGTGAGAGGCTGGAATTACTGCATAGACCAAAGCACAGCATGGATAAGCTGTCTCCTGCTGGCTCTGTTCATGCTCCCCCATGGTGGCCTGCAGTAGCCACTGCTCTTTCCTCCAGAACCTGCCTTTCATACCCTCCTCTGCAGCATCATCCATGCAGTCAGTGTGACACATACCTCCCCTTTGCCTCTGCATGTCCTTTTGGGAGCAGACAGAGAGGCTCAGAGGCACACAGCTGCAGATCTCCAGGTTCACCCTAGAACAGTATGGGGAGTGCCTCTTCCTAGGGCCCAGAGTTCTGTGCACTCCCAGCTGTTAGAGGCATAATGAAACACAGTACTGTCCTGGAAAGTGTGATGTGAATGGGGAAAGGAAAGGGATGAGTAGAGAAGGCACTGAGGCACAGATCAGAAAGCTGAGAAGATGAAGGATTTGCCAGGTCTGTTCTTTTGCCCAGACCAGCAGCAGGCCAGCACTGGGGAAAAGAAAAACAATTGGTCCAGTTTTCTAGACTATGAGTGCATTTATGTTTTTCGCAGATTTCAAAAAGACAAAGCATGAGTCTTTCATTGCCCATCACACCCATCATTAGCGAGTTGCTTTCTGACAGTGTTTTCAGTAGATATAGGTCTTGCAGAGGGATGCGTTGCAGCCACTGGCTGATAGACAGTGTCGGCCAGTTGGTTGAGTAAAGTGAGGGATGGCATGGGGGAAGGCAGGTGCATGTTGGAAAGACAAGCAAAACAGATGGACCAAGCTGAGTGCATGTGATGGATCACAGAACGGACCGGGACAATGTGAGACAAAGTTGTCTACTAAATTTTGTGAAATGGCTTTAAAATAATCTATCAGCAAAATGACAGCTTTCTACTCTGTTCAATCAAATTTTATTAATAATTTCTACAGTTCGGAGTAAAGAGTTTACTTTTTCCTTCCTCTTTTATTCACATTTGTACTAAAATTGTGATCTTGACTGTTCCTGCAGGTTAGCAAAGCTAAGCAGGAAGCAAGCAAGCAAATGTGGAAGGCAGGGCAAGAGCTGGTGTTGCCGATGAAAAATTCTTTGCTCTGAGAACTGGCACTTTAACCTGGCACTCGTTTTTTTCTGTGCCCCTGGCACCTGTCATGTCATTGCAGTATTGGATATTTGGTAGATACCAATGTTCTGATTAAGTTTCAGCTCAGACATTTACATTTTTTCTTATTTTCCATTATTGTTTCAATGGGACAGACCATTCTTTTTTCACATCTTGAGCTCTGGCTGTGCACTGCATAAGAGCTTTTGTGTTAGGTTTCAGAGATGGGATGAGTGAAACAGTGCCTTGATATGCATATAGTTTTGAGTAGCAGTTTGAAGTCCTCCTGGGTGAGTGTGTTGCTTCTTATTCACTGTAAATCAAAAATTTAATATATTTTTTATGATGACCTGAGTGGATAAAAAAGGAACTCTTCTATTTTGTGAGGTAATAACTGTAACCTCGGTGAGATAAAATACAAAGCCAAGAGCTTTAAGCAAAAAATGGATTGTTAATGTTAATAGAACACAGTAGTACTTTTTTGTATCTGTAATGTTGGATGATTATACTGACCTAAGTAAGAGCAAATACTTGGTGATTATTTGAGTAAAAATGTTATTTCTTATTTTGTCATTTAGATGTATCAAGAAGATGAAGCAGTCACATTTGTTGAGGGTGTGAGGATAGTGAAACATGAGGGTAATAGAGATCTGAAGAATACAGTTCCCATTCAGCCAGTGTTATGACCAGCAAAGAGAGTCCTGTCTCAGCAAGGCAGCTGGGGATCAACATGGTGTTCAACTTGAAAACGAGATATTAGTGGATTGTATTTTGTTGTGTAATATTTGATCCATGAGGGCCCTGTGGCTGGAAGCCTGTAAAGCAATTTGAAAAATGTAAGGAATGCGTTACAAGGTAAGAACTAAGAGAAAAGACAAAGAATTCATAACAGTGTGAAATGGGTGGGGTGGTAGTGGGGAAAAAAAGGAGAGTTGCACACATCAGAAAGCACTTTAAAATAATTTGAGATATGCACATGGCCACTAGGTCAGAAACAAGGAGAATCTGGTTTGGCCTTTTCTATTTACCACATTGTTATGCAGCACATATCCCCAAAGCATCTCAAATCTTGCTTTTTGTCTGAGCAAGAATAACAGATACATGAGTTTTTGGAATACCTGTGATTTGTTCTTGCAAAACAGGGCTCTGAGAAGCCTGTGGGTGCACAATTAACTCTTTTTAATTCAGCCCTTGTGGGAAAAGGTCAGGGTCTCTCACTGTGTCTCTTTGAAATTGCTTTATAAAGAAGATGGTTAGTTAGCATCGACTGAGCATCTGCCGTCCAGGCTCAGTGAATAATCCCACTCTGCATTAGAAGAGGAGACAAAAATCAAACAGGACTAAATAGCAATAATAGTTAGCTTTAGTGCAGCCTGAGGATGCATGTGATCTAGGCAGGATTTATTTGGCTTTCCCAATTTTCATTTTTGTGTTTCTCTGTGAGTTAGTCAAGATGAGGCAACCAGTAATCCTGGAGGGAAAAGAGCGAAGCCGATATCTCATTTTTCTTTCTTACTTTCTTTTTGGAAAGTTTCCCCTTTTTTTTTGTTTTCCTTCATTTGTGATTCTGGGTCACAAAAAGGTGAGAGCATCCCTGAAGATGGCAGCACAGACTCCCCAAACCCTAGCTATAGTGCTCACAGAAAGCAGAGTTAATGCTTTCTGGCCTGGCAGAGGGGATCTTTGCCAGCTTCTTTCCTTCTCTTGCAGACACTCAAGTGGAAGTTTCTCCTGTGCAGGACTTCCTTCTGCTGTCTAGTTTGTGTTCCCAGTGAGTGGAGATTATCTCTAAAGCTTTTGTTTTGTTTGTTTACCTTCCCAAGGCAGTGGTAAAATTTTAGCTTGAGAATTATTTTTTTTATCTCTAGCTGTGCTGATAGTGAAGCTATGTCTTTGCATTGTTGAAATTTCTGAGAGAAAACGATCTTTCTCTTAAAATAAGTGAAGAAAAATAAAAGCAAATTTATATCATGAAGGAAGAAAAATTCTGAAAACTATTCAAAAGTACTTACAGAGGAAGTTTTGGTGCAAATCCAAAAGTTTTTGCAGGTGATGCTTTTTCTTAAAAGGAGATTTTTTTTTTTCCTGTGGTGTTATGCACTTACCAATAAATGAAGTACATACCTAGCTGTTGGAAGCACACAAAATAACTCCTGTGATTACGCAGCTTTCCCATTTTCTGGATGCTCTAAAGCTCGAATCAGGACTTAAGCCCAGTTCCCAGCTCTTCTGTAACTTCCCTGGGTAAACTGAGCAAACATTTCAAGTCTCTGATTCTCCCTCTGTCTGTAAATTGTGCATCAAAATGTTTTCTATCTCATAGTCTTTCTCTGAAACGCAAGTTCTTATGGACTAAGATCTTTAATACATAGTACACTGCCTAATACTCTGGGTCGGTGAAGTGCTTTTGTAATGGGAATAATGCCTTTAACAATACAATCTGTCCTGTTCCAGTCACTATCCCGCAAATTAGTTTGTTTTCCAGTTTTGCTTTGGTGAGAAAGAAGTTGCTGAAGATGGGCGCTGTATGGTGGGCCCTTTAGTTTGAATTTCTATAGTCATGGTGAAAGCTTGTGTTGTGCAAATGCATCAGTGCTACCTTGACACAGATTTTTCAGTGAATACTACTTTGCCTGTTTTTTCAAGCATGTTCCTATATGTGTATATATAAACTTAAAATGTACATGGCAGTCCTGATTTGCACACTCAAATATTGGAGATAAACACATTATGTAATTTTTGAAAACATCCTCCTTCATAAGGAGGTCTTTTTGGTATTGCAGTGTGGCCATAAGCACTGATTTTAGAGACCTTTTTACTCTGGCAGCATCTGTATCACACAGGGTCCTGCATCTATTTGTGCTCTGTACCAGTCATAAATGACAACTTGATTTCTTTCCTTGCTTCTCCTGCTTATCTGTTGACTCTGATCCAGATTGCCTTTAATTTACAGTTGTTGGAACTTATTTTTCTGTTTTTCTTGTCTGCCACCTTTTAGAGTTTTCAGAGTTAATTTCACTTTTACCCTCGCCCCGCCCCCCGCCTCTCCACCCTCCAGTCCCACCTCTATGGTTCCTATCTTCTTCTGATTGCATCTCTCTCACTAGTGAAATCCAGGGCTTCCCAGGACTGCATCACCTGCTTTTTTGAGCCACTGAAGGTTCGCTTCTTTCACCTCAACCAGGTCTCACCCTAATCTGCCGTGTTGCTTTGCCCCAGACTGGATGAGTTTCAGTTCTACTAATGTGAATGCTACGTGACTCTGCTATTCTGGGAAGTTTTGTAAGTTGAAGGAGGGCAGTATTGATGTGTTAATTATTTCCCAGGTCAGTAAATGGGGCAAAGCTACTATTCAGGTTTATCTCTTGGGCAGCTCTGCAGTATCATCCTTTTCTCCTAAAATTTAAGACCCAAATGACCAAAGGCTCTTTAAAATCAAAGTTCCAATAAGGACATTTTCTTTGATACCAGCACCAGACAAGGTTGCCTGTGGATGGCTCACAGTGGAAGTCTCTGTACTGGGAGGCTTCATCTAGTCCCTGTTGACCATTTGTTTGTCTGATGTGTTTTGCAATTGCATGGTTCTCTTCAGACCCAAAGAAAGCTTAATGGTATCCACGATAGAAATTTTAATTCCTTATTCCTTCCTTCACCAGCTAATGGCTGTGGTTTAAATGCCAACATTGCAACTTCACCTGACTGGAAACTGCCACCTTGAGCAGAACTTACCTTTATTGCTACCATTCAGCAGCCTCTCCTCAATTTCCTGGGAAAATGGGACCACACATCACTGAACCAAAATGCAGCAATGAGAGTATGAAGTGTTTTGGTTGGGGTTGCAGGAGATCCTTTTCCCTGTATGGGATTCAGTTCTAGCTGTCCGGAAATATCCACTAGAGCTAAAACGTGAGTCTGTTTCTGTAACGACAGGAAAGGAAATTGCATTTTAAGAGTTGAGACTCACTGAACATGCCAGGTATGAGAACACTTGTTGCCCTTTCATGTGCAGAGGTCTAGATTTCTTCAACTCCTCTTTCCTATAGCCAAAAGTTTAAAAAAAACCTCGATGATTTCTATCCAGAGATTGTCATCATGTATAGTTACAGGCTCCAGACTGACCTCCAGGTGAGTAGATATTATTGGATATCACAAAGAATGTGCATAGCCCAGCACTGTTAAAGATGCTATTAATAAATAATTTTTTTTTCAAAATGTGTTTTCCATATGCATGTTCTGTCTCCTGTCATGTCTCCTCTGCCTTTGAATACTGTGGTTCTATGGGGAAGTTTATGCTATTGTATGAGGTCTTAAAAATAAAAAAGAGAAAGCCTCCCAGTGGAAGGTGAACATGGACAACACTTCTGAAAGCTCTTAAGGCCAGCCAGTTGGCAGCTCTTCTTTCCCTTCTTTATTTTCCAGCAAGTGAATATATGAAAAGGAACTAGATAGACCCAAATTCTGAATGTGTTGTGACTATATTTATCACACTAGAAGACCGAAAAATACACTGGGTGTTTGAAAAATACAGCAACAATTTATAAAAGAGAATGAGGAGGGTGTGTGAAAGTAACAGTGCTAACCAGTGCAAATGAAAGGAAACTTCATTGAAAGAAAGGTAACAAATATGGAGAAAGGAGGAGTTTGCAATCTTGCAATATCTGGTAAGAGGTCTTCTTTTTAAAGTGCAGTTAAGAACCATTTGTGGTTTTGTTTCTTAATGCAATTTTTTCCCCTCAGCATTACAGAAGGAAGTTTGATATCATGACTTGAGAGCATAAAACAGAAGACAAACAGTATCTTTTTATTTGCAGGATTTTCTGATTTTAGTGTAAGTTTAATAATTTTAAGGGTATAATTTAGGTTCTAATATTTTGTGTGCTTGAGGTTGGTGACCTCTGTGACAGGTTTGGAATTAAGAAAGTGTGATGGACTGAGCACTGCAGGGTGAATCTCAACAGAGACTATTAAAGGCATAGGTAAATGTGGGTCAGATTTGTAGTTTTCCACAACTCTAAGGCTGAAATCCCTGTATTGGCACGATGGCTTGATATAGGAGTCAAAGGTACCATTGCTTTCTCCTTTCCTCCACGTGCCTTGTATATTTGGGCCCTTATCTTGTGATACCAGACTTGCATGCTGCCCCTTCTCCCACCTCACCACTTGCCAAAGTTCAACAGCTAGAAAGAAAGAAAGAAAGAGACTCCACAGTGTCAACCCTTGGGGTACAGCAGTTGTCACCCACCCTTGTTTTTTTCCAGCTGGAGAATAAAGCAAGTACAAAAGCTTAAGGATCCATCACAGATCTGGTTCTTCCTAAGTCACAGGGTAATGTGCTGGCTTTGTATCACCCCTAGAGTAGTCCATATGCTTTCTCATCTGAGGAATTTTCCTCTTCCTCCCAGTTGTGTCCTTCTGCTGCCCAGGGTACTTTCCTGGAAGAATGCTCCCTGTGACACAGCAGATCAATGGGCGCAGGACCAAGTCCCCTCTCCCAGGGATCAATATGATGTTGGGCTATGATGCTGGGGCTGGCATTGCTTACTCCTTTCAGGTCTGGCATCAGTTAGCTGCAGCCTGCAAGTAGAAATGGAGCAGTAATGCTCTGCAACTTCGATAACCCATCCTGATGAGCCTGCCAGAGTCAAGGGGCTCCTTGCTGCCACTGCAGCCAATAGAGCCATTTCATTAGGCTGGAAAGGTTAATTGCATTGAAAACTGGCATCATCCTCAGCATATGACCATTTTAAAACTGCACAGTGTTGTGAGGCCTGAAACTGTCTCAGGAAAAGTGGACCCCCTGTGAGATCAGAGAAATTTTGCTCAGCAAGGCTTCTGTGTAGAGCAGTTAGAACCTGTATCTGCCACAGTTACCTTGCTTAGGTCTCTTTACTTTGGGGGAAGCTGGTGAGGGGGTGATTGGTGGGTATGGTAGCTGTGATCAGAAGAGTACTTGCTGGTTTCTTACAGCTGTTGGATTGTATCCTGTGTGCACACATGCAGTAAACATGGAGGTTTGACTCTGAGCCTTACAAGATGAAGAAAGCTGGGAGTTGTGGTCTCTGCACATTGCAGCTTTTCACTGAAAAAACACCTACAAATGCCTCTCTGCTGCAGGAGGCCACTTGTATCCTTCCAAGCTCTAGGAACTGTCACCTGTCCAAAAAAAAAAAAAAAGGGAATGCTCTCTCTGTTGAAGGTTGGCCCTGTGGAAGTTCAAGTGATTTCTTCCAGTGGAGTGTTAGGCTTGTGTGTGTGTTAGCTAGTTCTTGGTCAGAGAAATTTATTTTGTGATTGATGTATTTTTGACCAGAGTTTCAGAAACGAAAAAAACATTCTGATCATCTGAGAACTTACGAGGCTCTAGGGAGCATATTTCCTTATATCTAAAGAGGAATATAAATTTTTGCAGGTTTTTTTTTTTTAAACACGGATTTTCTGTTACTTTATCAAGTGTCCTCTTGTCCTTCTGTTAGAAAAGGCATCCCAGAAAGCAAGTAAAGACTGATGTTCGTTTCTGAGATTTTGCTTTCTAATGTGTTTGAAATGTTTTGAGGTGCTTTTACAAAAAATATTAGAGCAGAAGGTTATTCTGACACAATCTGACACAGAGAACTTTGCAAAACCAGAGTATTCACAGATTGCCTTATGCTCTGGTTGGTTGTGACAGAGCAATGGCTGGTCTGTTAAATAATCAGTTGCATCTTCTAGAAACTCTTCTGTCTCCTACTCATAGTCATCCACTGTGGGCCATCCTATGTGACTTTATTTTTTATCAGGTCAGAACATTGGCTTCAGAAAAGGAAACCTGCTGCCATAGATGAGAACTTCCATTGCTGAATTATGAGATGAGGGCTGAAGGATCTGAAGATGCTAGGCATGCACAGCAGCTGCTCTCTAAGGAGAGCCCTTTGTCATATACTCAGTCACATCCCTGCCAGGATGTGGCTGTTGCAGCATCTCGGTTTTATGAGCCCAGCACCAGGGCACCACCGAGCACCTTGTGTGTGACTGCCGGGGCACTTGTCTTGAAGGAGGAACTCCCCTTGAACCTGGTCAGTTGCTTTTCCACCTTGCCCACTTGTTACAGATTGGTGTGACTGCTAAAAGGGTTCACATGTTCTCATTATGTCTAATTCCTAACACATATGAGGGCTCTGTAGCTCCCCTGTCTCTTCTGTCCTCTCTGCAGGGACCTTCTACTGCAGCTTGACAGGAAGTGAATGAAGAAGGAACTTAAAGGTCTGAAGTAGGAAGACAGAGGAGGATGTGAGGGAGCATTTCAGGTTTGGGAGAGCTCTTTTGTGTTTTGAGGCGTTCCTCCAATGTGCATAGGGTTCTTGGTGGGAAGGGCATAGTGAAGAGCTTTCCCTTTAATACAGTGTGTGTTTTATCTCCGCAGACTTCTTGCAGACTTAGTTTAAAGATCTTAGCTCAATACCATTAGTGTATCTCTGCTGAAGGCCCTTTATAAAATTGATTAGAAAGTGGGCTTTTGCATGTGTGTGTGTGGGCTCTAATCTGATTTGAGTCCAAGATGGTATCTTTAATTCAGTGCATCGCGGCAACTAACTCACGAACTTCACCGAGAGTCAGAGCCCCTAATTTGGTTTGAGAATACATTAGCAAAACGAGCTCAGAAGGTCCCTTTTCGGGGAGAGGAGGAGGGGATGTCTTGAGGGGGGCCTTGGGGAGGATGGGAAGAATTGGCTTGACAGAGAAGAGTCGTGGATTTAAACAAGATCCTGGGTACGATATTCCTGCAGTGGGTCCCAGGAAAAAAAAGGAGGAAAGAGAGAAAATTGATTGATTGCTGGCCTTGCATGAACTATGGACAACAAAGTGAACCTTAAAGCAGGCTTAACCCCTTATTCCCACACAAACAGAAACCTTGATGTGCTCTTTATCTAAAACTGTTTCTCCTCTTCCTAGACCCTCATCCTGCTCAGTGTCTGCTTTAAGCACCAGCCCACAAACATTGCAGAAGTAATAGTATGCCTTTGCTCTGATAGATGATCTCCACTATCAAAATTTTTCAGTACTGATCCACCTTGAAATAAAATATTAAACCATATGTGTCTCCTCCTTTCCTCCTACCTTTATGAAATCGAGAAAAAAAAGTAGAAAGAAATAAATAGACCAGCACATCCGGTCTTTGCAGTGGGACAGTGAAAGTGGTGTTTTGCTCCGGGTGATATGTGAAAGCCAACCCTGGGGACTGTTAGACTTAGAGGAGTAGATACGTATATCCACTGATGGCTTTATAGCTAACCTTCACTCTTCAGATCCCATGTTTCTGTATGATGTGAACTGGGAGTTGTGTAGCATTCTATATTCCAACAGTTGGAGTGGGGATGGTGAGGGGAACAAACTCTCCAGATTCTCCCTGCCCCCTTTTAAATAAAGAATTATTTTACTTTATGAAATTGTTAAAGTAAATGGGAGAGTAACTAATCTTAGATTCTGTTGGATGCTACAGAAATACTCAAGATAAGAGTAAATACTTAATTTGAAAATGTAATTAGTAAGCTGTTAAACACAAAATGTTTGCTGTGTTAATTCAGTTTTATGGCAGAGCACACACAGATGTCAGAAAACTCCAAGTTCTACCTCCTTCAGTAGAAGTATTGATTCCACTTGCAGTTGTGTAGTATTTCTTTCTTCCAGGAGTATAGTGTTCTACTACTTGCTGCCTAGGGTTTTTTAATTGGTACAATTCTATTTATTGTAGGGGAGCTTTACTGGGTTATATCCAGTCTAGCCATTATCATGTCTGACTTGCATTTTCAAATGGAAGCTCTTAAGTTGTGTTGGCAAAGTCTTCATGAGATGTCCATTTGATTGCATAGGCAAGGCATTCCCAGACACAAATGACTAACTTTATTCAAAAACACATAGGTGCAATTGAGTTGACTGAGCCATTGGTTTTGCAGTAAAAGTGCATGTTTTGTAGTTATAATTCAGTATTT
The DNA here is from genome assembly GCA_013399895.1 of Serilophus lunatus. Taxonomy (NCBI): domain Eukaryota; kingdom Metazoa; phylum Chordata; class Aves; order Passeriformes; family Eurylaimidae; genus Serilophus; species Serilophus lunatus. The sequence continues at coordinate 263,231 of VXBA01004195.1, forward strand.
GTGTTTGAGAATATGAGCGTCCCTGTGCAATGGCATGTTATAGTTGGTTTAGCCAGAATAGCATCAAATCTCCTGACCTGAGTATATTGCCAAATGTTCAGTATAGCGGTCCTTTATGATACATATTTCCATTGCATTGCTTGAGTATAAAATCAGCCATAACTGCAGCTGCACAGAGGAACACAACATATTTAGAGAAGATTTGAGGCCTTTTTTCTCAAGCAATATGTTTTGGAAGAGGGAGCCGACTGTGCTTTCACGAATGAGGAATCACAAAACCAGATAATTCAGAAATGGAAAACTCTGCCAATAAGTCTTCCTGCTATTATTTGGATATACATCTGGATTGGTTTGATGCCTAAGCTCAGCTGTTGATCCACCTTCTGGTAATTATTTTAGTTAGCCTTCATGTTCTGCAGATAGTATACCATAAGCTTAGTTAATGTTCCTTCTTCCACCTTCTCTGGTGAACTGCTGAGGTCAGCAATTTTATTTAGATAACTTGCTCGGATGAACTTTATTTCTATACTAGCCTTACCATCCAGACAACACTGCAGTACTGAGAAATAATCCAATTTTACTTGATTATTAATAATTACTCTCAGCTGCTGATTTTTCAGTTGATTGATTAGAATAAACATTGCTCTGATGAGATGCACCAGAATCCATAACTCCTCTTCCTTTTTTGCTACTACTTTAGCTCAGGCTTTTCTGGGCACCATGCGAAGCAGGGGATTGTAATGCAAAGTGGCATTTTAAAATGTGCCTTCTTGCTGTTTTTTAACTGAGTGTGACCAAAATTCATTTATCTGGTTTGGTGGGAGACTATGGGCCCTTAATAATGGCTCTGTTTTGCAAGCCACTGCTTTTGTTAAACAAACATGTTTTGCACTGTTCAGTGTTGAAGCTGGACAAAACTACTCCAATTTTTGTTTTAGTCTTAAAAATTGATCAAAGACTATAGGTTTGCAGGAAATGTGCTTAATACTTACAACCTTGTCCTTTGTCTGACTGGTTGTGTATCTCTCTAGCAGGGTTTCAGGCCATCAGTCTCTTTGGAGAGATCTCACCTTGTAGTTGAGTGAGGTTTTTGCCTTACCAAATCTGACAGTTTTCTTTTTTTATTTGGAAGGAGCTTATTACAGGGCACTCTCTCAACAACTCATGGCTTGAAACCCGATCCAGCAGATCAGCAGGGACAGAAGAACTTTAAAAGTATTTGCGGATTTGTCAAGAACTAAAACACCTCAGCCAAATTATGCACAAAAAAAATAGGAAAATGAACACTGATGTTCATGTTTGAACCAGCTTCGTGCACAGTCAGGAACAACCTCTCCTAGCACTGCAATCCAGTCTTTGTAGCTCCCTTGCTGATCCAGCCAATTTTGTACCATGTGCTATGAATGCCAAAATGTGAGCAGCACTGCAGCCAGTACCTCAGGAAATCAGAACGGGCAGCTCAGGTGTAGCTGTGAAGAACAGTGATTTTCCTTCCGAGTAGGTGCTGTTAATCCTGTGAAGTGGAATTTTCTCTGGTAAGGTGGTCAGTGCCGCATGGGAAATGGTTTAGCTACTTGTAACTGTTTTGATTTGCATCTTCGGTCCCTTAAATTCATCCTGTTTTGAGAACAGTGGTATTTCCAGGTTGGAAAAATGAGAAGTGGGAAGGCTGCTTGGACATGGACAGAATCTGCCACCTCTTTGGAAGAAGGAAAGTTGTCAGAGGCTCTTAGCATTTTGATTTATCTGCTTAGGATGAATCCAAGGAAATAATCAAATCCCTGTTACAAAAATGTTTTTAGGGAGCCTGTTGCTGAATTTCCTCTCTGGAGTGAAGTGCTGGCAGCACATGACTTCCAAGGGATGCTCAGGCCTGTGAATGTCACCTGCAGATGGAGATATTTGAATGGATGCACTGTATCCTATGATTTGCAGTGTTTGGATAGGGCCTTCAGTCTGTGCAGAGTGACTGGAAGGAGAAGAGTGTTTAGTGTAAGTGGGAATTTCTGAGAAAGCCCTCTGTTTGGAAAGGTTTATCTTCCTTTCCTGGAACATTAGAAATAAAAGTGTGTTTGAAGAAGGAGCAGTTAAACACTAGAAGACAAGTCTCCAAAAATGCAATGAAGGGCATGGGATAACTGCAATGTTCAACATTCAGATGACTGTTCAGATCCTGCGGTCCAGTTCCTGTTCAGATCAATAGAAATCACAATTTACTTTCAGGAGGAGTTGGATGAAGTAAATGAAGAGCCAGGATACTGTCTGAGCTATTCTGATTTTTCCCCCATAGCTACAAAATGTTGGGTAGGATTCAGGTAACAGGTTAGGGTACTGTATTTACGCTCAATTCCAACATTTTTTCCTCAGCAAGCTGTAAAATGAAGCATTCTTTAGTGGCTCAAAGAGGTGCCTGCCATGAGTGAATGAGAAAGAAGTTTCATTCAAGCTCTCGTCAAAGTGGATAGAATGTCCAGGTCAATTTTTGTACACTGATAGGGAGCCAGCATTTCAGAGCTTCTGATCACATGCCAGCAGTGATTTCATTGTGATGCAGAAGGAATAGGGTAAAGCTTAAATGGCACCAGATGGAAAAGTAGAGCTGCATTTCTCCAGCAGCACTCAGCTTTCAAATCAGAGGGATTGATTTTTGCCTGCAGAAGGCTCCTTTACACATGCTTAATCCTTGAGTAATACAGGATGACCATTTTATGTAAGTTGGTGGCACAAATTCCATGGTACTCTTGAATTTCCAGAACTTTTATGTAGAGTTCCACCTTTTCAGACGATTTAGATGCAGTTTGTTTCCCAGTTTCCATCTGTCTATGCTGCCTGGCTAAAGAGGATAGTATGAAATGTCAAAAAGCTTCTGTGTACATTAGAATGTATATATTTCTGAATGAATATAAATAGAGAAAAGAGACCTGCTGTGTGAAGCACAAGCAGAGTGTGGGCGTAAGATACAGGGAGGAGAGCTGCATGAAAATCTGAAAGTTGGTTCACAGAACATTTGTTATTTGAAAATGTTATTTCATCCCAAATTTAACTGCAGCCTGAAATTTTAAGCAAAAGAGAAATTCTGCTAAAATTTATTTCAAACAAAGTTCCAGTATTTTGTTTCATTATGTTCTTGAAACAGTGCATGATTGGTCAGTCAAACAGTACATGAGGCAGAAGGTGACAGGCTAAACAAAGTGCTAGGAACAAAGCAGAATCAGCCGTCTCATTTTCTTTAGAGTTGTTTTGGAAATTCTATAGTACAAAATATTGCCAAAATTGACTTCATTCTTCAATGGAACAGAATAGCATTTTTTTAAACAAAAATGAACTTTTGATGAAAAACTTGTAGTGAAGTATAGTTGCAAAAGAGAATGGAAAAATAGGTTGTATGGAGGTGTGGTCAGGAGGAAGTTGGTGTGTGAAATAGCATGTAGAGAGATGGAGATTGGATTAGGCAGTATTAGAGATTAGGTTATTGTGTAGACTGGGTTTATAGTATAGTCCGATGTAGGAGGAGGTCAGAATTGGTCTGTGTTATAGAAACAGATTGGTGAAGCCAGTGTTTTGTTCTTCTGGCTGGCTTTAATGCAGGAAAATGCTAGCTATTCATACTACTTATACAGGCAGATCTCAGAGCTGTGGTGCTGAAGAAAGAGGTTCAAATTCTGCTAATAATATGGAGCAGAGACCATTATGTGAGCCTAGGGTTTATCTGTTGTCATTCTTTTTGCTACTCATCTGCATGCTACATTCTTTCAGTCATAGTTGCTGGTCTGCTCCCAAGATGTTCCTGAGAGGTAGGTCCTTCAGGACTGTATCAGCTGGGGGAACAGTGACCTGGCGAGCTGCAGTGGCTAGCTCAAGTCTATTAGAAGATCAGCATTGAGGCTACAGTTAGGCTTTGAGACATTTTGGCTGCATTTTAAGGGTTCAGTACACTGTCCTTCACTGCCCCTTGGCCTAAGTACAAAGTGAATTACTAGGAGTCATAATACATATGGGTCCTTAGGCTTTGTTTGGGTTATGGTTGTCTAGTGGTGGTCTAGGTGTAGAGTGGTTCCCAGAAACTCTGCTCTGGAGAGTGGGCTTAAAGAAAGGATGAGCATAAAGGCAGATCTGGGAGAGTAAGGTCTGCAGCATAAACTTGTTAGAGAGAGATGGATGTGGGCTTAGTTTGCCAAGGGCAGAGGGAACTGGAAGGCTGGGCACACAGAGCAGATGAAGTGTGAGCATGTGGAGTTATAGATCCTGTCTTTATGCATCACATTGATCTCATTCAGTGTGTTATACTTAGCATTTCATTTATATAATCTCGGGGTGTTATAGGGGTTTGTTTATTTTTAACTCCTGGACAACTGGCAGTTTCACTCTGAATGCTGGTTGGTCCAGGCCTGGCGAAAGGTCTTTGTCAGAGGCTCTCTGGAAATGGAAAGAAATGCACTTCCTCGACTGTTTGTGTTATCTTGTCACTTGGGAGCTAAGTCCAGACGGACAAATTATGTATGGGATGTTGAAAGCACTGACCATTATTTGCATTTGTAGATGGCCATATCACTTTGTGATACATGTTACGTTTCATTTAGGAGTTGAGGTAGGGGAAAAAAAAATAAGGGTTGAAGGTGCATTCTGCATCCAGGAGGAGTCTGGTGCAAAACCAGCCACCTGGTGAAGTATGTCACATGGCCATTGGGACTGGAAACTGTCTCATAACCATATGGTCATGCCTGACCTCACTGCTGGTGGTCATTCACTGACTTACTAGTTCTGTTATTTTTCCTGCGGTAGAGAGGGTTTGAGAGAAACCAGTTTGGGGATTTGGCAAAGGACTCCCTGATATGAACAGAGTGCTGAATAAATAGAGATCACCACCTGCCAAAGATCCATCTCTTACCAACACCTCTGGAAGCCCCTTTCTTGCTCTATCACCAACAGATTCTCCAAAAGCAGTCACATTGCCCAGAAGAATCCAGGAAGGATGAAGAGGGTTTCCTCCCTGCAAGTTAACACACAGCATTCTACATGCATCTCTAGAGCCTACTGAACACTATTGGAACTAGACTCCAGAAACTGCTTTAGAAATAACCCCATTTGCCCTGCTGGGTCTGCAGTTCTCACTGCTGGCTTGTCATCAGACATTGATTTCTATTTCCCATTGTTCTGAACAATTCCATGGCTCACACAGTGAGCTGTGCTGTTGGGGTTGTCCACTGCAGGGAAAGTCTTCAGTTTTCAAGGCCTCCCACTGTCAAAATATTTGGTAAAGCTATGTCATAAATGAATTTGTGCTTCTGCCTATCCCTACCTCTTATCCAGGTTTCTCATGCTTCTCTTCAGCATGTGTCTGTTCCCCTTCAGTCCAGTACTGTATGTCCATCTTCTTCTCTTTCTATGCATCTAATGGAGGTTGGTAATCCCGTTAGGTGCTTGCAGCGGCTGCTGCCGAATTTGCTTGCAAACGCCTGTGCCAGGTCGAGTGTCATTGCCAGCAGCACTCTTGGCGGGATGAAGGTTGCATTAGCGAACAGTAATTGAAATGCAAAATAACATTTTGATCGAGCGAGCAGGCTGTTTATTTATCAGATCAATAGCCAAAATGCCCCATCTGGAGAAGTCAGCGTGATAACAAGTGATAGCATTCCAAGGGCAAAGGGAACAAGCACAGCGGGGAGGACATGCCGTCAGGGTGAGCTGGTTGGGGTTGGGTCACACGGGGTCGTCAGTTGCTGAAACTTGCTTCTGTTTGACTCCCTTCTTTGAAGAGGCCAGCCCCTCTCCTAGTAGTGCCAGTGAAAGGTTCCAGACCTCTGGGCAGAGAACAAACTGTTCTTAGATATGAGATCAGACATATGTAAAAATAATGTGAGGTCTTCTTCCTCTTGTGTTCTGGTAGACACAGGACTGTGACTCAAGGTGCAGACTGCAGATGTAGCTCAGTTAGGCAGCGGCCTTTTGGTTGTTTATTTTTGCTTTACCTCATTAGGTTTGCTATAAGGATCTAAATATGGTGATTATAAGGAAATATGAGGTCATAGTTTGGCTTCTGTAGAAAAGCTTCTGGAATGGTATCTAGGTGCATCCACATGATGAGGAAAGGAGAGATGTAGGAGGGTACATGTGAAGATGGGGTTTGTGTGTGCTTTGTGTTCACACCTGCTATACACAGATACCCCACAGGATAAATCTTTGTAACATATAGTACCTTTCTGAGATAGGCTTAAATGAAAGTGTAGAAGCAGCTGTATAGCTTCTTTGTGGGTGCCTGAGTGCCCATCTCTCTGCTTTGCTGTGTCTGCCTGGTAGCTTCTGCTTGGTCATTAGTACGGGCGCTAAAGACAGGGAACAGGAAGTGAAACGGAGGTTGAAGAGCTTGCAAGCTTGTGTTTTTTTCTTTCATGTCCCAAAATAGTAACAGAGAAAAATGAAAACTTCATGGGAAGAGGAGATAATTGATTCATCATGACAGAAAACAATATATTTGTGGGGGTTTTGTAATCATATTTAGTTAAGTTTTCCAACAGTGACGCCAGTTTTTTGAGAAAAATTGATGTAATTAAAAAATATTTTTACTTTAGAGTTTGTTTGGGTTGAATGATTTTTTGGTTGTGGGGTTTTTTGTTTGTTTTTGAGGTTTTTTTCAATCTAGAGAAAGGAATGTGCAAGATTTGCAGAGTATTGGGGAAAATAATGTGCTTGTTCTGTTATACGGTTTTCTGTCTAAAGGAAAGATTGTTGGTTATGGTCTCCTCATCTCTTGGTTCAGGCAAGTAAGAATGCAGAACACTTTGAGACATCAGGTAGGGCTAGGCTTGAGTGGACTGGAAGCCACTTAGTCAGAGGAAATGGGGACAGTCTGGAAGATGGATGAATGAAATGGATTTAAAATAAATAATTAGGGTTAGAAGCTGGAATTAAGGTCAGATACAACTGCCTACTTAGCATATGCAGTATGTGGCAATAGATCTGCTAAATACCTGTCAAAGGTGGGAGTTTAAAGACTCAGCAAAACCGAACATTGAGGTTATTCTAAATAGGTAGCTAAGGATAATCTTCTATGTTATAACAGTCTGTGGTGTGTAGAAACTAACTGTGTTTCCATATGTCACCTGTTCTCCTTACACCTATGGTATTCACTCTTTTGACAGGAGCCTGGTCTGCAGTTAACTGTGCCATGTACATCCTTTCTTTTGCTTTTTTAAGTGGTGTATCTCAGCCTCACTGTGTAGCACAGGTTTCTTACTGTCCTTGACCCCATGTAGTTCTCTTGTGCTTTTTGTCTACACTGACAGCCCAACTCACTCCCACTCTCACACTTTTCCAGTGATTCTGAGACATCTTTATTATGCCAGATCCAATGTTCTCACACTGTTACCTTGCTTTGCTACTGTATCATCTTCGAAATGCTTTCTGGAGAGTCAGGGATAAAAAAAAATCAAATTGAAAATCACTAATTAATTGCCCATTGTTATTTCCCATGCTATAATTTATGTGGAACAGACTTCAGTCAGTTTTTCAGGATCTGTCAGGTTTTGAGTAATGTTTCTGATGATTAGGCAGTCTAGTTATGAATTTCTTTGAGAGCTACAGGTGGAATCTAGGCAAAGCCTAGATCTATTCTGTCTGGATTGTCTTGGTAAGGGTGGGAGAAGGAGGCAGATTTCCACTAAAACTGTAAGTTTTGAAGCATGAGAAACAGAAACCTTCCCCCCAAAAATTAACAGCTCAAACCCAGAGAATTTCTAAATGCATCCAGGTTGAAGGATATTCAGGTTCAGATTTTGTCTCGATAAATCTGGAGTCCTCCTTCAGGAAACTATTATTCCTAAAGAAATGTCAATAAGTCTCTTTTCACATTTGTTTTTAGGATGATACCTTTGATATGTAAGTATCTCCCATCCTAACTCCTTGCTCAAACACTAAGAAAAATTAAGTAGTATGTCTGGGTCTGTCTTTTTTTCATGCCATTGTTCATCAACAAGGCAAGACTGAAGAGAGGAATGCCTTCAATGAATATCTTAAAATCCAAGGAAGTTCCGGCTAAAGAATTTTCACTGGTGGCAGTTTTCTCTCAGAAATGCTAAGAGGGTACTGAGTGAAAGAAAAGGTGTGTGAGAGATGAGATGTTGGATCAGGCTGAGATGCAAAAGTAAACGTGGTATGAATTGCAGTGCTGGAGGTTTTCCTTTCCTTGTTCATCTGAAAAAGTGAAAGGGAAATTCTAATAGACAAGTGTTTGAAGTGTGCTTCTGTTGTATGGGTCTCATTTACAAGTGTCTGAAGGACACTGAAGATACTTAGAGAGACAGAGATTATGAGTGCTCTAGATAGGTAGAGTATAAAGAAAGACGCTCAAGAAGAAATGAAGGTCTAGCTGAGCATTTCAACAGGGATTGAGTTTCAGCTTTGCTGTGTGAGGCAAAATTGTTGAACTGCTATGAGCAGTCTTCCAGATGTAGAAATAGTGGGGGAAGAAGTGGAAATGTGAAACACAGACTAACATGTTGAGGAGAAGGATAAATAGTGAACAGCTCTGATTCTTGTTTTGCTGTGATATCAACAGGAAGTATAAGCATGAAGCATTAGCTCAAGTGCTAAAGCAATTCACTCTGGAGGGAGTGCCATTAAGTACACCAGAGGGCAAGGTACCTTCAAAAGATGATGTGTTAATAAGAGTGAATTGATAATATGTATCACACCTCCAGATTAATTTTCACTTCATCTGTGTAATATTTCTTACCATTTACTAACAAGACTTTTGTCGTAAGGGTGAAAAGAAATTACAGTAATAAGGATATGGATGAAGGCTAGTAGGAAATCTATAATTTTTTCTGCCCATGGGAGCCTTTTATATTTATTAAGCAACCTCTAGACAGTTTGCTGCAGCAGCTTTTTTCAGCATGAGCTAATTTGGGCTAGAGAAGATCTACTGATATGTAGCTGGGCTCTGGTTATGCAATGGGTCAAAGGGATAAAATATCTGCTGGGCATTAGGCAAGTAAGTATTACTTGTGTAAGAGCCAGAACATGAGCATTTGCTGTTTCCATCTCCTTAGCTTGCAGAAGAGCCCAGCTTGGGCCTCTGTCTACCCTGCTGACCAAGAAACACCTTCCTGCAGTCTGTGTAGCAAGACTGGTCTCATCAAGTGACACACTCAGTAGATCTCTCAGTTCTCTTCAGGATTTCCAGGGAACCTGATCCCAGGAGACTGTTCTCCAGCAAGGTCCTTGCAGTTGGGGAACTGTGGGACTTGCTGGCTTTCTTGCATGTTTTCATTTTAGCTTCTTGAGGCTCCTGACTGGAAACTTCTTCCCCTGACCCACCACCAAATTATGAAGCAAATAAAAAGAAAAGAATCTCAGTCTTCCTTCAGAGTAAGGGTGAAAGACAGACCAAGGGTAATTCATTTTTACAAAATAAGCCAGTTCCAGATGCCCAGCGGAGCAAAACCCAACAAAAATGGTTGTAATTGGAATTAGGATGGTATAGCTCTTTTAGAATAAAATGCTGGCAGTTGGACCTTGTCACAACCTGGCAGAACAGGTTTGTGAACTACTGGTTGGTATTCATGCTGTAGAGTACAAGTCACACAGTGCTTTCCACTTCAAATTAGAGAGCAAGCTCTTCAGCCTTTTGCTAAGCTATAGTTTGTTTGCTCCAAAGATAAGTATGTAGTATTTGAGTGGGCATATTATGGACAAATGCCTTGCAAATTGGCTGTCTGATGCTTGCCACTCCTCAGAATAGGAGCATAATCCATGCAAGCCAAAGGGAGCCATCCCTAGGAAACATGACAGAACTCTTAGAAATCAAATCTGCACTCCAGGGAAAAATATTTGGATCAATATGAGGTTCTTACTCTTTTGTGCTTTATAGCAATGTAAAATACTGTGATTTAAACAAAAAACCTCTAAAGTCTATGCACTGGTAACTTGGTGATTTATTTCTGTCATCATGCCCATCACATTTGTTCTACCCAAGCTCTTGCCTACCCTCAGAGAGAAATGAAGCTTATCCTAGGAACAAGATATGTTCTTGTTTGATAGAATAAGCCCCGAGGAGATTCCTGGACTGTGGTTGATGTGACTGAGTTACCCATAGCTAGCCACAGTAGGGGAGTAAAGTGGCAGATCCCATTATTCTTGGACTGTTGTATGGAGAAGAGCTTTCATTATAGATAAAGAGTCTCTAGGTGGTATGTCGCTCATTTGAAGTCCATATAGAGAAGAAGAGCAGAAGAAACCAGTGTGAGTGCGGACCCGTTTGCTGCTCAGCACTGTAGTGGGTGTTCTCATAGTAGGGAGGCAGGGCTGGGAGCATGTGTGTGAGCTGTCCATGGTAGTAGTAGATCCACCAAAAGATGTGAGCATCTCCACTCCATAACATTAAGTCTTTGCATATGTGACCTAAAATTACACTGGCTGTTATTGCAGCTGTCACATCTAGCCTGCCACTTGGTAAACATTATTTATTTCTGTCTCCTGTATCTAAAAAAACCACCTTTTAAAATTTGGCTTCTTACTAGAGTTGCAGACAGTGTTTGAGAAGCTGATCTATGTTGTTTGTCAGCCTGCTGTGGGTTGCAAAGCTCTCTCATGTGGCCCACAAGACACACAAAAAAAGTGTGTGTTGCCCATGTTGTGCACATCTCATTTACACATGTAGCGCGGGTTTATGTCATCTGATCTAACAAATACCAATAGCAAAAATAGGCCTGTATCAGAGAAGAGATTGAATGTTTTATCGCTGTTATCACCAGTGTTTCTCCAAACTAAAGCTTCTTTGGTCTTTCATGGTTTAAAAATGTCTGTGCAGTCCAAAATGTGCTTTTGTCACAAGCTGGTGGCTGACATGAGCAATTTTATACTGCCAGATTTCTCAAATTTTGTCATTAAAACTTGGATCTAATGTGAGGACCAGGACTAAAGTGCCATTCTACAAGCACAGCCATAGAGCACCTGGAAGTTACAAGCTGCACAGGCAACTTGCCTGCAGGGGTTTTCCGTTTTATGGCACTTTAGAAAATCAAGATTCACTTTGTCTGGAATCCACATCCAGCGGGAGAACCATCCCAAAAAAGCCCATTTTCAGCCTTCTACGTTATTCCTTGTGCCCAGAATAGAGAAAACTTTGCCTGAGGAGGGCCTGAGTGTTTTCTCTCCCTCCTATTTCATCAGTTGATAACTAATTCTACAGCTGTATTTAAGCATTCATTTTAATGATAATTTAATTTTTCATAATTTCATCCAATTGCTGTTGCAACAATATGCTGGGTTGGTGACTTCATGACTTTGTCAGAAAACACTGGTGGAGGGACCAGACTACATGGCAGAACTTCTGATTCCTATTTCTTATGTTCCTCTAGAACTGTAGAACTGAGCTGTCCTTGCATTTCCTATTGAAAACAAGGATTCAGTCACTAAGGAAGCTCAGCAGCATTGTCACTAAACTTTTTGCAATCCAATTTGGAATAGGGAATGCTGCAATGGAGAAAGTACAGGGTCAAACACTTAGGTGTGCGTGAGCGCAGACATGCCCAGATGGTATTAAGTTACTGAACTGTGGACACTTTTAGCTGATAGAAAATTGTTTTGGTGGGGAGAAGTTTGTCTGTTACAAAGCTGGATATTGTTCTGGCTGTCCTGCTGAGCCGGTGTGAGGGGTGGGCCTTATTTTTTCTTGATTCGGGTGAAGGCTTTTAGATAAAGACTACCGAATTCTTGTAATTTCTGTATCCAGAAGTGGAGTTAAAGAGGTGAATGTTGCCACAAATGACTGTTTCTGGCAAAAATAACCTCAAAGGAAGTGCAGTGAAGTAGCCTTACCTGCATCAATCCCAAACTTGTAATTGTTGAAGTTTAAAGGAAAAAAAATGGGGCCAATATTTACTGCCTTAGTTTTATAACACTGATCATTTGTCCTTTCTGTGCTGCCCATCTAGCAATCTTTGCCTCTTTTTACTGCTATTGTTCTCAAGAGAGCACTAAACTCGCAAGCTGTTAATGGCTAAATAACATCCATTGTAGAGAAACAGCAAAAGATGAAAGGCTGGAGAAGAACTGGGGAGACTTGTAACATTAAGCCAACATCACTGCCCAAGGGGTAGACCACTAGTGGGTAAAAACCCACAATCTTGACTTGGTCTAAACCTTTGTATTTACATCCAGAATCACTGAGATTGGAACATGCTTGTCTAAGGGCAGTTGTAAGCACGTAAAGGCTAACAACATTGTAAGTGATAAACAGCAGTGGGTTTATGAAACAGGAGTACAGCAGACAATAACCTTTCTTGATACAATTAGATAATTAGTGGGCAAAAGGAATGCCCCAAATAGACTGACTCTGGACCATGGATGACACAAAGCTGTGCAAAATCTTATTAGGTAAATTAGATCAAATTGGTTTTGATACAAATCCTGTGAAATGAATCATGGATTAGATGACAGAGTGTAAACAGAAGGGTTAGAGATATTCTTTATCCTTCTGCAAAGGTGGTGTCCAAAAGGGCAGTGTTTTGACTGCAAATATTCATTAGTGGAGGAAAAAATGTAAAAATGGAAAAGGTAAAAGTGATTGCTCTCAAATTTCCAGTTGACAAAACTGAAAGGTCCTAGGAAAAAAAATCAAGTAGAAAAAAAGAAGAGCTAGGCTGAAAAAATAAGTGTTATTAACAAGCTTTTGTAAAACAAGTAGCAATTACCACTGTGTAGTTTAAAGATGATACTGGATCTACTTTGGAACAAGGAGAATCTCCAAATTTCATGTTGTGTAGAGCACAGTGGAAAAAGCAGCTTATATTCACAGAGGTCCCAGTGAGACAGTGGCTATCAAATGATGTGAGCTGATGTGCAACCTGATGTCTGGCGAAGCTACTGCTTAGTTGGTCCATATGTCTGCCCTGCTGTGTGCTTTCCAGAGTGACTCTTCCCTGTAGTGCTGTGGCATTGCACTGTGCAATTCAGGGCACCTTGCTGCAAGAGAGACCCAGACAAGTTGGAACAAATCCAGAGAAGGACCACAAAGATGCTAAAGAGATTAGAAGGAATGACCTATGATGAGGAAAGGTGAAAAGAACGAAATGTTTAGAACCTTTAAGCCTGTTATGTGGGCACAGAAATAGTAACGGAGTTTCCTGTGCCAGCACGGAGGAGAGTTAGATCAAGTCTCTCTCCTTTTACATTCCTATTAAGGTAACTAGAGATGAGCAAAATGGCTGTTCATCACTTTGAACTCTTTGCAAAAAACATTTAGCTCTTCTTGAAGTTCAAGATGTGTCTCATTGCCAGGGGACACTCTGACTCTGTTTAAAAATGAGCATGGTATTTCCATAGGACTCGCAGAAAGACAGAGGCCAGAAAAGAAAAAAGCTGTGTGGTGGCTGGAGTCACCTTAGCTGTGATCTTTGATCTGTCTTGGCGTTAAGGACTTCTGCCTCTCAAGCATACATTCACTTCTAACCAGAACTTGCTATATATTGCTGTGTCCTAGAAGGGAACAGAAGGGTCCTCAGCTGTAAGGATATAGAAAGGTTGTTGCTATCCCTGATTCATTATCAGTCACTGTTTGCATGCCTTGGGAAGGAGGGCTCCTTAATTGAAATTGTGAGTTGAGAAGACTGATACAACTTTTTTTTCTTCTCTGCAGTAGAGGGGAATAGAGTAAATACTCTTGAGGTCTTCTGTGAATGTTGGGCTATTTAAGAAGCAGAAGCTGGGATTTGGACTCCACTGACAGAATCTGCCAGTACAGCTCATCTCATTGTCATGCCTTTTTCATAGTGTTGTCCTCTGTCTTCCTTTAAAATTGCAACTCCAGCTCGTTTTACTATGGAGTTCCCTCAGTGCAGAACAATGTTTTATGGTCATTTTGTCTTCCATTTTGACCCTAATCTCATGTTGCTGTGTCCAGTGATCTTCATATTCTTAGTACAAATGCAGTTTTCAGGTAGGGAGAGGTTCCAGAATCTGGCCAGCACAACAGCTTTGCTGTGAAATGCTAAGATCTGGTCTCAGATAGCAAAGCTTCATTTTTCTCCACACAGGAAACTGGCAGAAGATCTGCAGTCTCTCTAGGTGCCCTGTGGGATTAGAGCTGAATGCACCTGCAGCAGTTATTCATGTAACTGCTCTATGACCTCTAGTTCAGTGTGGCCCTCTGGGTGAAGCATGGGCATTTATCAGCTCATCACGCTGTCTCTGAGACGGACCAAACTCTGGATTCCTCTCAAGTAACACCAGGCAAAGCAGCTGTGGAACGTGAGATGCCTGCCCATACTCTCAAGGTCAACAGTCTTGCCAAATAACAAACTTGGCTGATCGATCCCAGAGATAGGAGATGAGGTCAAACATTGAGGATGAAACAGAGAAGGGAAAATTAGGAGATACTTGGGTCAAATGAGATCATATGGATGCAGGACTGTGAATTTGCTGCATATCAAACATCTATATTCCTATCGACACACAGATGTGATTATATATACGTGTGCACTGCAGCCTTGCTGATTCGCAGAGTATTTTGTCCTGTCCCCTGACAGGTTTGACCTCTTGGCAGAAGGAGCTGCCACAAATACCAGGTAAATAGGCTGAAACTGAAATAGAAATTGCCCACATGACCATGATATGGTAACTTTAAACCAGCAGAGCTTCCAAAAAGAGAAGACAAGCATCCCCAGTTAGTCAAAATTCTTTGGCCATGTCATCAGGAAAATGCATGTGTTTAGATTTTCTTAAAGCCTTTCACAAATTATCTCGCTAAAGGGAAAATTTAACCTCTCAGGTTAATACTATTATTAATTAAAAAGTGTCAATACAGAAAAGAAAGAGAAGTCAATTTTCAGCATGATGAAGATTATCAAAAATCACCCACAAAGATCAGTGTTGTGGTGTTTGATCCATGTGTTAATCATCTGGGAAGTGGGTGAACAATGAGACTACAGATGACATCAAATTATCAAGAAAGACTGAAGAACTCCAGAGGATCCTAATAAAGCTGGGTATGTGGACTGCACAGCACAGTGGCAGATGAAATACACTGTTGACTATTGCAAAACATTGCTCACCAGAAGCCAATAATTTGATTTTTCATACGTCCTAATGGATTCTAAATTGACTGTAGCAACTCAGGAAAAGATCTGAGGATTGCAGTAAGTAACTTCCTGATATTCTCTGTTGAAGAAATGGTAACAATTTAGATTTTAATTTAAAGAGGGAAAAAAGGCAAACAGTGTAAAGAGTTATATAATAGTCTGAAAATAACATTGAAAATATTGTAAAATCACTACGTAATTGATGGTGTGCCTTTGTCTTGACTATTGTCTAGACCTTCAGCTGGAGAAGTGATGGAGCAGTGCCAGTTTCATGCTGCTGAGGAGCTGGCTCATTGAACTCTGTTCTGGACTGAACAGAAATAGCCAGACTAGAGGAAGTTCTGAGATGGATGATGAAGCAGATAAGAGATCTGCAAAAACTTCTGCATAAAGAGCAATTATATAGATAATGAAGAGCTGAATGAGGAGAACATGGCAAAACTACATTTCCTGAGGAGAGTCAGGAGATCTTCAGGGAGTCTGAAAGGCTGCAAACACATTATAAGCAAATAAAAGTGGGATTTTTTTGTCTCGTTCGTACATTGCACAAGTAACCCCTGGAACTCACTGCTGTAGAGGTCATAAAAATTAGTAGTGTTACAAAAAAAGACTGAGTGTTTATATAAGGAATAAGATTATTTGTTAACTAAAGTAAATAAGAAGATCTTGCAAATCTGGTAAAGATGCCTTTCAATAACCTTTAGAGTATAATCCTCTCTTTTTAAAAAATGTAAATTTGCATGTCCATGCAAAAGCCCAACACTAGTAAACAGAAGAAAGATTAAGATTTAAGGTTGAGCCAGAAGAAACTTTTGATCAGATGATTTTCCTTCAGATTCTAAGCTCCTGTTTTAGTGATGATAGTGCAGTGGAATTGCACTCCAGAGTGGGTGAGGGGAGAGGAAAAGCTCAACTTGAAAATTAATCAAAGACTTCTGTGTTACAAATGAAAAAATGAAAATCCAGTCTGAGCAGGTCCTTTCTCCAGTATCTGCTACTGAACTTTTTGCTTAAAGACAGGGCAGCACATTCTGAACTAACTAAACATCTTTGTCACCTTGCCTGTCACAGGCAAGCTCATTTCTTTCTGCTGTCTCAGGGGTAGATTGTGCCTCATCAGCAATGATGCCCCTTCCCAGCACCATAGCCTGTGAACAGCCTGAAAATACCATCTACTCAAATATCCTTGTCTTTATTCTTACGTGAGTCTGTGGGGAGCAGGTGGGCTGTTCTAAGTGAATTGTACCAATATTCCTGAAGAAGAAGAACCTGGGTGGGGTTGAACAGCCTGAGCCAATTGAAGTGGAACTGAGGTGGGAAAAGGAGAACTCTCTTTTGAGTAATGTGGAGCTGGGTTTGGCCAGGAGGTCACTGAGTGCCTTTGCTCTCTCCCTGCAGGCTGCTCGGCAGAATGGCCACAGAGGAGCGGCACCTCTCCTCCAGCTGTGGGTCCTTCATCAAGACCGAGCCCTCCAGCCCGTCTTCCGGCATTGATGCCATCAGCCACCACAGCCCGAGTGGCTCCTCTGACACTAGTGGTGGCTATGGCATCACCATGGGTGGCCACCCCAATGGCCTAGACTCACCACCCATGTTCAATGGCACGGGGATTGGTGGTGGGTCCTGCCGTAAGCGTTACGACGACTGCGCCAGCGCCATCATGGAGGACTCACCCACCAAGTGCGAGTACATGCTCAATGCAATACCCAAGCGGCTGTGCCTGGTGTGTGGGGACATTGCTTCTGGGTACCACTACGGTGTGGCTTCCTGTGAGGCATGCAAAGCCTTCTTCAAGAGGACTATTCAAGGTATGATGGGAAGGAATGGAAATTGCTGCATTACTCCATAGAAATAGAGAGATGTGGCCCATACATTGCTGAGACTGCAATGTCGTATAAAAGGGGGAAAGGGAGAGTGCATGTAATATACCTGATTCTCCATCCTTGCTTCTTCTATCCTTCTAATCAGCTCTGGTCCTCCCAAATCAACATGTTTATGACATTAGGCTATGTGGTAGTAGGAACCTTTGCCAAGTTCCCAGCTTGGCTGACTACCAGATCCGGATGTCTGGCCTAGTGGATCTTCCTACCTGTGCTAGTGGCTCCGATACTCTGAAAATGTGGCTTCTAATGGAGTGAGGCCTCAAAAGAAAATGCTTTGCATTCTAAAGGTGTTTTTAAGGCCCATTTGAAGAGTAGATGCCTCTGCCTAGAGATGGCACCTCTGTAGACATGTCTGCACCTGGAGGTGAAATCTCCAGCATTGCAGGAGTGGAGCTTTTCTAACTTTGTCTTACCTGTCTTAATATGTGGCCATGAACTCCATACAAACCTCACCACAAGGCTGAACAGAATAGTTTGATGATGGTCAGTCTTGTGTTTCTCTTTTTCCAGTTCCACCAACCTTTTTCATTAAGATGCAGTTTCTTTGAAGATAAAAAAACTAGGCACTGAAGAAGATAAAGATACCCAGTTTTTGTCAGTGTTACTAAAGATGAGAAATTCCTCAGGTGATTTTGAAAACCTCAGTGCATGCATATGTAGATGAATTGTGGTGCGTTGCTCCTGCATGTACAATTCATATATGAGGGGTATGGCTGTGTCCTGAATGCTAAAGGTATGCTTGCACATGTGCAGCTACAACAACACAGCTAAAAGCCGGAGCACATCCAGGTAACCTCCAATATCCGTGAGTGCTTGGATGTAGGTACATAAGCATGCCTCATGTGAGCAAACATGGCTGGACAAATAGATACTCCTTTTATTTTCTACACTCTGTAACTGGAAAAAGAACAGGATCATTCATCTTCCAGTGGAAAGTGTATTGGGCTCACCCAACTAAGGTGAGCTGACTGGAGACAGGTATCTAGTGAGCAGGCAGCCGTGCATGTACTTGGCTGCTGGCTGAGGTGAATCCACCACACTGACACTTTCTTGTCTCCTGTGAAATGAAAGAAATGCACATGTGGAGAGAGCACTCCTTTGGTTAACTGAATGAGCCTGATCATACTCTCTTGTTGGGATGTTAAACTCTGAGTGGACAGAGAGGTCCAGGGTACAGTACATCTCAGGTCTCTGCAAAATTTCTAGCTTGTTTTCTTAGACTTTAGATGTCTCACCTTTCTATCACCCAGCTGTGGAAATAATCACTCTGCTGCATTGACTCTTTCTTCTCTATTATGCTTTGTCAAAATTAGCACCATCTTTAGGGTATTGGCCTGTTCCCTGGCACGGTTTGTGTGATTTGTCATTGCTGAATCTCTGTGATTGAATGTGAATTTTTTCTTGCACTTCTTGCTGTTAGCACTGACTCCATCCCTACTCCAGCACATGGACCCATCCCTACTGTTTCTTTTAAGCACATCCAGGTGCTAAAGGAGGGACAGGGTAGCACTTTAAAGCAGAGCCCTAGGGGCTGAAAATGCAGGAAAAGACCAGACAACTAACGACTTCTGGGAGCAATGCTGGAGCACCTGCATGGCAGTGCAGGAGACCTGGAGAAAGAGAAATATGTGTATGAACCTTGTAAGAGTTTTCAGAGAGAATCAAAAGAAAATGATGCAGGGTAGAAGTACCTAGAGCCTATGTCAGCCTGAGTGATATATCAGCTGACTTAATCCCAAGAGGGTAGAGTGCTTCCCTCTAGCCTCATCTCTCCAGCACAGCCATATTCTTTCTCTCTGTGGTTCCCTAATTGATTGCCTGTTAACGTGTAACAGATGGGGGAAAGGAATAAGTGGAAATTTCTCTCAACCTGTCATCAGCTTGGGCTGGCAACTGAGGTACCAAAATGCTTTTATGCCAAAGAGTGCGGGGGTCAAGTGTTGTGCCTGAGCATGAGCAATTTCAGCTATGCTGTGGAAGGCTGAGCCCAGGGGAGTGGGCAGCAAATACGGCTGCAGAGTTTGATTGAGTCAAAAAAAGTGCACTGTTTTGGAGGTTGTGCTGCAGTGTGTGCGATATCCAAGCATAGCCTTGGCTATGCAAGTGAAAAGGATTTAAGGATCATGTAAAAGAGAAGGAGAGTGGCAAGAGCATTTCCAAAAGGTGTCTATCCTGCAACTCCTACTCTTTTCAGTAGCTATGTTAAGCACCTAACAGAAAAAGTGAAAGCATCATCATCCACGCTGCCTGACGTCTGTGTAGGCTTTGCAGAAAGCATGCAGATGCGTATGTTATGCAACTACATTCCCTGCTAGTATCAAAAGACTTGCCATGATTCGCTATCTGGGAGTAGCATTGACTCAATGGTTAGAGCACAGAGATACAGTAGCGATCCCAGGCTTTCCCAGATGCCCAAGAGATGCAATAGGTAAATTCATCATCAGACTTTTGTGATGTCAGGCTAGCCACTTCACTTCTGTGTGCTTGAGAATTGACAGATGAAAAACTAATGAATACTATGACAAAACTTATTCTGCTGATCCTGTTAGATGTGCATGCTGCCATAAAATGGATCTATATCTGTCCTGAATTACTAGACTACTGCAGCTCTATCTAGATACCCCTAATCACGAAGCAAGAAGCTTCACATGAAGTCCCTCTTCCAAGTAGCCTCGCTTCTGCTACAGATGACCCATTTGCCTACTGGGGTTTTTGTATGTGTATTAATTCGTGTAAAACCTGCATGTCTTGAGGCAGGAGCATCTTGCAATAGCCACTTCACTCCCTCTGCTGCTGTAGCAGCAGCTGAAAGAATGGACATCCCAGCTGCAGAACTTCTTTGAGCATGACATCTCTGCAACTCGCTTTACTGCTTAGTCAGGTGAGGCCAGGTGTCTTGGACAACACAAGGGCTTTTCAAGGGATGGGGAGAAGACAGGCTAAAAGCCAGCCTGGATATAACTGATTATCTCTGAGGTCACTAATATTGCTATGTGGGGGTTTCCTGTCAGTAGGATTTTTCCAAAGAAAAGTGGAATTTTTGCCAAGTCAGATTTCCCAAAGAAAATTTTAATAATAGGAATAAAAAAAAAGAAGGCAAGGAAATCCAAACCATTGATTCAGTTCAAGATGAATTAGAATGTTTGGTTTTGCTGAACTAAGACAGGATCAGACAACACATCCTAACCTGTCGACAGGTTATGGGGGATGTCATACCTATGATCCTTCTGTTACATGGCCCAGAAGAAGGATCAAGACTTGGAAACCTGTATGTCATTTCCACTTTGCACTTTGCTTGAGATGGAAAAGCAAAAACCTGAGACAGGATGACAGAACATGTCACTGGGCTGCAAGTCTTTTCTCTCTGAACATGTTACTTTGAACCCAAAAGCTGGACTTCCCATGCTTTGAGGCAGAGCCAGAAGTTCTGAACTGACTTGAAGCATTTTCGGTCAGCTAGGTTGTCTGACAAAATTTTAATCCTGTTTCTCTATCATTGTATTGCTTCGTGGGATTGTATTCTAGTGGTAGTCTGCATTTACCTTCATGGACATCACCTGACTGTGACTATTGTGAATGCACAATCTAGACCAGATAGGAGAGAATACGAATTTCAGGCATGTTGAAGTATGCTGCTATTGGTGCTTAAAAGAGGTCTGATATGACACCAGAAATTTCATATTATCTGAATGTAATGGAATGGGTATGTTACAGAAAATATGTGGGTTTGGATGTTTCAGAATTAAAACTTTCTGAATTTCTTGTTTCATGGAAATCCTAACTAATCATTTCATCCAAGTTTAGGACAAAGGCAAATGCTGGCTTTCTTACAGGGTACAAATTCTTAATCTAATTCTACCCTATTCCTTCTCCTAACAGTTTGCTCAGTAGATAGAGCATTATATATCAATCAAATATATTTTCATTATCTTTTGACCATCAATTGTGACAACTAAAGGGTAGTTTTGCCTCTTTTGAATATTAACTAATAGCAGTGCTGTGTAACCATTTGAGTCCTTTATTATTCAAGATATTCATGACTATGACTACCCTTCATCTATTTTTCATTTTCAAATCGTGAAAATTAAAATGACTCATTTAAAATAAAGGCTTAAAGTTCAGCAAAATAAATCGGAATTAAGATTTCTCTCTCACATCTTTATGAATCATCTCATTGTGGCATGGAACTTATAAGGCGATACAACAGGACTGGCAAGGAGGACTGATTACTGGAGATTCAGGGAGAAGCGACACATTTACCATCATCTTTTGGATAGGCAAAGGTGCCTGCATCTGTGAATTTCTTGCTTGAGTCTTGCAAGCTTCAAGCTCAGTGAGTGTAGCAACAGAACTGCTGTGTTGGTATTCCTTTGCATCAATAAGGGGCTTAAAATGTGGATAATGCAGCTCAGAAGAGTGGTAGGAATTTATAACAAGCTTGTAATAAAATCCATAGTCTTCTGGGGCTTCCTAGTTGTTATGGTGCTTAGAGCAGCTTCTGGGAGGGAGGAGAAGTTGAGAGAGTTTTTCATGGGCTGAAGAGCATTGCATATGTACAGAGGAGGTTTTGTGTCCCCACAGTAGCAGCCATGGGAGCCAGGCGCTGTCCTATCCTTCTGTCCTTCTCAGAGATATGCCTGCTCGTTTTCAGGTGGCAGTTCACAGCTTTCCAAAAGCTTTTGAAGCTCAAGTAGGGGAAGTGCACTATTTCATGATCTAGTTGTTTGACTGCTGCTTACTATTCACAGACCTAGTGCTTGGATTTAAAAGGCCATCTCCAGTGCAACTTCAGCTCTGTCAGTCTTGTTTTCTGTTTGCTTCAGTGCATCTATAGAGTGAATTCTGTGTAGAAGGACCTTTTCTGTGGAACTTCCGTAAAGTATTTCTGTGCCCAAAACCCTACAGACAAACTTGCTGCCAGTAGGGAGCCCCAGGGCCCATGTCCTGCATCCTTGTGCAAGCAGAAGGCTGATTTGAGTGAGGTTGTGCAAAATGTCCCAAGTCCTCTTTTGTGGAGCAGGAACCAGGTGTGCCACCCTGAGGAAGCAAACAGTGTCGTTACATCTCTGTGTATCCCCTTTTCCTCTCGCAGTGTAAAGAGTCCTGAAGGCTTGGTGATCACATTTCTGGTTTTCTTACTGTATCAGCTGCATGAAGTAAAATTTTAGTTAATCCAGGCACTAGGGCTTATCTCACCTGTTTTTCCAAACCCTCATTTTCCTGCAAGTGGTAAACACTTGCTGGTAGTTTTGGTTTTGTTGGGTTTGGTTTTGTTTTGTTTTTTTTTTTTTTTGCTTGGGTGAGGCTTTTGTGGGGTTTTTTGGTTAATTTTTTTCCTTTCCAAAAATAAGAGCCCCTATTCATGTGTTTATACTCAGGCACCTAGATCAGAGACATGCCCCTTGAAACACAGGACAGCCCTTCTGAAAATCAGGTTGCTTATTCAAGCTACTAAATGCAGCTTTAAAGGTTCAAAATTTTAATCCCTTTCTTTGAAAACTGGGTCTTAAAAAATAGCCATTCTTACTTCATGCAGATCAGTGGAAAGACTTTTTTTCTGACTTTCACAAAGTACCTCTCCTCACACCAGGAGTTGAGCTATGATGCCTCATTTAGAAGGGCTAATTTGAGTGAACAGCAATGAAGAAAACAGAGAAGGAGAGAAAAGTTTCCTTCAGCAGTCAGAAGCTGAACATTTTTTAAAGACTTCCTTGGCTATTTCTGTCTAGTCTTTCCTGAGTTTCCTTGTAGAAAGGCTTTCTAGAAACATAGAATCAGTAAGCAGGGAGTAGCTTGTGCCCTCAGTGCTCCATTAATTCCAACCTCAAGTCTCCTCAGAAGCACTATCCATAATTTAGGCAGGAGCTCAGTGGGACTTTACTGTGCTCTCCAAGCTCAGGGAGGAATTCTCTTCCCAGTTCCTCTCATGCCAGAGAGGTAGAGTGAATATAGGATCTCTTGAATTATCAGGATCTGGTGCACAATTTTCAGGTGCTCCTATTATGTATGCACTGGAGGAAAAAAAAAACCGTTCCAAACTGTTTAACAGTCAAAGATCTAATTTCGCAGAAAATAGGGTAATTTTGCAGTTCTCCAGCATAAAAAACATGATCTATCACTTTAATAGTTCTTTGCTGTTTCTTAGCATCTCTCATCTAAAAGCTTTAAAGTTAAAGCTTAATGAATGAAGACTTGCAATCTCCCCAGAAGGTGGGTTTGATGTTCGTTTCATTTTGCAGACAAGCAAACTAGGACAGAGAAAGGAAGTGATTTGCCTTCCAAGGTGAGATATGAAGGCTTAGAAGAAATCCACATTCTGATCTGATCATCCGTAACTTGATTTTCTTTAAGCCATTTTTAGGTAAATCTTGTGTCTTGGTATTGGTGAGGTTCTACCAGTTTTTTTCAGATCAAATGTAAATATTATCTAAGTAAAGAAAACCTCTCTAATAAGCAACTGCTCAAAGCAAGGCCTTGTGTATTATCTTATCCCTTTTTCTGCCCTTGCCTTCTGGATCACATAATCTACAGTTCATGACACAGACTTGACTCAAAATGTGTTGTTGCATGCAGAGTTGTCCATGTACACCCTTGTGTGCTTATGCTCTTCTGTGGGACTTTTTAGCACCCCCTTTTTAGCTGTGGGAGTGAAGGGGAAACTCTCCCTGAGCCCCCTGCCCTGGCAGCTGGGCTCGTGGTGTGACCGCCAGCCACTGAGAGGCTGTTGGAATTTCGATGAGTTAATCTCATCACTTTATCACAGGGCACTTACAGAAATTACAGGGAGCTGTGAGCAGCTCACTGTGCTGGCAGCCAGCCCCAGGACCCATAAAAGAAATTAAGACACAAAAAAAAAAGTCAGAGAACTTTGTTAAACTTTTGGAAAAGATAGTTTTTCTTGATCGAGTTCTGCTTGGGTAATGCTGATTGTGCCTCCCCTGGTGATGTCCCTTCTTCCTGCAATAATGGCAGACATTGCCCCAGCTGTGGCCCACAGTCCATGCAGCACTCAACATGTTTTTGGGCCTGATGTAAAACTCCATTTACTTTGGCAGCATTGTCTTGTGTGAAGAGGGTCCAGTAAGCCTCACCTGTAGCGTTTACACCTGTAGAGAGGGCTGTAAGACACAGCTGCTGGTGCTCTCTTCTTTTAGACTGGGCATAGTATGTGCAAGAGGCACATGAGCCTGTGTTCAAAGTGAAGGCAACATGCTGAATGTGATGCCCCACCAGTGCTGGCTGTATTTTTTTCATTTGTGCTAACCAGCAAACTGCAGGGCTGCTGCACTACATGATGGACATTTCTTTGCTGTCCAGGAAGGGGATCTTGTACACTGCTCACCCTCCTCTGGCTCTGCTCTATTTACAGTCATGATCCCGGTACAGAAGTGCCTTTGAGAAGTGCTTTTTCAAGCTGTACATCCTGTGTATGTGTGGTAACTAGTACCTTCACATACTCTGACTCTATCACAGTTAGTTGTGATGTATGTTTTGTAGACCTTTTCCAGTACTTTGCTCATCAAGGGGTTCAGGGGCTGGAGGCATGGGGAAGCTGGGGGATCTCCTTGACGCTATGGAGGGACCTTGAGCTGCCAGGTTAGGGTTGTCACTGCCTGCCACTGCTATAAAGGCTCAGTGTCCGTGGTATAGTGTCCCTGTGTTTGAGGGCAAATCTTTGCCTTTGGACCACAAAACATGAAATCTTAAGTCTCTCCAGAACTCTGATCCTGGCTTTGGTGAGAAAGGTCGGAAGTGAAACAAAGGCAAAACCTTACAAAGTGAGACTATGTTTGAGTTTTATCCCAGGTTTATTCCTTCCTGTGTGGGGCACAGCAAGTATCTAATCATGAGATCAGGACCACCATACTCATGGTTCTGTAATGTACTGGAGCTCTGTGTCTAGAGCATGAGTTTGTTTATTACCTTGAGATGGAGCTTGAATCTCAATTTCCAGCTCTCTGCGAATGTTGATCCATGGCTGGCTATTGAAATTCAGGTGCTGCACAATGACGAAATACAGCTTGAATGGAAGCAACTTGTGCAGCACACTCTGCTCCTGCAGACAAACTGCATTTTGGGGGCAGATGAGCGGTGGTGAAGAATGGCGTGGCTGAGCCGGAGTTCAGGGGCAAGTTGAAAGCCTTGTGACAAAACAAGAAGCAAGAGGTAGAATGTTTATAACTGGCAGTCCAATCACCTTTAGGTTTTGGGGGTTGTGTGCTCCTGGAGTTTTACCCAGCATGGGCCAAGCATAATGAGATAGATCAAGCAGTGCTTGCTTTCTTTTGCATCTGTGCTCTGCTTTTCCACTCAGATTTCCAAAATATTAGGGCTTTCCAAAATATTAGTTAGCCCCAAGGTCTAATCACCACGCCTATAGATTGGTACGTATTAAATTGTTGATCATTAGAGGACAGAAGGGTCTTGCACAAGAACAGAAAATCCATTACAGAAGTAGGAGCAAAAATCAACTCCTGTACCAGTGTTATTACACTGTAACTTCTGCTTCTTATCTGATAGTGTACAAAGTCCATACTGTGCGTTGTCTCAGCTCTTACCTACACTCCTCCCTACAGCTCTGATTGACCTCTTCAATCTCAATTTCCTGCTCTAAATCATCAAACCAATTTTTCCATTCTTCTTAACGGAGCTTAGATACCCTTTTAAGTAGCTACCAGTAGCTACCCTGCCTCTAAATATATCATCACTGTCAATGTGTCACGACAAGCTTAGATTTCCAGTCGAGCTCTCTGACAAACGCTGAATAGCCTTCTTCAGAAATATGACCTCAAAGTGATAGCAGGATGGAGACAGCCATTTCTGTTTGTTGTTTTCTAGTACTAAATAATTGTTACTTTACACTGTGATACAGTGTAATTCCACATATATCCTCATATCAGACCCTCACATCCATGTTTCAATTGCATTCTTGCCTTATAATAAAATAAGATGTGACTAGAAATAAATTCGGAATGTTTCTTTTCCTGCTTTGTCTTGGAGGCAGTGTTGTGAGGTGATCATAGATGAAAAAGAATGAGAAAAGATAATGCACAGAGTGCAGAGGGATGAGAGGCAGATACACTAGAACTAATAAAGTAGAATTGTAAACTTTTGCGCAGAGAACCCATATTCATTTTTTGAGACAACTTACTTATCTTTCTCAATCCAGACCTACTGCTTCCTTGCTACATGTAGTTTGCCAGCTGGCAGGAGGAAGAAAAGGAGGAAATGCCATCTCTTGTGCTCCCTGGTAGCCCAAGCAAGGCAAGAAAAGACAGGTGACATCCACCCCACAGATGTGGAACAAGACTGGCCGCAAAGGAAATGCTGCTAATTTCTAAACTGCTCCCACTCTCAGCCCTGGACTTCAGGGAACAGGCCAGATTATAAGGGGTGGAGTACAAGAGATGATGACATACCTGGAGGACATGTTGTACCTGAAAGCCCAGCATTGCAGGTAGCCCCTTGTCTAGGCCAGCTGGCTACAGACTCTGAGCATATGCGTGTGCAAATGAGCAAGCAAACATGCAACATACACAGGCTGATGATGGTGGGAGTATCTGGGCACTACAGCCTATCCCTGGATCAGTGGGAAGAACGTGATTCCTGGGTGACATCTCTGTGTTTGATTGCAGGGAATATTGAATACAGCTGCCCGGCCACCAATGAATGTGAGATCACGAAACGGAGGCGCAAGTCCTGTCAGGCCTGTCGCTTCATGAAATGCCTCAAAGTGGGGATGCTAAAGGAAGGTAAGGGTCAGAATGAGAATTCTTCTTTGTCTTAACAGTGCCTGGGACTCCAGTCCTTGCAGGATCTCCTAGACTAACTACATGTTTACCCACTCTGGCTTTCTGAAGGTATCTTTTTACAGGCTTTGTAAAAGAGTCAGGATGTGCATTGACCAAGAGGGCAATCCAGAAAGGAGAGTGGTTCTAGTCAGCACCCTCATGCTAGTAGCTGCTATTTCTAGTAATTGCAAATTTGAGAAATAACTGGCAACGGCTGTGCCGTACTGTTTCCTTTCCTAAAGGAACCCTGGGCTGGGGGGTGTTGCTCTTCTTGCTCCCAGGTAATTTTTCAGTGTTGAGGAGGAGAGGCACTTTCCTGATGAAGACTGGGTTGTCTGGGCTCCATGAGGGAAGGATGGAGTTAATGCAGAGCTGTGGCACAGTGTACAATGAAGGTCTGCCCATATTACCACTGAGGAGACTTTCTGAAGATGGTTAGTAACACAGGTTTGTCTGGGAACTGTGAATCTACTGCTCTGCATGCTCAACCTGGGTTGTGCTCAGCCTATTGACGTATTCAGAGCACTCTGAGCAGTGTTCAGCTCCTCTCTTGTGCTGTTTTTCCTCTCCTATCCCCCTCCTCCATCCCTGTCCATTCAAGGTGAACCACAGGGAATTCAGTGGCAATTAAACACATTCTTATGGATTGACTTTAAAGCTTTGTTTCCCTTGGGTCCCTCTGGGAAAAGCAGTGAGGGGAGGAGGAGGAAGAAGGAGAGGCATTGCATGTAACCTTCTACATTGCTGTACTTGGCAGAGCATGGTTCCCTCAGCTTAACTACAGAGAACAACAGCTGGCTGTGATCTGCACAGCCCTGTATGCTGGAGCCAAGAGCACACAACTTTCTTCCAGGTCATAACATCATAGCAGCTAGTGATGAATTGTACAATGTCACTTGAGTGTGTATTGCTTCCCACTAGGGCTCTCTCATTTCTTGAGAGGCAGGTTGATGGCAGCCAGTGTTGTAAAGAATGTAGATGAGGTGTTAAACCTGTTTTGTTCTTTGATGGATGCATAGTTTCTGTGGTTAAATATCTTCTAGGGCACACCAGTTACAAAGGGAAGGACATGCAGACTTGTGCAGTCTGGCCCACCCTGACCTGGATGTAGAGGTGGTAGACTAAGAGGATTTACATCTACTGCTGGGAAGTTGGCATCTGCTTTGTAGTTAGAGAGGGACCACTGAAAACCTGCTTCTCTTTATGTGGTAGCTCACAGACGGGATGTAGCCCCTTTTCCACATGCCAATACACACTAATGACACTAGCTTTAGTGGGAAAGTAGGTTGATAATGCACTGTAGCCTATTCATATGAATCCCATAAAACAAGCTTAAAAGCCTGTAGTGGTTCTAATCACTCTGCAGAGCAGCAGCATGGGTCCAGGCTTGCTGTTTTTTTGTGTATGTGCTGCTCTGCATCCAAGCAGTTGAGCCTCTTAGAGCTGGCAGCTGGGGGAGTACCATCACAGAAGCGGGTGCTGGCGTGCTGATTGTGTGGCCTGGACATCTTCTGCTTCCAATTCTGGGAGTTCAACACTCTTCAGAGCAGGGTCCTGTGAAGATTTTGTGTCTTAGCTTCAAAGTTATGTGAAAACAGTTAACTCCTTCCAAACCAGAATTAGGCTGGAAAGCAGTGTAGATTCCCTCATACCATGCTATGTGTGAACTCCTGAACCCTATGGGATGCTATTCATGGCAAACTGAAATTTGAATCTTAGGCTGCTTTTGTGCTGAGGTATGTTTAGTTATTCATACAGGGATTGATCTGTCATCATTAAAGTCACTGGGGAACCATAGTTTGCTATTGATGTTAGTGTATCTGTGATCCTGCCCGTAATATTTAGCGCTATGAAATATACAGCATAAAGATTTATTGATAGCAATGGGGTACAAGAGCACATGATAATATCAAGAGGAGACTACACTAGCAACCTGCAAATAGGACTCCTCTGTCCTAACATGGAGTGATCAAGTGATGCTGGGCAGGTATCTTTTTTTCTCTTACTTTTGCTCAGTTTTCCAAGCTGAGAAATTAGAGTCCTACCTCTTTGCTTTGCAAAAGGATTGTGAGGACGGATTACTTAACTTTATGTGAAGCTTGGTGTAAGCACAAAGTATTAGTATATAGAATTCAATCAATACACATCTTTAGAAGCCAAATCCAAGAAAGGAGAAAAATTGTTTCACACGTTTTGGTCTCCACAGAGCCAGGAGTTTCTAGAAAGAACAAATCCATAATTGCTTGACATGCTCAAAATGCAGAATTGACAAGGGATTTTGAATTGGAAAAGACCAGTGAATCTTTTCTATCTCTGATCTGCCATCTTATTAGCTCATCCAGCCCTTTTGGCTGCCAAGGCACAAGTGTTCCTAGCTATACATTTCTAGTAGTCTTACCATTTTTAAAAATCTCCAATGTCTTGGTTTCCCCAGAGAGCCTATTCTTCAGTCTCCAAGCACTCATTAAGACAAGATGTGTTTTGATATTTGAGCTATGATTTTTTTCCTTTCAGTAGTTCCCCTTCCAACTTTGACTTGATGTACCTCTCTGTTCACCCCTGGGTTCATCCATGGCAGAAGGTTTGCTAAGCCATGTTCCTTCTCCTGCTTGATTATCATGGGTTTGGAGAAAGATGGTCTTTTGGTCAAAGACAAGATTGAGAAACCAGTTCTTCTCCTGCCAAATTTTTACTTCATGTTCTTGGAACAGGGCTTGTATCTTAGTGGGGATGTTTCTGGGTAAAGAAACCATCCTTCTGCTCAAAAAGAAGAGTATGATATTTCATTAGTAACTAAGGGCTTCATGATTTCTTCTCATTTCCTGTTATTGCCACCATACGTGATGTACATACCACTTCCTGCCTGCTGGGCATGTGACATGAGCCTGTTCTTCAGGCGGAAGACATCAGTACTCAAAGATGTCAAAAACAAGTATCCGTGGCTTCAAGCTCTGCCTTATACTTGAAATGCTTGGCTTGATGCTGCAGGAGGGACTTAGGTCCTCCCCTTGAGGCCTGAATATATGGGTAACCGGACATCTCTCTTCTCTACATGGGCTGCAGCTAGGCAAACAGCTGTGTAGCCCTTTAAGATCTGGGGAGACTGCCCCTAACACAGAAGTGCAGGTTATTCAGGCAATGCCAAGTGAATGAGGATCAGGTCAGGAAGAGAGCCAATGGAACAATCAATAGGTGTCTCACATATCCAGGCCACTTTCTTTGAGAGAGCTCTGATCAATGTATTGCAACAAGGGAACTGCACAGACACCAGATCTTTGCTGTCTCAGGTTCTCCTTTCATGACGCTGCAGGGCAGGCAAGACTCACTGGGGAAAGTGGCAAGCAGAATGCCCTGCCCACAGAGCCCAACTGGCTCAGATGTCTGAAGTGTTGGCCTGTCTGGCTGCCTCTCTCACTTTCCCCTTCCATCTGGAGTGTGCCCCCAGAGAGCATAAATTAGCCCTCACTAATAGGCTTGTATAGGAAGCTGCTGAATCTGGAGTCCAGGATTCCAGCAGTCTCCAGTCCCAGTGACCCTGTGGAGAGGCACTGTCCCCAGAAAACCTGTGCTCTGCCGCTGTTGACCTTGCTAAAGCAAGAGCCTGCAAGCAGTGGGAGATGGGCATCTTTGCACCTTTGTCCAGTAGAAGTGCATGCACCTCCACTCTGCAAAAATCAGACAGACCTGAGCAAGCTGTGGTACTGCTCACCCTACGTGGAGAAGATGATACCTACATGCATGTCTGGCCAGTGGGAATGGCCAGTGAAGGGAAGCATGCCTTGCAACTTGTAGGGGATACACAATTTTCAGAGCAGGGCATCCCTGGTCTTGTCTACTCCATTGCCTCTCTTTGCTCCCATCACTGTCAGTCTTGTGCCTACGATGACCAAGTGTAGCTCTTTAACTCTGGGCTCTACAGAGTAGATCTAGATCTCTCTGACTTTCTGGAATGATGGATAGAGAAATTTCAGCAGCTTGGCAGGTCTCTTTTAAAAACTCAATATACCTTGTCAGTTTTAGGGTGAACATACCCTTGCCATTCACACTCTAGCCACCCATGGCCTTTCTGTTCTACAGCAATTTGTTTGTCTTCAAGAGGCAGATATAATTTCAGATGACATGACTTGTGTATGTGGGCTCAGCGCTTTTATTTTGGACATTGGCTGGTTAAACATGACCTCACAGCTCTGCCCTCCACACGTCTGCTGCCTCTCTGAGGTTGCAATCCTGTGTGTGTCACCTTGCTGAGTGGCATCGTGACAAGGACAGTGATGTCAGTCCTTCTCCGGGTGTCGGTGTGGTGGGTTGACCTTTGCTGGCCACTAAACCAGCTCTCTCACTCTCCATCCTCAGCAGGACAGAGGGAGAAAATACGTTGAAAAAGTTTGTGGATTGACACAGCAACA
Source organism: Serilophus lunatus (assembly GCA_013399895.1). Taxonomy (NCBI): domain Eukaryota; kingdom Metazoa; phylum Chordata; class Aves; order Passeriformes; family Eurylaimidae; genus Serilophus; species Serilophus lunatus. The sequence continues at coordinate 294,388 of VXBA01004195.1, forward strand.
AGGAGATCATTCAGCAATTATTGTCATCGGCAAAACCCAACTTACGGAAAATTAATTTAATTTATTGCCAGTTAATGAAAGAGTAGGGTATTGAGAAATAAAAACAAAAACAAAACATGCTCCTTCCCACTTCTGCTTCTTCCAAGGCTCAGCTCACTCATGACATCTACCTCCTTCACCCTGAGCAGCACAGGTGAATAGAGGATGGGGGTTTATGGTCAGTGTATCACACTTCCTCTGTGCTGCTCTTTCCTCCTCAAACTGTTCTCCCACTCCAGTGTAGGGTCTCTCTCATGGGATACAATCTTTTGTGAACTTCTTAAATAGGAGTCCTTCCCATAGACTATTGCCATTATTCATGTACTTCTCCAGCATGAGTCCTTTCCATGCAGTATGGTCCTGCAGGAGCAAACTACTGCAGCCTAAGTCCCTCACAGGCCACAGTTCCTTCCAGAAAACCTATTCCTGTGTGCACTCCTCGCATGGATTGCAGCTCCTACCAGAAGCCTGCACCAGCACAGACTTCACACAAGCTATGACTTACTTCCTTTGGGGCATATCCACCTGCTCCAGTGTTGGGATCTTCCATGAGCTGCAGGGTGGATATCTACACTACTATGGTCCTCCATGGGCTGCAAGGGTAAAATTTGCTTCACCATGGTTTGCTCCGGCACCTGGAGAAGAACCTCCTCTCCCTTCTTCTTCTCTGACTTTGGTTATCTGTAGAGCTGTTTCTCCCATATTTTATCATGCCTCTCTCTGGTTTTATCCCTTCTTGAATATGTTATAACAGAGAGGCCACCTGCATTGCAGATGGGCTGAAGTTTTGCCAGTGTTGGGTCCATTTTGGAGCTGGATAGAGCTGGCTCTACCTAACATAGGAGCAGTTTTTAGTGTCTTCTCACAGAAGTCACCCCTGCAGTCTTGTGCTACCAAAACCTTGTCACATAAATGCAGCATAGTCCATGACACGAAAATGTTCTGAGATCACTGGAAGGAGGATGGAGATTATAGGTAAGGAGCAATGAGATATCAAGGCCTTTCATTACAGAATTCATCTTTGAGTGAAAATGATAGGCAAGCGGAGGAGAAGCAATATCGGACATACCAAACCATACCATAACAAATGGAGCAGACTGGCCGTTGTCTGAACATTTTGTCCTTTACTGTTGTGGAAGCCCTGCAGAACTTTTTCTTTGAAGGATTGTATTGTTTCTAGAGCTGTGTTGTTCCCTATTCTGTGCTGGCGCATCTGTAAAGAGCCAGATGGAGCATAAACAGTTCTGAAAAAGAAGTAAAGCTGGGTCATTAATGCTTTCATGAAGTGCATGCATGTGCAATTATGTGTCACATCACACAGTGACAAACCATACAGCAAAGAAAATAACTGTCTAAAAAATAATCTCATCCAGGCATTGAGATGTCATCCATTATTCCACCAACCTCTGAGTCTCGTTTATCTTCTTAACAGGAATAATGTGTATTATGTTGCTGAAGATCTGTTTTCTTCTGCTCCCTGCCATTGCTGAGACTTGTCTCCTCACAGTCCTGCTCATGACTGAGTCCTAAGAGTAGCTTTCTGAGTTATGTGAGTGATTTCTGCCCAGTTTCTTGCAGACATCACTGGTTGGCTTCCAAAAAAGAGCAAAGACTGAAAAGGCTCTGGGGATGTGTCCTGGGATAATCCAGCATCTTATTTCAGAAACTTCCCTAGATCTACATGCATTTGATGTGCTAAAAGTGGGAAAGGGAATTCCTGGGGCAGGAAACCTGCTCTCTATGAGGTGTTTTGGCCCACTCTGAAGTCTTTGAAGATAGTTGTCCTCAGGTGTGTAGCCTCCTGGCTGTCACCTGGCAGCTATTTCTTGTGTGGCGAGGGTGAAGTCAAATGCAAGGAAAGAAAGTAGAGGAAAACAGTCTTGATATGGATGCAGAAAAGGAAGGCTTTTTAACAGCAAGACAAAGGTTAGGCAATTATCTAGTTGAAGACATGATTTCTCTTATCTAGATGACTCTCTTCCCAGAACTGTACCTGTTGTGGTATAGTAATTCCAGGTTCAATCACTCCTTTCCCAGGCTTTCTTCCTTTGCTCCTAATGTGTTTCCCTAAGAAATACTAGAGAACATACTAAAATTCAACAGAGAACCTAAGTTCTTTGTTGCAAATCTCCCAAGCCATTGGACTCCTATCTGTCTAATATTATTTCAGATGTGATAATCGCTGGAATGTGTGGATACTGACACTGCAGGGCCAGGTAGTGAAACAGGAAAGATACTGAAGATAAGAGCCCAAGGTTCATTCAGCTTATCTTCCCCTTTCCCTCCTGTCCCTGGTGTCTTTGGGAATACCCTGCTTCACAGGAACTTACAATAACCTAGTAACCCTTGTAGTGCCTAAGTGCCTGCATCTCTGTGAAGGTTGGAGGTGATCCCCACTTCAGAGATGGTGAGATTGTAATCTTCACATTTCAGAAGCAGTTATCTCTTAAATCTGCGCTTCTCTTGTTCAAGGCCCTGGCTGGTTAGGAAACCCTGTAGCCAGAGGAACCTTCCTGGTGTTTACTCCTAACTCTTCTGTATCCCTTACCAGCTGCTGATGTTGTAAATTTTTCCCAAGGAATCAAATCTGTCATCCTGGCTCTGTGATATTGTAAATTTGGTGCAGTCATCTAGTATCTAAACAAGCGTTTCCAAACGCTGGCCATCTCAAACTACTTCCACTTATTAACTTTGTCTTCATCCTCTACTTCACCCAAATAACTTCATCAATAGCAGACCTCCTTTTCAGCAATGTCTCTAAATGGAGGGTGTTTAATTTCTATTTTTAAGTGAAAAAATCTCTCAATGGAGCAAAATGTTTCCAGCAACCTCTCCCTCCTGTCCCCTCCCTGCTTCCAGACCATGTGTTCTCAAAAGGATATTTGATTCCAGTGAAAGCTCAGCTGACATCCTTGCAATATGCTTGAGCTCTTGCTTTGTGCTTCCTGGGAAGGATGAGGGCTCCTCCGGGGACCCTGGGTAATTGGGTTAGTGGCCAGCTCATGTCAGGAAATTAAAAGGTAGCCCTGATCAGGTTGCTGCTGCATGCAATTTAATGCCTTTGTATTTATAGAATATTCTGCCTCCAGCTCCTGCCAGAAATATCACTATTGAATATCCAAATGAAAAAAGGGAATGAAAAATTGCTTCAAAACAGACAGGCAACCTCCCTGTCCTTTGAAACGGGATCTCCAGGAGCACTGAGTGGTATCTTGATGTCTGTATCATCCACACACAACTATTTTCCAAGGCATGAATTGACTATTTGCAATGTGACTGGAGCGGAGCCGGGTAATGGTGAAACAAAGAGCTTGTGCTGCCTTTGGTAGGATGATGGGAATTCATCAGGAGGCTTCCAGTGGATAGGCTGTCCCCAAAGGGCACATTGGGCTGATGGCACATGGTATGTTTTCTGGACATAAGAATGTCACATCCAGGAGCATCCTCCCATCCAGGACCTTCTCCCATATCCGGTGGATTATGAATCCGTTTAGTTTGGTTCCTTCCATTCATTTTGAATTACTAATCTGCCTAGGTTCTTACCCTACCTAACTAAAACTCTGTTCTGTTGAACATGAAGTCTCAGGCTCCATCAATGTACATCTGTGTGGGTTCAGAGAGACATGACCTCTACATAGGTTTATGATGAACACTTCTTGCATTCTGCCACCAAAATTTGTGCTTAGTGCTCTGGTAACATGTACTGAAAGGGGAAGCAGGTAGGTAAAAACTGCAACAACCATCCAGGGGTGTTTAGACCGCAACTGTTATGCTACAAGCTTTTAGGCAGTTCTGACAACACAGCAGGTAAGATTCTTTGAGATAAACAAGAATGGGATGGGACTGAATATATGTCCCACTGATCTTCAATAACTTAAGGTATGTGCATCAATATTTTTACAGCCTCTGATGACCTAAGTGCATCAGTGACACAGCTCTGCCAAGATTCTGAATCCCTTCCCCTGCCTCACCTTTGAAGACTGTGCTAGCCCTTAGGCCATAGAGTATACTGAGAGGGTCTTTACTGAGAATTATCTGGCACAGCTGTTCCAATTTAAGAATTAAATAATAGATGGACAATAGTTCTTAGCATTGGACAATCCACTGCCAAGGCAAGGACTTCAGGAGATGCTTCAAGGTTCCAAGGCTTAAGCAGAGCTGCTGCCCTGTTTCAGACTGTTTAGAGAGCTGTGAGGGGAAGCAAACAGAAGAGAACATTTGCATCAACCATGAACACAGGGCGGATGTATAGGTGTGGGACTTACTGCAGAAAACAAGGTACCGAGGTATTCTTTATTTCCATTTGCCCTTGGAGCCCTTGTTAATTCCTGAGTTCCCAAGGTGACTGGTAGAACAAGGTGAGAGGGGCTTAGCATGGCAAGGAAGATGTACATTTGAGAGACAGAAGTGTCTAATGCTGCAGAGACAGCTTTGCAAAGCTGGCAGTCATGCAGCTGGCATACATGGAGGAGAAGGACTGGTTTGCAAGCTGTGTGGGTTACCAGACTCTGTATGCTTTGGACCTACCACCTGGGACATGCTGCTTGTGTTTCTGCGTGTGAGGAGCTGACACCTTGTGCTACTGCTCCAAGGCATATGAGAGCCTCTTGTACCAGGTATCATCAGGCATCATAGGGCTAACCTGTCTTTCTGAGTCTAGGGACTCTTAAGCCAGCCAGACAGCAAAGGAACTTTCCTACCTGAATAACATAACCCTGAAAACATGAAAGGGGAAAGAGGTTGCTGTATTCTGTTTGAACTGATCTAATCTTTCTGTAGGCCCTTGCAACACAGGAGATGGATTTTCATCTCTGCTGCTCCTCTCCCCAGGCTAGTTCCCCACTCTCTCTTTCCAAGTGTGTTTTCCAGGCTTGTTGACTTGCACCATGTTTAGTCACCAGGTTCTTCTGTCTGTGCTGACCTGTGACCCTCAAGTTCAAATGAGTTGGATAACTGAATCAGTCACCTACCAGAAGATTCTTATGGGGCTGGCCTCTGTTTGCCACAGTCTAAGAGCCTAACAGTAGAAAGCTGTCTTTTCCCTTTCCCAAGCTGCTGAGTAACAAAAGAGAGCCTATTTGGGTTGCAGCCTCTCCATTCCTGGTAGGCAGATGACTTTCCCTATAGTCTCTTTCTCTTCCCATCTTGGCAAGTCTAACGGTCATCACTACTTTCTGTTTCCTTGATAGGCCACCTCCTGGCTCACTCATCCCATTGCCACATCCTGTTGTCTTTCCTGATGTTCAGAGCAGAAAGGAAGAGGGAAATTTAATGGGAGACACCTTGGGCACAATCCTTCTCACTTCCTTTCTTCTCTTGGCCTGTACCTTCCAGCTTCCTTGGCCAGCGCCAATCCATGAACTCTAGACTGCAGCTCCCGGAGAAAGGCACATCTCTGTTAGCTACAGAGCACCAGTCCAGCTCAGACCCTGGGAGAGCAAGCAGACTGCACTGGTGTGGAAACTGCAGCTCAAGGATTAGGTGGGCAGTGGGCACAGGACCTGGCTGGTGTAGCAGGGAAACTCAGCAAAAGCAGCCCTTTTAGCATTGCTTCTTGGTCAGCACTTGCCCTGTGTTCCCTTTGGTGTGTCCTTCTTGGTCTAGACACATATTGTACGATGCAAACCCTGTAGCTTGGCTCCTCCATTAGCTCTTTTGGCAAGGTAGATCTTTCTGTTCCTATCAGTTCATGGGCATGTGATAGGACTCAATGTGAGGTGAGGCTTGTAATTTGATGCGACAGCTGATATTGGGCCTAGACTGCATTTCCCACTGGCCAGGGTTTAGCTTCACAGAGCTTTTAAGTGTATTTTTAGTCCTCAGAAAATAAAAGAGAAACTAAACCTGACTCTGTGTGCTGTCGCCTCTGCATACTTGGCTATTTTTACTTCCAACAGTCTCGGCCTGGGTCCAGCTTTTAAAAAAAGCTGGAATTATTTTACTTCCATTAAGAAAAAAACCCCAAAGCCTGATGTTATCAAGTTAGTAAGGGGACATCTGATCCCAAAGTTGTCGGGCAGACATCTCTCTGAGGGGCATGTCAGAGAAATGCAGGGAGCTTGAACAGATCAGCAGATCAGTTCTCCCACTGCAGAGGCTTGGTGCTGGCACAGACCTCTTTGCAAGAACGCTTGGAACACGAGTGGCACCCACAGGACACTTAGAAAACTGACATCCCTGCCCCAGGCAGGATGCTGAACCGGGAAGTCCTGCACAAGTCCTGGCGCTGCCTCCTCCCTGCTAGGTCAGAGGGGCTTGGGCAGGCAGGGAGGCTGAGAGCAAGCTGCCGGTGAGCTGGACTCAGTCCCTGTGGCATACACCACAGTCAGCCCCATGCCTAGGTCAGATGAGGTCCTAAGACTTTTATTCAGGGTCCCTCAAAAGGTAACAAAATTCAAGGAACAGCAGCACTTCCTTTTAATACATGGGAGTGGAAGAAGAGGGAATGTTTCCAGAATAGAAGGAACTGCCAGCAAGATAAGTTATCAAGGGGTGGTACTTTCCAAACTTTGCTCTGTACTGCTGCATCTCACCTCCTTGCTGCTACTGTCAAAAACGGGGGTCCGGGACTGCCTATGGTTGTGATAGTTTTGTAGGGTGCGTGCCTTCTCTTCTTTGAACTGGCTAGTTTTGATCCTTGTAAGAATAAGGCTTGTGCAGGAGCTGGAAGGCAACAGCTTTCTTTTGCTGCTGTCTTGTGAGGTTGCAGCACCAAATCACATCTAAGAGTCTTCATTATGGATCAGCTGCATCTTGTAAGTGGCTGCTGCACCTTGCAGTTAATGTTCAGGTGGCTGCATGTTTGAGTGACTGTTTGGTGTGAAACCTGCCCTTGCAATTACAGTGCATGTACCATTCAGCCTTGCTCCAGCCCTCTCATCTCCCTTCTCCTTAAACTATTTCACTTCCATTCATATCCCAGTTTACATCTCCCTCCATTTCTTCTCTGCTTAGTGCTTTCCTTCATGCTGCTTCTCTGAGCTCACGCACCACACCTCATCACTCCATTTTAATGTCCTTTAGTGTCCCTCTCAGAGTGCATCATAATCAGCCTACCTATCTTAAAATCAACCACAGAGGAAATCCAAGTAGAGCAGCAGGCATTAACCTAAGTACCACAGGTAGTAATTTTTGGCCATGCCCTTTCCTTCCATCTAGATATGACCCATTAGGCTGTCAGATCTTTGGAAAAGGAGTTTTACCATGATGCTTACATCTGGAGTGTCACAATCAAGGACTTGGGGGGTGAAATGCTTTTGTTTGCTGTAGTATCTGCAGGTCGTTGCACTCAGCAGCTGGTGCTGGGATGTGCTACTGCTGGGGTCAGTCTGTTCACCAGCTCTGCAGCTAGAGCGATGATGACAGGGTAAAATAGTGGCTCTGTGAGTGCTGATTGAAAATGTTTGCCTCAAGGAGTTGCACACAGGAAGGAGGAACAAGAGGAGGACAAACAGTTGTTCAAAATTAACAAGCTGAAGTCCTTGGGCAAACAGACCTCTATCTGCTCAGTGAGAGAAGAAAGGATGGAGGGTAAATCTCTCTGCATCTTCCTTATCTTTTTTTAATGCACTTAAGTCCTTTGTGTCCTTATAATCTGATTGAGGGTCTCTAGTACTGCTGCAACTTGTGCAGCTATCCCTCTGCCAAGCTCTGGAGGATGGCATGCTTCTCCTTGGAAGGAAAAAACAAACTCCTTCCCCCATTTTCTCCCTACTCCTCCCAGTTCCCCCTTCCCACTGCTTATCAAACTGCACAGTGAAAACATCATGGAGGGATGTGTGTTCATTTCTGCTGGGCTGAGAATGACATCTCCCTGCACTGGGTGACATCCTGACCACTGATGTGAAAGAATTCACCCACCTATGACCCTTTGCCTGAGAGGGTCCTGGAAAGCTGTGATTCAGTCCTGAAGTCTTGCAGCCTGTTCTGGATTCCTCTATAATCTTTCAACAGTGTATTTCTGACACTTTTAATTTTCATACCTGGTTGCTTAGTTTACTGGCAGTTCTTGAAATTTCTGTCTCTACCTCCTTTCCTGACTTATAGGTAGGTGTCATTCATCCAGCAGGGCATAGAATAAAGGTCTTCCTTCATAGGAAACTGGGACACATAGACGGGAAGAAATTTTGCATGGAAACGAAAATTTCCTGCTTCATCCAGGACTTGATTACTGCTGTTCCTTGGGGATCTCCCTAGATAACCTCAGGTTTGGGATTCCCTGGCTGCCTTTCTGAAAGTGCTCTCTGGAGCATTTTGGGTCTCCCAGGAAGGAGTCCTGCCCACAGGCTACCTGCTACTAGGAGTGGAGGTAAAAGAATCAGTAGGCATTTTCAGAAACAATACCATGCAATGGAGGAGAAAGGTAGTACTTATGCTGAAGGATGTCAGTGAATTCTCAACAGAGTCAGAAATAGAAAATGGGGCAGGGGAAAGAAATTGCTCAGTGTGACCTAAGCTCACCTATATCAGCTTCATGTCTTCCTCTCCATATCAATATCTGCAATCATCCACCTGCAGTGGCAGTGTCCTTGCTCTGCAAAGCTCCACACCTGCTCATTCCTGCTTCTTCTTCTCAATGGGAGATGCTGCTGGGAGATGCCAGACTTCATAACTGTTGATGGCCTTGTACTCTTGCAGCTTAGGGAACAGTTGGTACTATCTGTCAGTCAAATCATTTTGGGTGCTCTAGTCATGAAGAGTATCAAGATCTACACATTTTTGCAAGTAGCAGTTTCAGGTAGTGTAGGTTTGGCTGGTGGGAGCATTACAGTAAAAGCTTTCTCCTTCCCTTGACGTAGTAAGCAAACATGGCATTGAAATGCAGAGTGACAGACATGCCTCCTTGGCATCAGACTGCGGGTTTTTCCAGGTGTACAAGATGTTCAAAAAGCATCGCTTCAAAGCTGCTGTGGAGTGTTTGCTTTGAGTTGTTTGTGTTTATGTGGTGGTATGATTACAAAATATTAATGGATAAATGTGATTAGTAAGTGTATCACATAATTCGTTCTCGTGATCAGACTAGAGAAACTCTTGTCTGTTTCTAAGGAAGTACTTGTATAGTGCAAATTCAAAATTTTATTCTATTCAAGTACTCCAACGTTTACCTTGAAAGATTTTTTTTTTTTCCCATCCAAAGAAACACTCCTGTTTCTCCCAGGAAACTGGGTTACCAGAGAACTGATTACCAGAGACCATGGCTGGTCAGAAACAACTGACAACTGGAGGAATATGTATGGGTTTTTTTCACAGTTTAACATTGTATTTTTTACTAATAGCACAATTTAGTTGCTGGTTTTGGTCTTTTGATGCTGCTATTTTTTTTATATGGTGACAGCCACTGGTACCTCCCAGTCACTGGGAACTGTTTTCAGTGTGCAATTTCCAGTTTGATTCACTGTATTTTGAAAGAGCTGCAACAAATTCTTCAGTGACTCCCTACTTCATCTTTATCATTGCCTTATTGTAGTAGAGGTTGTTTCTGTTTACAATTGCCTTACTTGATCAAGGCTGAAACATCTTTGTTGAATTCATAGTTCATTATCTGTTTGTTATAGATCACTTTTTTTCAAGTATAAACAGTGAGATGTCACAGAACATTTAACTTTTCATTTTTAAGAACAATTTAAAAGCTTAGTTTTATAACTGCAGGCTTGATAGACATTTGAAGTCTTTGCTTTTAAAAGCAAGATCATCTAAAGGGCATTGAGGTCTGAAACTTTTCATTTGCCCCTTAGATTGATAATAATCTGAGAGTTTGAATGGGTTAATTTCTGTCTTCATTAATGTTTTGAATAAAAGTAAAGCTCACAGCAGCATGCTTAGAGCTGGAGGCAGTCTACTTGGTATTAAGATTGCTGGGTTCATCTGAGATCTCAAGTGTTTGGGAGAGGGAAGCTCCCTGGAGTATAGGGAATGTCTTACTTAGCAAATTTTAGCATCTGCATATCAAGGTTCCCTAAGGCACTAAGGAATCATGAGGACTTTTTTTGTTTTACCTGCAGGTGTTCGTCTGGATCGAGTCCGTGGAGGCCGTCAGAAATATAAGAGGAGACTGGATTCTGAGAGCAGCACTTATCTGAGCTTGCAGATCCCTCCCCCAGCTAAAAAGCCATGTATGTATTGGCCTTGAATTGCGGTCCACTGAGCAATCACTATATTTCATCTGTCTCCTAAAATACAGTGTAGCAATTTTCATTTCAGATTCCTGTGTCAGTCAAGAGCACTAGAAATTTTTTTCATAAAATCATAGTAGAGTGGTAGATTAGGTGGGCCTAAGATACAGCTGAAGAACTATTATTTGTTGTACTTAGGGGTAAATACCATACCTTTACTAGATTATATACATCCATTTAGTGATATTCTGATCTTTTCCTTTACCCAAGCTGTGTTAACAAAACCAGTCCTGTGCTGGTTTCTCTGTACTACCCATAATTCTTTAAACTTTTCCACATACCACCAACTGACTGATCGTGCCTCCTTCTCCCCTCACTGAACCTACCTGAGACAATGGCTTACAACATTATAGCAGCTTCCTGCTTTTGTCACCCCTGTGTAGAGCTGGTTTGGCATAGGCAGATCACTACAGCTTGTGTATATGCAGTGTAGTCTTCTTCTGTTGTGATCTAAACCATTACTGAGGTTTTATAGACCCTATAGTCACTTCTTATCCCAGGATGGTTCACCTTACATCATGAGAGATAAAACAGCAACTTCTTCTTTGAAATGTGCAGTGACTAAGATCGTTTCCCACTTGCTGGTGGCTGAGCCAGAGAAGATTTATGCCATGCCTGATCCAACCATGCCGGAGAGTGACATCAAAGCGCTGACAACCCTCTGTGACCTGGCAGACAGGGAACTGGTGGTGATCATTGGATGGGCAAAGCACATCCCAGGTAAACAGGGAATTACAAAGGTGTAAGCATGAACAGCAAAGGGAGCTATTATTTATCTCTGTCTTTATCAGTTTTGTCTTCAACCAAGATTTTTTCCTATAGTAATGCATGGAAAGTACTATCACAGAAAACTGCTTGTGGTAGGTTCTCATGGTAACGAACTGCAATGCAGCCTCTGATGTAAGTGCATAAATTGATGACTGCATGTGTGGGTACCCTGGGATTATGCAGAAGGCTTTGATATCATACAATGAATTATATGTTGTATCTGGCATTGAGTGGCCCAGTCAAAGCACTTGGGAAACACCCTTTGGGATGGTACAGTGGACTTTGGTGATTTTGTACTACATCAGCCTGACCTAGATCTGTTGTGTTTATAGCTGAGTAAATATTATGGCAGTGACTGGACTTTACTGGCAATGAAAAGGCAGGTACACACCCTGAATTACAAAATCATAGAAGGATTGGAAGGGACCCACAAAGATCATCGTGTCTGATTCTTAAGTGAATGGCCTATACAGGGCTGAAGCTCCCAACCTTGACATTATTAGCACCAGGCTCTAATCAACTGAGCTGATCTCAAGGTCATTCTTCCCCACCCTCAGGAAAGCTTTTCTCATAATGGACTCATCACGGAACAAGTCCCATTGTGATAGACAACACGCTACTGTCTATGAATCTCCAGGCTTCATGTTGGCAGATAATGAGGACAACTTATTGGCAGCGTGACTGGCCTTGGAAGGCTCACTAACTGTATCCACTGTGTCTATGTGACGAGTAACATAAAAAGTGTCCCACACATGGGTAGACCAAGGCTGAAGGAGCTGACATGGCCATCAAGAAAGTCCAACCCCGCCAAAAACAGATAGGTTAGATTTGTGTGTGAAGAAGGCTAGCCACGGAATATAGGAGATATCCGTGGGGTTTATATGGCTGCTTTCCAAAGATTGCTGCAGACATTCACTATGAACAGCGTAGTAAAGCTGTAAACATCTCACTTCGGCTGTCTCCTGTCTTCTGTCCCCCCTCTTCCTTGTGTCAGGAGAATATCTGAGGCTCTGTTACAGGATCACAGGATTTGTTGGATGTTGTCTTTCACTGCAGGGGTCTGTGTTCTCTTGCTTTGCTTCTTGGCCATAAGCTCTTCGTTGTCTGGTGAGGCATCTTAACAAGAATCGTCAGAGAGTTTAGTTTTCCCATATATTTTGTTTTTTTCTGTAGCTTCTCATTTGACTTTTTGGTAGCTGCTTCTCTTTTTCCAGAGGGAGTATTTCTCCCGGGACTCAAAAGGGTTGGTGGTTTTCTGGGCTATATGGAATACAGATTGTTATGAGGTCTGGAGCAACTTTTTCAGGACAGTGTTTCTGAGTAGAGGTTAATCTTAGTGCTGCCCTTCTTACATGAGATTTGCAGTATCTGCAGGGCTTACAACCATCATTAGTGCTGGAATCCATCTGAGGCTGATTCATCACAAGTGGGGTTACAGAGGTGATTAGGGAACTCAGCCTGGATTGCTCTACTAACCCAATATTTGGGGTGTTAACAGGAATGGTTTTATTGCAATGCAATTAGCTGTTACAGCTTTCCAGTGAGGTGCCATTGTACATTCCTCTAACCTTGGCCATTTCTGTTCACAGGGTGTCTTGCTGTAGTTCCCCATTTGTGGCAGTGGAATGAGCATGGGATGCTCAGCTCTGAGTTCCTGTAATGTTTCCTTGCCTGGTGATATTGTCCTAGAATAGGAGTGTAGTAGAGGTTGCTCCTGCACTGTGAAAGGGGCTCTTCCTGTCCTTTCTGAAAGCAGGACATACTTGCTATCATCTCAAATTTCTCTGTGTATTATCCTCTCCTGTTAAAGGCCTGCAACACAGTAGCAGCCACGGCCTGGGACAGTTCAGACCAGCAGCAGTATTTTACAACAGGACTGTGTGCACAGGAGAGGGCTCAGGGATTGTTTCACGAAAGAGCAGTACTGAGGGAAAAAACATAATAAAAGGCAGTTCATAAAAATGGAACAATATATTCCGTAGTTCTGGAACAAGTGTGAAATATACTGAGTTAGGCAGCAAGGGGGCAGAGCAGGGCAGGGCCAGGAGGCTGCCACATGTCTAAACTAACCATGCCCTGTATTTCTGCTTTCCAAGGATTTTGAACAAAACATGACATTGTGTGCATGAACTCTTGGTCAGAGGTGGACGAAGAAAAGATTAAAAGTCACATATTCCTGCCTTGTATTCACACTGGAATTAGTAAAGAATGGTGTGATGTTAAAGTCTTACTAACCCTCCAAGATCCCATGTATCAACACAAACTTAGCAAATAAAATCAGTAAAGCTTAAACACACTCTCCTGTAATAATAGTGAAGTATGATTTAATGGTGTTTAGAAAATGTTAATAGCTCGATAGCCTTATTAGCCATTAGCTCAAAAGCCATGCTTAGGCAATGTGGAGTTGTCCCCTTCTGCATGAGGCCACCTCCCCACTAGTCACTCTCTCCCTATGCTAATTGTCTTTGAACAACATCCACCTTTTCTTCTTGGTTTGATGCAGCGTGACAAGACTTCTCTTGAGGGGTGACGATGAAGGCTCTCCCAGGGTAGCTGTTGTGCTATTCTCACTCAGAAGACGATAGTACTAGTACAGAATGAAATATGGCAAGTGGAGTGACAGCAGCTGTGTCTGGAGTGGCCTCAGATCCTATAATTACATCTCCTTTTATTACCTCTGCTAATGGCCCTCCAGGATGACAGAAATGATAATAAATTAACAGATTATGAACTCCACTTGCCACAAATTATGTGACTTTTTTTTTTTTTTTAATTTGGGAGCTCCCACTGCTAAACCACTGAAATAAAAAAAAATCACAAAAAATAAAAAACCTGAATGTCACATCAGCTATTGCAAATGAAGCAGCTTTTCCCAAATTGCACCTGGAATGCAGAGAAACTTGCATGCAGCTCTATACTAGAGCCAGAGGCTCCTCTTTTGGGAGCCTAGGGATGGCAGTGGTGCATTAAGCACCTTACAGGATCAGACTAGAGAAAAGCAGCAAGAAAGAGATCACAAAGGGCATTTTCTGAATGCTGGGCCATCAACAGCTCAGGGTTCAATTCTAGCAATTTCTGGGATCTTAAGATGACAAGGCAGTTAAATTTCACCTGTAATAGCAAGCCTATGATTTTGGCCAGGTGAAAATAGCATTTACTTTTCCTGATCTAAACTTTTATAGCATGAGAGAATTATATGATCGCCCCTTTACTTTATCCTGTCAGATGTTTCAAGTCCAGGCTTGACATCACAGCACTCTCTCTTCACACCTTCCTGCTGGAGCTGAAGTCCTTGGGTGCCTGAGAGTGCTGGCCAGGGGATTTCTCAGGTGGGTGGGGCAATTGCAGCTGGCTCTCCTGTTCTTCTTGGTACAGGTCATGGTCTTTCCTGTTCTCTCACCTGCAGTATCAGCCTCTGGGAAAGGGTGATTAACCAAGATGCTGGATGTACAGGCTACTGCTAGGGTTAAGTAATTTTTTTCGACTTAATTCTGTAGCAGAAAAGTATGAGCTATGCCTGTCCTGGATCCTCTTGCTCTACTACATGGCTGTTTCTCAGTCTTTAACATTTTTTTTGTCAGACTGCAGTCAGTATAACCCCTTTTGTAATCCATACAGGGAAATAAGATGCAGAAAGGCCACGTGACTGACCCAGAAAATGAACTTAAGGCAGCAGCCTAAATGCTGGACTGGTCTTCATGGTCAGAGCTAGGAGAGAGGTGCCCAAAGGAGGGATTTCAGGTTCTAAAGACTGGAGCGGTGGCTGTGCAAAGCATCATTATCCTTCTCTCAGGGCTAATCTCATCAGTTCCCTGTCCAGCAGGCAAAGCTGGGCAGACATGATCCCAAGCCTTCGAGCTGCATCAGCCTGCACTTGGACTGAGTCAGGAAGACTGCATTCCGGAGCAGCAGAGTTCCGAGTGCAGGATGTAAGGGGCAGAAGGGTGAAGCACAGAAGGAGGCCTGAGGAAGAGGTGGGATTCAGCAGGGGTAGGGCTATATGGAGCACAGACTGTGCTATGCAGGAACCACTCTCACAGTCATGGAGCTGGATTTGCAGCTCTTTTCCCCAGTAGCCGGGACTCCTCTTTTACTGTTCCCTCTGGCACTCCTCCCCAATGGTTTATTGATTCTTCCCTCCCACCCACTGCTCCCCTCAGACCTTGCACTCACAGCACGTGACAGCTGATTGGTATCTGTTAATTAATGTGGCCTGGGGCCTCTTTTCTATTCAGTGGCCTGATAAGGGAAATTGGATGTCCAAGGGCTGCCAGGCCATTATCACCCTTTGCTTCCCCTGGCAACACAAACACAAAACATGGGGTAAAGATAAATAAATACCACTAACCCACCCTTCTGCCTTCCCTTCCCCAGCTGAGATAGTGCAGATAGAAAAAGAGATCCCACAGTCAGTCAATATAGCAATCATCAGCTCTTTTGTTAATTGCCAACTCGATAACAAGAGAAATCAAATGATCATCATGGTGGCTGGCTATGTAGGCCCCGATGTGGGGCCAAGGACTCTGAGAAGGCAGCGATGTGGGATAAGGATTCCAGCTGAGCCTTGCTGGGAGGCTTCTGTACAGAGGCTTATGAGCTCACAGGTCTCTTGGTGATCCCTGACGCTTAACGTGCGTCTGGGGAGAAAATCGGCAATGGAGGTTAGTGGAGCATCACCCTTCCAGCGGAGGGATGCCTGACTGTCCTATTCTCTCACAGCCCTAGGAAACTTTAGAAGCAAGGAGCTGCCAAAAAAAGTCAGTTTCTGTCCTTGACATTCCTGTTTGTAGTGGTTGCTACAGTGCCCATCTCCCAGGATCTTTCATGGTCTGGCTTTCAAAGGTACCTGGTACAGAAGGCATAACAGACATTGTTTTCCTTCCTATGAACTTTTGCTTTTTTGCCTTTGAGGTGGACAGTGCCTCTGTGTTTTGTCCTCTTTATTTCCTCAAGTAGACTCTGGGGATGTCAGAGTCTATCTCCAGATGGTGATTACTCTTTCTGTATTTGGCAAGAATATTTGGTTCACTGCTGAGTGCTGGTTCCATTGCTAGTAGGTTTGGCTATGATTTAGGTACTTCTATGGCACCTTAAAGGTATTTTTGTCACTGGGTAGGGTTGCTGGCAGAGCTGATAATATGCAGACCAGAGTGGGATGAGGAATAGAATGTATTCATCTTTTGGACATATTTCGGTTCTTTGTTGTGGCTGGACCTTTTCTTGTGTCGGCCAAAATGTGTGATTGTACTTTACTTGTAATGCAAGCTTGTGTTGTTCCCTCCTGTCCCATTAGAAGCTCTTTCTTCTGCCATCTGGATCTCTTCTCTGGTCTTTGGTCCCAGCTGCAGTACAAACCTACAAGAGGAAACAGTGAGCAGGATGATGTGGTACAAAACAGCAATGAAAGAGGTTGCCATTAACCTTGGGCTACCAAAAATGCAATCAGAGCATCAGGACTCCTGTTGGAGGCTATGGGTGGACATAGGAGCAAAGAGAAGACTATAGTCCATGTGTGCTGATCATTACAGAGATAAGGTCACTTTAGTGAGCTTTCTTTCATTTTTCTTGAAAGCAGCAGGTCATTAGGGAAGAGTGCTTGGTTTGAATCTAGGGAAACTAAGGATCTTAGGCTCCTGGAGGCTTTGCTGCACACCTGTTTGACTCTGCTTGTCTTTTGCTGTCAGGGTTCTCCAACCTTTCCCTTGGGGACCAGATGAGCCTTCTGCAGAGTGCCTGGATGGAAATTCTCATCCTGGGCATTGTGTACCGTTCCCTGCCATATGAGGACAAACTCGTCTATGCTGAGGACTACATAATGGATGAAGAGCACTCTCGTCTGACAGGACTCCTGGAGCTCTACCTGGCCATTCTACAACTGGTGCGCCGCTATAAGAAACTCAAGGTGGAAAAGGAGGAGTTTGTCACTCTCAAAGCTCTGGCCCTTGCCAACTCAGGTACAGCCCTGCCCCAGCCAGCCTTGCAATCAGGGAGTCAAGGATCATGCTGTCATTTGACCTGGGAGGAAACTAGAGCCTACTGCCTGAGACTGCTCTGCCTGTGTCATGTAACATTCTCAAAAGTTCCTCTGTCCATAGAGCAGGATGTAAGCTAGAAAGCAGGGAGAAATGAGGCTTACTGCTGCTACAGCCCCAGCTGTGCTCTCTCCCTGTAGTAGAGAGTGGAACCAGACAGGGATTGGCTAGCTGCTAGTTTTTGGCAGCAGAAAAAGACTTTCTTCACTAGGAAGACAATTCCAGTGATATGAGTTCAGAAAAGGAGATGTGGGCCATACCTGTATCCCCCTCGGTAGTGCTGGTCAGGTTCAGCAAACAGGGAAAATTGGATCCCAATTTCAAATGCCACCAAAAGCTGTGGGGTTGGAGCTGCCTGTCCTGGAGATGTCCTAGAGCTGGTCAGTGAGCATACACAGTGAATCCCCCTTTAACTGGGAGACAGTGTGGATCTGGATTACAGCCTTCAATCCATCCGGCTGCATTGTACAAAAGCTGGACAGATGTGTATTTGCTCAGGAGTCTTATCTGAAAGGGAAACTGCTAAAGCTACTGTGTAATGAGGATTCCCTTTACATCCCCTGAATCTCATTGTCTCACACCAGGTCTCCTTGCCAAAGCACATCATGCAGGTCTCAGAACTGACCCTTGCAGCCCAGCCTTGAAACCAATATGTTTTTGGCTAAAGCTGCCTTGCAGAAAGACACCTGTGTGAAGCTGGAGGGATTAAAAGAGGGGGAATCTACATCTTCCATGGCAGCTGACTCTGATAATTAATCATTCTCTCAGTTTCAAAAAAAAAATAAAAAGGCACTGTATCTTTAAGGTCTGTTTGCCTGAGTTTAACCTCCAGAGACTGGTCTTTGCTGAGCTGTGTCCTATGGCTCTGAGTCTTTTTATATGTGACGGCTTGATACGATAAAGTTCCTGTTCTGTAGTGGCATTCCTTGGCTGTGAATATGTTACTTCGAGTGAAAGGAAGTGGTCCAGAATGCTGTGAGGCTGCCCTATCCTCATCACTTTACACCATTCTGTTCTTCTTGGCCATCCATATACTTATTAGCAGGAGGGAGTTAAAAAAAAAGAAATAAATTCCTTACAGCTCATTGATAGAAATGTTGAGTAGCATCTGTTTTTTTTACTGATCCCTTGGATTTCCAGTAGAAAACTCCTCATTCAGGGATGAGCTGCAGCTACTGGCAGCTACTTTGAGATCTGTCATCTAGCCAGTTACTAATCAATTGAAAGTGTTCTTTATTGATATTGCATAGTGCTAATTTTTTAATAAGAATGTCCTGTTGTCCTAAGACAAGTGCCTTATAAAAAAACAAGTCTATTATATCTGTGCAGTTAACTTTATCAACCAAATTTGTAATCTCATCAGAGAATAAAATCAAGTTTGTTTGACAAGACCTCTCTTCCGAAGTATCATGTTGACTGGCAGTAGAATCATAGAATCCTTTAGATTGGAGAAGACCTTTAAGATCACCAAGTCAAACTGCTAACCCAGCACTGCCAAGTACACCACAAAACCATGTCCCTAAGTGCCACATCTACATGTCTTACAAATCTTTTATAAATGCCATCTTACCAGACTTAATTGAATGTCACCTTTATTTGTGCCCTGGTTCACATCAGGCTAGCATAGAAATCATCAGATAAGATCTAGGAAAATATATGCATTATTAAAAATTTTTCAGTCAAATTTCTTAAAAATACCAAGACTTGTTAATCACAAATCTGCCCTCAATGGCTCTCAGCCAGCAATTTTAGAAGTCTTAAAGCTACTGTATCCAGCTCTGCTATTTTTTATGAAGTTTGTCCTAGTAAGTTCTAATATCTTCTTGCATAAACAACTGACTAACGAATCTTCATCATCTTCATATAACACAGGTACGTAATGCTTCTCTTTTTTAAACAAGACAGATGTCCTCACCGAGGACCTCTCTTTCCTCTGCATTGTTATTAATACTTCCATCATCTCCAGGTGAAAAGAGCCCCCCACAAATGATCACTTTTCTTCTATTTCTTAAATGTTTATAAAACTTCTTTACTGTCCTTAGCCCTTCCAGCCATGGCTTTTCCTCCTATGCCCTTCACTTCCCTTATCGATTTTCTACACTTCATAACTTCTGATTTATATAAATTGCTATCTAGTTCCCTTTTTCAATTTCTCATATATTGCTTTTTTAGCTCTAATTGCTGCCTTCACTTTGCCACTGAACCAGGATGGGCAGATGGCCAAGACTGGTGTCTCTTGATTGTGGCTTTTGGTGATGTAATCAACTTGTTAAAGGACCTGTCTACGAGCAAAGTCATGGGATTAAACAGGGAGAAGGGCTCCTCAGATTGGCTGAAGTGCTAAGGTAGTGGTTGTGATAGGTTGTGATAATCGCCACACATTTATCTGGCCCAGAGACCCTTCTTGGTGCTATCAGGGTCTTCACAGTGCAACAGAAGCACTCTCTGCTTTTGTTTCTCACTGTGCTTTCAGGACTAAGCCCAGAGTAAGTTTCTATCAGGAGTGAAGAAACAATGAACAAAGACAGAGCAGAACAACCAATACTTATTATATGCTTTGAAGTTCTGTTTCCAGTGCTGTAAAGTATAGAAACCAAAGTAAGGGTCAGGAGCTGCAGGCCAAAGCATGTTCTCAGCTGGGTGGGCAAAGCCTCTCTGACTTCACTGGTTTCTCCTACTGCAGTTAGAAGTGCAGCTATAGAGGAGTATAATCCACAAAAATCCTGCTTTGTTGTTTGTATTGAAACATGTGAAAGTAAAGCACAAAATTTTATTTTTCATGTAATTAAAGCTTCTCATGACACACACACAAGGAGGCTAGAATAGGGCAAGTGTATTTTTCTACTGTAACTGAGTATTCAACCTTTACATTCTTTTAATACCAGTTATTTTTCTCAGTGTATTTTTGACAGACTCTGCCTGTATGTGCTCGCATGCAAACAGCTGATCTCTAAAATGGTAGGAAAGTAGTCTGGGCCAGGCTTCTGCTCCCTTGAGTAAGAGATAGGGTTTAAAGATGAGCATTTACATTAGCACCTATGCTGCCTAAACCTGCTTTCTGCCTTCCCTCCCATATAGATAAACTCTTCAATTTCCCTTATTCCTGGTGGGTGTAATTGCTCATGCAACCCGGGTTCTAGGGACTTGCCTCTTTCCCATGCAGCCCTGTGTATATTGACACTTTGTTTCTGGGAGCTCAAACAAATGACAACAGAAATGGAAGGTCACTTGCTCTTCACTAGAGAAGAAGCTAGCAGTAGGCTGATCTCTAAGTCTTTAGTGTGACACAGCAAGGACACACCTGCTGGGACTGGCAAAGATAATTGAAGGGAACTCTGTCCTTATTAAATGGATTTTAGAGATGTGACAGGTGAATTCTTAATGCTCAAAGCATCAGGCAAGTCCCAAGAATATGATCACCCTTTTTTTGTCAGAATAGAGGTGCTACAGACTACATTTGTTAGCCTTCAGAGCCAGCAGTCATTTTTTAAGCATTCCTAGGTCCTCTTTCCCTAGGAGTAAGAACTGATCAACCTATGTATTGAAGAATCCTTCAGGTTAATATACAACAACATGTTCATTTTAGGACATCTCCGACTGGCCAAACTTTATTTTCTCTTCCCCCTCCCAATGCATTTTCATGCTGAGATGGAGTGAACAAGATCTGGATCTGGCAAAGGGTTGTGTAGCAAATTCTGTACTAATAGGTCCCGTGAGGTTCCTGCTCCTGCCAGAACTGCATGAAGAGAGTTAGTTGAGGAGGCAGTGGGCCTTGTCCATTCTCACACCTGCCCTGTACTCTGTGCCAGTAGTGCTGGAGAAGGGCTCCTGGCATGAAGCCTGTCTTCTAGGCCAGCTGACCCTCAGGGACATGGTCAGGCAGCCTGCCGCCACCTCAGTGCTCTGACAGCTGTAAAAATTCATAGTTATTGATTTCGTAATTAACGGTTTATCAATGCCATTGACACCAGTTCACCAATGGATTGCAAGGAAATTAATCCTGCAATGCTGGTTTATTTTTTGCAGTCAGTTGCCAATTTTGAGCTTCTTTCAGCAAAGAGTGGTGGGGGTGGGTCAGGTTTTATCTGTATTTACCCAGTTCCTCTCACTGTATACAACTAATTATTTAATGCTCTTAAGTTATGTCACCAGGTGGCAGAAGGGCAGTTTTGGGATTCTGTCTACTGTAAAACAACATCAGCATCCAAAACCCGAGCACCCACTTTGACCTGCAGCATGGCTCATTGGTGCTTCTAGCATTCACAGGGATCTGCAAACTGACAGGCTGTGATTACTTCTGCCTTTTGTACCCTAGCCAGAAGGACATTAAACAGAAAGCCTGAAGGACATTCCTCTCTAAGTTCCAGCTTTTGATACTTCCAGTCTCCAAAATGACCTCTGTTTCTTGGCAGGAAACAGATCCCACTCACTTCTGGACTGCTCATGGAAATTTTTCAAAGGTGCTACCTGGCTGGGAGAAGTCGCCAGACTGACTTGGCAACACACTTCTCCCTCCCTACTTTTCAGAATCAACCTCTGTGACTTATCTCAGGTCCCTGTGATGACCTACCAGCCCTTCTCTGAGCTTCTTTGCCCGGTCTCTTGGATACAAAGTGTATATGCAGCAAGAAGAATCCTTCCTCAGAAGGCTTCTTGGGAATATAACCCTTTAATATTCTCTAATTAGTGCACTCCTTATAAACAGCTTCTTAAACAGCTTTCTTGCTAGACATAATATTTTCCAAACTGTTGCAATACTTTATAAATCATGCATTATAAATAACATTTTTAGGGTAAATGTATCTTATGAAATTCACAGTCTCTAATTTGTGTTGTGTTCTCCATAGAGACGACACTTTTCTAGAGAGATTTTGGCACTTAAGCCAGCTTTCCTCCCCTTCACTGCTGTCACAGTGGGGAACCCATGTCCTCATGCTTCTATTTGTGAATGGGCTGAGCCAGGGCACTGCCACACTGCAACGCCCAGGCCGTGGTGGCAGGTGGTGCAATGTGTGCATATATGTTTGCCATAGTGTCCCTTTGCTGTTTCTTTTGGATTCATTGTTCTGTAGCAGGGATCTTTATCAATGGGGTCAGTATTGATTAAAAGTCTCTGAATAATAACGACAAGCTAACAGTGTCTCCAGCTCTGTCAGGGTTATAAGAAAAAAGTAAGTATCAGCAAGGTGAAAAAAAGAGAAACCTTCAGTGATGCTGTGCCTGGTTAGCTTCTCTAATCCAAACCTCTCTGCTCTTTGGTGCTGCTCTCTGGCACTATAACTTACCCACACGTTTATCTGCCTATGTTCAACACGGTTTCCTAGCTCGACCCTGGACTTGGTCATTACCAGCTAGCTACCTGGGCTTCATAGACACATCAAGGAGCTGTCTAGCTTTGCAAAACCTGCTAGCCCCTCTGACAGCTTGTAGAATAATGGGCAGCCTAAGGGAAGAGGCCTTGCAGGAGATGCAGATTTCCTTTATTTAAGCAGGAAGCTCCCTGAGCAGCTGCTGGAAGTCACTGAAAACAGGGGCATATGCACAAAGGTGGGTCTGGCAACACCCCTGGGCACGCTGGTTGTGACCTACTGGGGCTTTTCTGTCTTGCTGACACCCGGAGCAGCTGCACAGCAATTAGGCAGTTTAGACAGATGAAGCGCTATAGCAGTGTTAATTATTCTTAATGAGATTGCTCCCAAGCGGCAGCACAGCAGCTGCTGCCCCTTGCAGGGTGACTCTCACCATAAGGAGCATGGAGGGCAAGTGAATGTGCAAATCACAAAGGCCCCTGGCTCGTTCCCTGCACAGCCTTGGGATGACTGGCAAAATGGGCAGCACACAGGACACATGTGTCACCTACCTCTGGCAACCTTACTGTCCCTGCACTGCTAGGGCCAACACATTAGGATGCTGCCAAATTTCATAGCAGCAGCACCAACACCTGCCAGCAAGGTGTTTTTTTCCCTCAAAGAAACAAACCAAACCAGCAGCAACAACCCCTCTCTGCGGACGGTAGGGGGGAGGTGGGGGAATCACAAAACCAAAGAAACCCATAACAATAGAAAAGAAGGAAAGAAAACATCCTTAGCATCGGGACCATAAAGGATTTCCTTCCTTATGTCTGACTTGTCTGTTTGCTGCCTTTTTTCCTTTCTCCCAGACTCTATGCATATAGAGGACATGGATGCAGTGCAGAAACTCCAGGACCTTCTCCACGAAGCCCTGCAGGACTACGAGCTGAGTCAGCGCAATGAGGAGCCCCGGCGAGCAGGCAAGCTGCTCCTGACCTTGCCCCTCCTGCGGCAGACGGCTGCCAAAGCTGTGCAGCACTTCTACAGCATCAAACTGCAGGGCAAGGTTCCCATGCATAAACTCTTCCTAGAAATGCTAGAGGCAAAGGTCTGACAGCCCCAGCACCAGCTGACAGTGGCCGGGGAACAAACTAGAAACAATGATGCAACAACGGAGTAATCCAAACAGCAGCAGCAGCCACCGCCGGCTTTTATCTCCAATCATTAATTATGGAAGAATTATTTAATGTCTGTCTGTCGGCGTGACTGCAGAATGTGGTGTACAGGAAGGGGAAAACTTTTAATCAGTCAACTGTTTCTCTTTTTTTCATTCTTTTCTCTGTGGGAAATACCAGAATATGCTCTTGCACTTGTTGAGGCAATCATCAGGGCTCAGCCCCTCTGATTAGTGATGCTCTCAGCACTGTCCAGGCTGCCTGCTCCCCAGCTCCCTCCACTAGTGCTGGAGGGGGAGTGGGGACAGAAGGAGGAAGAGAGGAAGAATAGAGTCAATATAAACTTTATCTGCTGGTGTTACGAGGGGTCACTTAGAAAGGGAAGCAGCCATGGTCCTTCCTTTTTGTCACCTTTCTGCTTCTAACCATAGAGCAGACGCTCCTTTGGAGAAGAGCACTGCTGGACCTCTCCTGAACAAAAAGGCTGCCTCCCTGGCTCCTCTAACACTTGTACATACAGGCCCCACTTCTTACAAGGAAAGATATTCCTAACTCTGTAAGATATTCTGCGACCTTGTACAGTGTGTCATTACGCTATCCCCTCCCCTGTGCATTTCCTGCAGGCCTCTGAAGAGGCAGGATGTAAGTCTCTGAGAAAATGCAAGTCTTCCCCAAATGGTGAGAGAAAAGAGCCTGATGTTATGCTTCATTGCTGGGTTGACTTGATAATCTCTGCATCCTCTCCTATGTGGTGCTAACTACAATTCTTACACTCTTTTCAACTCATAGTGTATCAAGCCTGCCTCTTCAGCTCAGCTGAGTACCATTCCCCAGTTCCCACACTCCTTGTGTCAGAGAACACAAGGCTTTGTCTGCATGGTTACTGCCCAAGTATAAATACACCCCAAAACAGATCTTTCCTAGACTTCATTAAAAGTGATAGCTCTTTGCCTCCACAGAGACTTAGGCTTATTGCCAAATTCTAGCTAGGAATCAAGGGCACTGCTTTTCAGAGCAGGCAGCTCTAGAGCCTGAGAGATTACTTTTTTGTGGCAGCCTAGGGAAATAAATTAGAGGGTGGCATGAAACTCCCAATACTTCAAATACTGTCTTTCCCTGCCTCATCCTATTATCCTCAACAGCAGGAAAAGACCAAGCATAGATTATACCTAGGGCTAGTAAGAGGTTCTCTTGCAGATCAGAAGGAAAGTACCTGACCTTGGGTTGGTGGGAGAAGAACTCTGGGAATATTTATTTACTCCTCCTATGTAACCAGGTTCCTTCTGTCTTCGGGCCCTGGTTTAGAGCTGCTGCCTAAGCCGTAACTGCTGCATTCTCAGTAGCCAGAGAGGAATGTAGGTGACTGACAAAACTGACTGTTGGCAGTCTCAGACACTTTATTTTCGAGGTTACTTAATTTTAAGCCCAGCCTGAGCTGACGAAACCTGAGTGTCCTGTCTGTTTTGTGGTCAGCAGCATGGCAGTAGAGGCGAGAAAAAGCCTATGATCTACATTTGAGATGCCATTAACTCAATTGCCTCCATTCTCCTCAAGCTTCCATCCCTTCCTGGCTTCCCCAGGAGAAGGATAATGTGTCAGAGGAGTAACTTGCCCCCAACAGGAAGTCTTCCAAACCAGGACTGAGGTGTGTGATCAGAGAGACACTGGGTGCTTGTTTTCTACTGGAGCAGAATGTGTCACAGCAGAGCTGTCACTGCTGCAGCACCCTGCCCAGCAGGCTCAGAGACAGGTGCTGACTGACGATGACAGCTCTTGTAGCCAGCCTGCACCTTGTATCTGGATCAGTTCTGTTCCATCTCCTTTGAGTTCTTGCTATGCTACACAGTTATTGCTACTCTCACTCATTTTGTACTCATTTGATAAAGGAATTCAGTCTTGCTTCAGGCATATTGGTAAACCAACAGAGACCTTAGGGGCAGAAGGCGCATGGGATCTGGGACTCCTTCCATGTTCACAGCAGTAGAAATTACAGAGTGGCCC
This sequence comes from Serilophus lunatus, assembly GCA_013399895.1. Taxonomy (NCBI): domain Eukaryota; kingdom Metazoa; phylum Chordata; class Aves; order Passeriformes; family Eurylaimidae; genus Serilophus; species Serilophus lunatus. The sequence goes on from VXBA01004195.1 coordinate 319,866, forward strand.
TGTGTTTTGGGGCAATACTTATGCTTCTCTCCCTAGCTCCCTCTCAGAGGCAGCTGGAGAGAAAACGAGAGGCTTTTCGTTTCACTCATGATCCCTGTACCCATCTGTCACCAAGGGACCAAAGCGAAATGCATGCCACCACTACAGAGCCAGCTTGCCATCTGCACTCTGGTAACTCTCTGGCAGTGGCATGAATGCCTTCACAGATGTGCTGGGTTGCTTTATCACCTGTGGGTTTGACTCCCTTGTCCACTGTTGCAAACCTGCTAAGTACCACGCAGCTCAGCTACAGCACACTGTGTCCCAACCTGCTGTGCAAAAGTGGCTGACCCAAAATGGGCTGAAGAGATCCTAAGAAGCAATTCTTACTCTATTGGGCCCTGCTCACACAAAAAACCCAAACAGAAAACCAAAAAAAACAAACCTCCAAAAACACCCATCCAAAAAAGCCCCAGAAGGCTCTTCTAGCTTTGTTGTATTTGAACTTGCTCTGCTTTTCAGAACAGGGAGGAAGAACTATTTACAAAACATGATTATGGAAAGCTGCTGAGTCAGCTCTAGCTCACAGAAAACTGCTGGCTGTTTAGAGTAGAGCTATGGTGTGGAGGAAACTCCTACCTTGATAGAGCAATATAAAGATACCAAATGCATTTTTTTCTAGGAACTTCTTTCTCCATTAAAGCGGCATAACCTTGGAGTCCATCTGAATATCCTTCATTGCTTGAAGATAACATGCAGGGAAGCAGTACTTAGCTTATATTAATCTCTATAAACAAGGACTGCAAACTCGCCCCAGGAACTGGGACAGAAACACCTGTCTACATTTAACCCATAAAAGGCTTGTACCATCCCAAATTGGGAACCAGGTCAGGTATCTTGTGCCCTTCAGACAAGTGCAGGAGTCACATACATCTCTTCCCAGTTTCTCTGAGCTGCTGTGCATCAGTAATACTATCACATTGCCACTGAGGAGCATTTCCAGCTGCGCTGTGAGCTGGGCTTGCAGAGGATGGTGACATCTAGTGTAGTCCTCTCAGTGCACTTTGAAGGAGGAAATGAAGTTTCAGCAACTGCTTAGGTCTTTGAACGCTCACAGTCTCTTATGAAAAAGTCTGAGGATACGGAAGGTGAGACATGAACTAGGAATTGCATTCTGGGTCAGTGCTCTTTGTGCTGTTCATTTGTAATATAGGAGTCACAGAGTCAGTACCATACGTACAGCTGTCCTTCATGGGGCAAAAGATGATGGAGCTTGAGCCTTGGGGCATAAATGGGCTCCATGACTTAAAGAAAAGCAAATTGGTAGAGGTAAGTGTATCAGTGATAGTGAATAAGCATGCTGCCCATACCAGCAACTATGGTAAAAGCAGCTCCAGCCCCTGATTTGCATGTGTGGATAACAGAAACCACTTACCTGTCAGCTAGTACAAAAGGCAGTTTTTCCCAAGTGACCAGCTTTTCTGTTTGAGGCATATTCTTCTCTAGGAACAGCAGTGTCTGGCCTGTAGTACAAAACAAGTTTCATAGGGATCAATTAAAAGAAAAGGTAAATTACCACAATGAATTTACATTTCTGGGGAAACTTGGGCATTACACCTCTCAGCAAAACTGTGAAGCTACAATAAGTGCCCCCACAACAATCATGACCTTGCTGTATTGCTCACGCTAAGGGGACATTATTTTTCTCTTCATAAGCTATGTCATCTTTTTTTTTAAACTGTTATAAGCGTATAAAATAAAACATGCTGCAACAGAAACATGTAAGCAGCTAGTAGAGGGGAAAGTCATCGAGAAAGACCCTAGAATGTAACTTGGCTTTTATTACCGATCCCGGCTAAGAAAAAAGAGCTTCAACTTTGTATCCATAAGCTACATCAATCATGGCCAAAGGCCACTCTCTTGTTCTTGTGACTAGGTTATGTGGAGATGCCAGAGTGAGACAGAGGCTGTGAGAATGATGCAGGGAGTCATAGACAGTCAGTGAAATAAACAGTATCTACTTAACTATTATCTGCTCCTTAAAAAAAAAAAAAAAAAAAAAAAAAAAAANAAAACCCTGTTAAATAAATTGTATTCCTGTGGTACAGGTCATTTCAAACAAAACAAGAAATAAAATACAGAAATGTAAAAACTAACGCAGATAGAGTAATGTTTATTGTGTTTAGGAACTGCTCTGTTCTGTCCCTTGGGATGCCCATAGCCCTGTGGAAGGGGCTGGTGCGGGGGAAGGCATGATCTGCAATAGGATAGGAGAGCCTCAGTCCTCTCACTTAGAAATGCTCGTTTGGTATTTTCCCATATTAAAAAAAAAATCTTAGCAAGCTTCTGAGTTTTTGTGAGATGAGCTTTGCTAAGGACTTGTTAGACAGTCACTGTTGTCAGTCCCTGCCATGGACCAGTTTCTTTCTTCTACTCATTCATTTTCTTCCCACATTCAAGACCTCACTGGTGCAAGGAATAATTAGGAACTTGAAAGGAAAAAGACTTGAAGTTGTTCCAGTGAAAAAACAACACCTCTAATCATAAAAGAGACCACTGGCTTAAACCCAGCAGTGACATCATGAGTGTTGCAAGCATTACAGCAGCTGCCCAATGCTTACGAATTAGGTGCAAGTGCTAAAGTCATGGCATTTGCATTGATCTGGTGGTCAAGCTGTGCAAGAGCGAAAGCTCATAGCTGCTTGAGAAAGCAAAAGGAAATATGCTGTGGTAATTGGGGCAGAGATGTCAGAAACAAGGACCCCAGGTTTTTATTCTACATCTGATCCTACTGAATACAGGCAGCATCACACCCTGTTTAAGCACTTCCATCTCCACATGCCTCAAAAAATGCTGCTAAGGTCCTTTTTCCAGGCATTGGCACCCATGGGGCTGATGCACCTAAACGAGGCAATCAAGACGCCTCTCATCCTGCCCTCAGGAGGAGAAGGGGGTGGCTGAATTAATGTGGCCAGTAGGAAAGCCCATGGGCTAGAAATTAGTCTGAATGAAAAAAAACCCTGGAAAGGGAGGTGAAACATGACAAGGGTTTTCTACACTTACAAGAGCTACCCTCCAACCCTGTCACCAGTACTTTGACTATGACAGGCTCAGTCTTTGAACCAACACAATCCCCTTCTAAGTTCACACAAGCAGCTCACAGCCTACCTACACTGCATGCATGGGTCCTCTGAATGTTATATCCATTCACAGAAGGTTTGGATTTAGCCTCTAGAGTAGGACTTTAAAATGGACTATACTTCAGGTTAAATATGGGACAGGGATGTTGATCTTTGGCTTTGTGAAAGGCAGTAATTTTGAGGTTCTGACGGTGCTGATGGTGTCAAGAGATTGGTAAGGGTAGCCAGAGGATGACAGAGAGCCTGGGCCCCTCTCATCAACCATCAAGGATTGTAAGCATTCTTCGGCCCCTTACTTCTGAAGTGGAAGCTGCCTTCCTGAGATTTCCTGAGAGCCCTTCTCCTTTATCTAGGTGTTTGAGGTTTTCTTTATTTCACTCACTAGTGTTGACTCAGAGTGGAATCAAAAAAAAAAAAGGGTGAGAGAGTTCTCTTCATAGTAAGCACACATTGGGAAAAACTCAGGCCAACCTGGTATTTCCTCTTACAGAAGGAGCTTCACAGGAAATACTAGGAAAATATTCTGTTTCTTCTGATCAGCTATGGAGGGAAGAAAGTTTCTTTATTAATCAATGTTGAATTCTGTAAACACATTTCTCTCCTCCAAGTTTAAGGCATTTTTAACTTCTGAGATATGTTCTTAAGTTCCAAATGTGAAAACAAAATTGCAGTAGTTTTTTGTGTCTATCTACACACAAAATAAAATGAAAACCAGCAAGAGGACTGGATGATCTCTAAGGTCCTTTCCAACCCAGGCCATTCTATCATGGTATTGAGATTTTTTTCTTTCAGGCTAAGGTGAATCACACAGGGAATCAAAGCAAGCATTGCTGAGGTACAGAAAACTTCAGTGTTTAACTTCTAATAACAGAAAGCAAGAGAGCTTGTGCTGTGTGCCTGGCTTCAGGTCTTTGTGTACTTCCTTCCACAGGGCTTGGGTGAGGCTAGAAAAGTCTTCAGCTCTAAGAGTAGCGGCATCGAAATAATAAGTAGGAGTGAAGTCACCGAACTGGCCAGAGGCTTAAAGCACTTTTTGCAAGAAAATCTGAGAAGACAACAGCTACCACTGACACATCACAGACTTGCTAAAGACTTCAGTGCTTCACAGAGCTCTTCATAAATATAATGACTCACATGCCTACTGTAACCATCTCTTGGCAGCACACACAGCACATGCAGAACAGTCTGTGTTGGTTCAGACCACAGATCCACATAGATTGCTGCTCCCTCTTCTAATGTGGCCAGCAGGAGATGATCAGAGAAGAATGTAGAAACATGGCAAGGAGGTATAATTAAGTATCCCAGCAATTTATGTATCAAAAGCTACCTGAGCTAGATATGTGGTCTTTGCATTTAACACACCCTAATGATTTTTCTTACATTAATTTCTCCAGTTCTGTTTTCGAACACGAGCATTCATCCTTCACAGAACCCTGCAGCAGAGTTCCATGGACCACCACTCAAACCACTCAAAGAAGTAGCTCCTTTGTCTGCTCTGAGCATGCCATCAACTCATGTGCTATTTCATGCTCCTACAGCTTGCATTAGAAGAAAAACAATCCACTGCTTACTTTTCCTACCATTCATGATCTCTTCTGTCTCTTGATTTCACCCACAGTCATTTCTTTTCAGGGAGGAAGTACAGCAGCCAGCCTTACCCCTTCACTGGGTGCACACTACACCAATTAAGTTAGGAAAATGTGATAATGAGAAAGGCAAATGGCTGCCTTCCACCATCTGATCTTGATGCTTTAAAGACAAGTACAAAAACCTAGTCCCCTATCTGAGATACAAAGACAGATACAGACCTCTCTGGAAGCTACCTACACAAAAATGTACACACTCATTGCGCCTTTTAGTTACTTGCAGCACTACTGGAGTTCATAGTTACCTTCAAAATAACTTAGAGATAAGATTAGCCTATTTAAACCACATTTTGCTAACAATAGGTTGGATTCCTTCTTCCTTTACAGGGATGCAGTCTTTTCCCTAATAGATCTTTTTCTTTTTTTTGGTCCATCTGAAAAACAGAGGAAAGTAAAAAGGCACCTTGGCCTTTCTCTGATATAATCCTTTTACTATAACATAGAGGACTGCTTTAAAACCGGAAGATTTTAATGCTTTCCTTAATGCATCGAATTAGGAATTTTTTAATGTATTCCTTCATATTGCACAGTAGGAAGCTGATTTCTGTTTGGAAATCTCAGCTTGCTTAATTCAGAAATGCCAAACCTACTTCTCTAAATGCTTAAACTCAGCACATTGGCCATTCTATAAAAACATCTCAGAACCAAGTACATTATTTTGATGAATGAAATTATTATACATTTTGTTCTCTTATTTTAAGAATCTGGCATTACATTTTCAATAAGCTTTTCACACATCCCCGATGTAACTGCAGTTGTTGAATAATAAAAGGCAGAGCAGTGATCAGATAAGGACAAGCCAGGACAGTGTAAACTCAAATCATTTTGCCTAAATTGGCAAGAATCAACACAAAACAAGGCTGCATTTAATAGATCAGTTAGAACAAAGTACATAAATCATGTTTTTCAGAGGGGTTAATTTATACCATATGCCAATTAAGTCAAGTGCAATACATAAGTTATAGATAATCTCATTGGAGTGGAGAGTGTTATATTTGGAATGAAAACAATTTAACTGAAACCAAAATTATAATTACCTTCAATAATTGCATTTCCAGCATTGTAAATCCTTTTCCACCGCAACACTGAAAGAAGTCAATGCTGCAAGTAATTTTCTATTACCATTTACATTATTAAACACAAGCACATTAACCAAACTCCTGTTTATATTTTTTGTCAGTAGTTAATGGTACTGCAAATCAATGATTCTTTGGGTCAGTCTTAGGAAGTACAGTTTCATCAGATATTTTTTAGTCTAATGAAAACTTGTAACCAAGCTTTGGGTAATCACTTATTAATCCCCTTGTTTTTGTCATTACATCATAAAAATTCATCAGTGTCCTAAGGGAGAGTGATGCTCCCAGCATTAGCACAGGTGTCAGCTTTTTGGGGTGCTATCCTCAGCTCTTCCACTGCCTTGAAAAATCTAAATCACTCGAGCTGCTTCTGCACGTTTCTTAATTCCATCACAGTTCTGTTTCTGACGATGAGGTTCCTGCTAGGATCCAGCCTGTTTGCCTTGCTAACCTTTGATATATTTTTCTTTTCTTCGCTACTGGATGATCTCTGTTTCTTCTGGCTCCGTCCTCCTGTCCTGTTTCTGACACACTGCCTATGTGGGTGAGGAAGACATCAGTGAAAATCCTGGTTCCCTGTGGCAGCCAACCACACCAAGCTGTTCCAAACCCCTGGCAGGATAGACGGTTCCAGCTTTCATAAAAACAAGGCCCCCATGGCTAGCAGCCAGCTCACTCATGCCTTCCACTTGGAAGGAGGGTCACTCCAGCTCCCAATGTTTCTTGTTGCCCATTGCTGAGGCTTTGCTAAGATGTCCCTGGCTTTCTAGTCCTGCAAGGAATACAATGCCACCCAAATGACACTCACCAAAACAAAGGGAGGGCTACAGGAGGGCACTTGTAAAATGACACTTTTGATGCCATTTGGGCCAGGTTATCTTGCCCCACCATTCTCAAACCAGACTAGATCATAGCAGCTTCTGCAGCAGCTCCAGTTAATTAGACAAACTATGCCAAACCAGAGAAACACCATGCTCACCTCAGGCTCCACTGCACAATCTGAGAGGACCTCCACATCCTGCCTGCGTAAGCAACCAAGGCCTTGCAGCAGGGCAGCACACAGTACGTAGTGTTGCTGGTGCTTTAATTAGACAAGCTGCATCCCCGTGATGCTGTGTTCACCTGGCAAATAGTAACCCAAACTGAGTTACAGAAATTACAGAAATACCACCAAATTCACACTCGATGATCAAAGAAAATAAAACATTTTACAAATAAATCATAAAAACCTTCTAAATGTGCCTAGAAATGTTAACATGAGAGAAACAACCAGAAAAAAACCCAAAACTAAGCCTGCCGGAACATACATAGAGCTCTGTTTCTCAACTTGCTTGAATAAAGAGACCATTGAGCATTTTCAAAAGAAAAAGAAAATGTCAGAACTAACTTAGGACCTGTGTCATCTGTAAATGAGCAAGGGGCAAAAAAAGCCCCTTGTTTTAAGGTCCAAAATTATAAGGTTATTAACATAACTATAAAAATACTATGTAAAATTCTACTTGACAGATAAGTCAGTGCAACACAATTTTGCAGATCCTTCCTGAGCCTACCAGCCTGTGCTGCAGGCAGAGTAAAACTGTGTGAGAGGAGTAGAAGCTTCCTACCATGAATGTATTCTGAGCTCTGGAAGAGAGACTGCAGCTGGCTAACACCACTGCCCAGCACGCTGAGCCATTACAGCTCAGCAATTCCTTCAGCCACCCATTCCCTCCTTTTCATTACATGGCTGTTCACTACACACAAAACAGGCCCATGGCTCACCTCTTCTTCCCTGGGACATGGAGATTGCAAATAAGTATATCCTAAAAAGTGTCTGAAACCAAATATAAGTGATGCCTGGGATTTCTCAAATTGTGGGAGACTTAATCACTGCATTGGCTGAATCAGCTTGGACTAAGAATTGAGAATGGTCTTTGGGTTTTGCTTTTCATGTGGAATATGTCCACAAAAGAGGGGAGAGACTCACTCCAGAGTTTGTGATTGTCCTGCGTCTCAGAGCATGTTGCTAAGTTGCTCCGGTCAATCCTCTGAACATTCTCACAAAGAAAGAAAGCACTACGCTACCTACAGCCACCTGACTGCTGTGCATGTTATTTATTCCAATACAAGGAATAAATAACTTACCCCCAAATTGTCAGTGAGATACCATGCTAAGCACAAATGCTGTCACCTCCCTGGTAACAGGTACTCTGGTGGTTACATTTGTTCTCACACAGGTCATCACAGCAAATGCCTGTTTCACTGTGTCTAGCTTTGCGCTCTCCACAGCACAAGTTGTTCATCTGGCATCTCTTTTCAAAGATCAAAAGAGTCAGAGAACAGAAACTGCAACAGAAACTGTCTTGGCTGTGTCGATGGGTACTTCAGCTGTGATATGCCAAGGGAGAGGAACTAACTTGCACTTGAACAGTGCTTCACAAAGTGAGCAGAGCTGGCTAGATATCCCTCACAAAAATGTCCTGGTGACTTCCCAGCCATGATGGAGAAATAATAATTTCTTCTATGAGCACTCATCAGGTAACTAGTTGCCTAGCAAATTAGGAACACACAATACCTCTGAAACAAACAGGAGAGAAAAAAACATGGTACAATGATAACACAAAGGGAACATTAGGCAGTTTTGCAGCATATCTGTGCTTCAGACTTTGCTGAGGAATCAAACATCCTTTGCAGTTAGCTTTATGGTTCATAGCTACTGCTGCTAGGCAGGTTAAATAAATAATCTCTCCTCTGTTACTTCACTCTTTTCACTGTCCCCAGTCTCCACTTCTTAATGGACGTGGGGAGACATGGACACAATATTATTTTCCTGACAGTCCACACCTTAGGTACCATCATTTTTTTCTGCTGAATCATTTCTCGTGATTAGAAAGGTTTCCATTCAGATGTATTTTGAGGAGAACAGAGTGAGAGAAGAGGGTCAAAGTTTAAAAAACATGATACAGTTTGTTCCTTACCTAGTTGGCATAGCTAGCTTTGCTGCCTGTTTTTTGCCCTACCCTACCCACCAACTCACGCATCAGTGAGACTGCAGAGCGCAAATGAGAGACCGATGTGCTTCTGGCAAAAAGGAGAGAAGCAACTACTGACAATGACACTAATGTCACCTTGTTCCTCACTCCAGTGCTCAATATGACTACTCTGTTGCTTCTTTTCCTAGGGTGAATCGCGAATGATTTCTCCTCGTTTGCAATACGTGCAGGAAAGGGAAGGGAAGAAAAAATCACGTAGCAAAAGGGAGAATGAGTCAATTCAGAGCTTCAGCATCAATGAAGGTGAAGACTTCCTGAATGCATCAATGAAGCTTAATCACATGCCTACATACAGTAGGAGTGGAAGGCAGATATTATGTGCTTTTACTCATATTATTGCTTCCAGGTGAGACAGTAATATTAAGTGGGTGAAAAAAGTTTGTATGAACAAGGAAGGAAGTACACTTCAAAGCCAACAAAAAAGCTGAAAGATGGTTTTTGCATTAGAAGGAGATTTCCCATACCCTCACCCCATGCTTTGTTCTCTGAGAATCGTCATAAAATCATAGAATGGCCAAGGTTGGACCTTAAAGATCATCCAGTTCAAATTCCCCTGTCATGGGCAGTGACACCTTCTACTAGACCAGGTTGCTCAGAGCCCCATCCAGCCTGGCTATGAACACTTCCATGGATGGGACATCTACAGCTTCTCTTAGCAATCTGGTCCAGTGCCTCACCACTCTCACAGTAAGGAATTTCTTCATAATATCTAATCTTTCTAATATCTAATTATCTCCTTGTCTGTCCAACCCATCGCATTGTCTGAGAAGCAAAATTCCTATTTTGCAAAAAACCAATTTCCCCAAATCTGTGTTTTGATAGCCAGGAGCAAAGAATCCAAAGCAGAAGGAATGAGGGATATTAGAGTAAGGAAGTTTTAGGACTGCTTTCCAGCAGTAAAAATTGTGGCTGCTGAAATGCAGCTCAACTTGTATAAACTTGTGTGGGACACAAAGACCCTCCTGCTCCCACATTCATGTGCTCCTAGTAGTCTTCTTTATGGAGAAGAGATGGCTATAAATGTCTCTGCAACACATAAGAAAGTGGAGAAGTAGGCATTAAAGGTGAGTATTTATCCAGACATCAAGTGGTAGTGCCAGACTGTACCAGAGAGATATCCACTGGAGAGATCTATCTCCTAGAATTACCCTTTTCAAGTAATGAAGATGAGACACCTTCTCAGACTGAAGTGTCAGGAGAGAAGATGCTGGAACAAACCACTAAATAACAAATAAATCACAGCACAGTATATTGTGTACATCCAAGAGATCTGCAGGAGTTTGGAATGGAAGTGGCTGAGTTACTGAAGACATGAATTCTCTCACAAAAGTCAGCAGTTAAACTGGAGTAATGAAGGGTAGCAAATGCCGTAAGTTGTTCTAAAAAAGGCATTTGGGATGATCTGAGAAGTCATAGACCGCTGAGCTTTACTTTGAATCAGGTAAAATGGTCGAATTATCAAGTAAAATTAGAATCACAGGGAAGGACTGGCACAAAGAATTCATTTATTTTTGTTCTAGTGTCCTTGCCCTCTTTCCACTGTTCCTCAGCACTTTAATAGTCTTGTTGATTCTTCTGAAGTCTCCTGCTTACATCATTCCTCATTACTTTTTGTGCATTTGGCTATGTCCTACAGAAAAATGGCTTTTCATCTTCCCTCATTCCACCTAATTCTGTCCTGGAAAAAAACTGCATAAACAAATATTTGTATTTATTCATATAGTAACTGTATTGCCATTGTGGGTACTACAGAGAAAAGTGGCAGAAATCATACCCGATGTCTCAGTGATCCACCATTAGTCCCTCTCATCCCAGTCTTAACAGGCAAGAGTTTTTATACCCTGGTAAGCCAGTTGCTCAAACTACTGCAAGCTGGGCTTTACAATGTGAAGACGATGCAAAGGCCCATAAGAACATTTTAGCAAAGAGTTCTCTACAAACACTTACATGATGCCTGATCCAGATAGAACCTTAGGGTGGAAGGAAAGGCAAGATGATCTCTTCAGTTCCCTTGTCAAGATATACTGAAAAGAATGGTCCTGCAGGTGTCTCAGTTCTGTGCCTGATAGAGGGTGTGCTTTTATATTGCAGCACAATGCTGTTTTCTGAACAAATAGGAGAGAGGAAGTGGCTGGCCAAAGTATGGCCAAGATACTGAGGGCACAGCCAAGAGCAGAACATGTGATAAATACAGAGCATGATACACTCCAGGAACTGGGAGCAGGGGAGCTTGAAGCAGAAGACAGAAACTAGCAAGGGGTTTACTGGGACTGTCAGGCAATGTGTCTAGGTTCCTACCTGTGGGGGCTAAAGGCAGAGGGATCCCAGTTAGAAAACCCAGAAGCTCTGGTGTGCCAAAAACCTAGGCTAGAGACACAGTGGCACCCAGTCTCAGCAGACATGCCCTGAAAGCACACAGACAGACACTATTACACTTCCATGTCTTCTGTTTAGGTCTTACCTCCACAAGTATTTGGAAACCTACCCTATCTTGGGTAGTAATTATTGACTCGGATTAGTTTAAGATCACATAGAGCCTAATAATCACTCATTACTTTGTCAGGTTTGCTTCTGCTTCTGTAATTACTGCAGAAAATCACATTTTCTCAAGTAGAAACTAAACAAATTACCAGTTTTAACAATTTTTATTGTTCAAGCAGAGCAAATAGGATTTTATCTAATTAATATTTCTTCATGCAGTCCAGTGTCTGGAAACTACCCTGAAGAAGACACAGAAGGATCATGTTGATCCCGTACCACTTTAGCTATTCTGCATATTCATTTTCTAAGTACTTAATGTTTTTAACACCTAATTCTGTAACCACCAAATGTCACTAAGTGGTTACATTAATGAGCATGTTAGACTATAATTCATACTAACTACCCATATCACTTGGATCAAACTAACTTCAGTGTTTATTCAGACAGTATCATAGTTAAATCATTATTATAATTTCACTCCATATTTTATTAAGCATTCTGACTACGACTTTCATAACTATCATGGCTTTGTTTTTATTTCTAACTAATAAATGAGGGTTTCAGAATTTTTCTGAGTAGACACTAGCTTCCATGCATGCACATGATAGCAATGCAATTTGCTTTCAAATTCCTAAGGTCTATATTTCTGTGTTTGGTTTTCTGAAAAATTAGAACACTCTCTAGAAGGTCACTTCAGTGCTTCCTTTTCAGTGTAGTCCAAAGTCCAAGTGGATATCAGGATTTATAAAGCTTATGGTCTTTATGGCTTGGGAACTGGAGCATCTCTGTTCTTGCCTCTGAGTCACCACGCACTTGATGCCTCACTAAGCCCCAAGAGGTTTGATGTACCACAGCACTGAACAGCTATAATTACTTCTGGAAGCCAGCTGCCACTCAAGTGACAAAGAAGCTTGCAGAGTCATTCCCCCAGCCCACATAGCTGAGCACTTGGACCAATTGAATACAATATTAAATAGAACAAGACATGGGCAATATGGTTTTTTTGCAAAGCTGAGCTTGTCACATTTGCAAAATTAATATGGTGTGTCAGGAGATGAAAGGGCCACCTTCGCCATGGAGCTCTCACATCTATTGAGACAGACAGTGTGAGCCCAATAATGAAGTGCCTAGTTTTGCACAACCATGAAGTTTTCAGACAATAAATGGGCAACCAGTAGTACATGGCAAGTCCTCTGAGATAAGCACAAAGATAAAAGGGTAATGACAGTAATGAGTGAAAACAGGTATTTCGTACTAAGCCTAAGAAGAGTTTTTCTGGGTCTTGCTGGAGCACTGTGACAATAGGCCTCTGAATTTTTTTGAAGGTGTTAAGCCCTCACAGTGCAGCAGAACATGAGCACCCGCAAGGCAAAGTGCACTGAGAGCCTCTAGGAGCCATTCTTTCTGGGACCTCTAGACAGTGTATGCAAGAGATTTTTATTTATTTGCCCTACTCAATGATCCCTGCACCCCAGGGGCAAAGGGAACGACTGAGTGCCTGCTCCAAGGAACCAGAGGCTCAAATTACAAATAAGCCCCTGCTGCTGCTTTAAGGGGGTTACTTTTTGAGCAAATTTCCTTTTGTTTTGAAAGAAAGGGAACACTTGGGATATAAACACACTTCACAAAGCAAACTGCAGTACCGGCAGTATCACCATAGGTTTAATTTTGTTCCTTTTGCCCTTCCTTTGAATAGAGGCTAAACTCACCCGTTTCCTCCAATGCACACTGTACTCTTTAGAGAAAGGCATGATTCAAGACACTACCTCCAAATCAGAACTTTACTTGCTCACATATAAAATCCCCAACAGAAACTGTAATAAAGTGTGGCATCTTTTGTTTCTTTGGACAATTTGCAATGTGAATTTTTTGATATATATATATATATGTAAGGCTCTGCGTGTGTACGCACGTAATATATACATATAATACATGTGGATAATACAGAGCTCATGGCACCCATGGGTGCCAGTCAGCTCATTCCCAAAACAGAGAGGCACTGGTGAATGTGGGAAGAGCCTACTCTGAGCCTGAAATCTAACCAGGAAAGACTGTTTGAAGGAAACACGGGAGGCTTCAGATTATGCATCTGCACAAGCTTGACCTTGGTGAAAGTCCATTAACTGTATGACACTGACCACACAGCTCAGAACTCTTCACAAGCAACTTCACAAGACAAGACAGCAGGCTTTAGTCTCATGTCCTCCAAACATAAAGCAGTCAGTGAGTGACCTTCACCTCGCCCCACTTGAATGTCCTCTTTGAGAATGAGAAAGTCCTTTCCAAGAAAGGGAAAATGCATCCTATGCTGGTACTGGGAACCCCATTGAGTGACAGGGAGCAGTTCTACAGCAATTGCTTTGTTTAAAATGCAAAATGTGGATGTGTTTAGAGGAGGTATCAGCATCAATCACTCTATGCAAATACTGCCTGTGGAAAAGAGCTTTCCCTGTAAGTCACTCCTCACTGCCCTAATCGAGTTAGCACTAGTGACTGAGGGCATGTTGAACGCTGATGGGCCACTGATAGTGCTGCCCCAGGAGATTAATAAAAGGCAGCAGGAATGCTTAGCCCCAAGCTGGGCATAAAGTCAGAGAGGGCGGCGAGGGGGGAGGACAAGAGTGTCTTTCTGTCTCTCAGCTGTTGCCAATTACAACAGATACACAAAAAGCAAAACTTTAGAGCCCTCTTCCACAGTCATTAGCACACTTGCGGAGGAAGGTCAGTGCAGATCACATGCACTGACTTCAACAGGTGGCATTGCTGACTCGTGGTTTGTAGTCACAGGGGAACATGGATCCATAAAGGAGAGGTAAAAAACCATTCAACTCCACTGCTGTTAGGCTTAGATACACCTAAACCAGGACTCTGCACCCAACCTAGGGACTCACAAACTGACACTGGAAACTAGAGTTGTAGAGAAACAATGAAAGATTTCTTCAGCATGTCACAAAGGAGGACCAAGACACATTGCACACAAATCCCAACAGTCACCAGGGAAAAAACAACACTTCTCATGTGTCAGCTCTGTGAAACAGATGGTAGCAGCTCTGCAATGCCCATAGCCAGTGCCTGGCGAGGTGACAGCATGAATGCCAGTACTGGATTACCTGTAACTGCATGGGAATGGTTTTCAGGTGCTGGTGATCTCTATCCAAACCATGAAGACAAGGCCCTGGTTAGAGGGAGTAGTATCAACTAAAAGTGCACTTGTCCGGTCCTGGCAGATGAACTGTTAAGTACTGCTAATGATAACCATCAACATCATTCCCTCTCTTTCTCAGCAGCCACAGCAGAATGTTCTCAATCTTCTCAGTGCTGAGAACAGAAAAGAAATTGAGTGCTGCTAGCTAGGTTGCTATTAATTCATTCATGGATAGCAGTTTTACTGCTAACAGTTCCCCCTTCTCTTACTCTACTCTCTACTAGGGCTGCTTATGGATTATTTTGGGACCTGGATACAAGAGAGAAGATGGCAGGATGCTCTTTCAGTTATGTGCCAGCTCCATATATTCCACAGCTTTTACACAGGCATGCTATAGCCCAAGCAGCTTTGAGAGACTTACTCAGCTGAAGGGTAGGAATTTTGCACACTGCATCCCTTTCTCCATCTCTAGCACACACACCAGATGCATAAGAGTTCCTCAGATTCAGGACCAACTATCATCTCTACAGGATAAAATAAGGTTATTATCTACTCTCCACTCCATGACTGCAGCTGCTCTTCCAAAGCCCAAAAGCCGAAACCCAGTCAAACTATCATCATTGACCACAGCAGTAGTTTCAAGGAGCAGAAAGGATCTTGTGTCTTTTCTACTACCCAGTGGACAGACAGTTTGTTTCTGGCATACAAATATTTCCCTGACCAGGGCAGGAGTGAAGGGGGAGCAGAAAACCCAACACAGAGGGAGGATGGGTGAGCAGCGGGTTCTGGCTTTACAAGAGGATGATAAATGATAACAGCATTAGGAACAAAACCAAACATCTTTCATGCTGTCAGGGCAGTGAAACCAGCACACACCAAAATGTGGGCATAGAGCAGTGCAGTTGATTTCCAGAGAAGCACACAACTATCAAGTTACTTCTGCTCCGAATCAACAGACTTAATTCATCTTCCCTTGATTTCTGCAGAAAAGTACAGGGGAAAAAGGGGTAATAATTTCTCTCTATATTAGCCAAGACATTCAGCTGCTCCACAGTGCAGTGAATCAAATAGGGTCAGGCGAGCATGGGATGCCAGCATAGAAGATCTGTAAGAGGATGTAGATTGCACGGCTCTAGATGACCATGAACTTCTTCCCACACTGCGCTAGTAATTACCAAAGGGTACTGTAGGACACTGTTGTAAGACAGATAGGAAAGAGCAGTACAGATGAGTACCAGAGTGTCCAATACCATTCACAGTGTTCATCTAGATTCAGACTGAATGAACAAAAAGAAAGCTTTGTCTTCCTGCAGGTGAGCCTAAAAATCCCTTCCTGGGGCTTACCTCATCTTCACAGGAGGAAGTCATCAGGGCAATGGTGATAACTGGTAAAGGCAGGGCTGTAAAAACAATCACCTCTGTCACACTTTGTGAGGAGCAGGTTTGGTGAATTAGTGTTCTGCTCAATGCAGCTGTCCTTGTAGTCCAAGGCTTGGCAGTGAGGAAAAAATTAATGACCAGCATGGAATTAAGAATGGGATGGGGTGTCATGCCCAGTTTTGCTCTTACCAGCTCTCTATCATTTCCTTCTATGCCAAAAGTTGGCCCTATTCCCACACTGAATCAAACAAACCATGACACCCAGTGAACATGGCTGCATGAACCAGGAAGGACTTTCAAGTACTACTGTTCTGACAGACCATTCCTCTCAATATTAGGTGGTACTGGAAAGTCATTCCTGCTAAACTCCAGTGAAAGTCATTCCTGCTAAACCCGATTCCCTTTAACAGAACAGGAACAGTACTTGGTGATACTTCCTCTGATGACCACATCTAATCTTCCTCCAATAATCAATGACAAGAGACACAGAGAGGTGTTACTGTTCTTGGCTTGCATCTGGGGAAACTGAGACTCTGCAAGGGAAGTGAGCTGAGGCCAAACATAGCAAGGATTCAAATACAGGCTTTCATAACTCCTTACTCTGCATATTATTTGCAATCTCCTTGGTTTGCAAATGCTCTCTCTCAAGATGATCTAAGATCTTTACCAGCTGTTGTGGTACAACCCCAGCCAGCATCCAAGCCCCACACAGCCACTTTGTTACTCCCCCACCAGCAGGATTGGGGAGAGAATCAGAAGGGTAAAAGCTAGAAAACTTCTGAGTTGAGATAGTTTAATAGGGAAAGCAAAAGCCGCACAAGCAAGCAAATCAAAACAAGGGATTAAACCAGTGCTTCCCAAGGGCAGGCAGGTGTTCAGCCATTTCCAGGAGAGCAGGTCCCCATCATGTGTAATGGTTACTTGGGAAGACAAATCCTATCACCCTTACCTCTCCATTCCTTTTCCCCTCCTCAGCTTTATATTCTGACCATGATGTCATATGGTATGGAATATCCCTTTGGTCAGTTGGGGCCAGCTGTCCTGACTGTGTCTCCTCCCAAATTCTTCGCCAGTGTGGCAGTATGAAAAGCAGAAAAAGCCTTGGCTCTGTGTAAGCACTGCTCAGCAGCAACAAAAACATGTCTCTTTTATCAACCCTGTGTTCAGCAAAAATCTAAAACCACAGCCTTGTACCAGCAACTGTGAAGAAAGTTAACTCTAGCCCAACCAAAACCAGCACAGCAACCCACATACTTAATTGTCCATGAACTAGGTAGGCATCCTCATCTCACTGCAGACAACAACTCTTAAGGTTCCAACAAGGATGAAGGCTCTGCCACACCAACTCAGGTTTATATTCTTTTGGATCTGAGGACTGCTGGCCACTTCCCCTCCTGCTGTGAGGGTAGCCATAGTCATAGATACTAAAACAGAATGCACTGCCTTGCTGAAGACTCCCTATGCTCAAGAGCACAAGCAAAATGGGAAAAAGTGTGAATATTCAGTGCAAAAGACAAATCCGGTCTAAAAGAAAGCAATAAAAAGGAAGGTACAAATTCACACACCAGGTAGAAGGAAACTAGGCTTGTCTGGGGAATCCCGAAACCACCTACTTGAACCCATTACAAGGGGCTTTGTGACCAGTGGGATGAATGAATCCAAGCTTCCTATATATTTGTGTCTCTGCTGAATTTACTATGCTGCATAGAAAGACAGCTAAACTCCAGTCAGAGCTCTCCCCACAATTAGACCATTCACGCACCCCTCTTCCTGGACTGTCATTTGTCTGCCTAGAGAGGATTGAGGTTAGGAAACTTTCACTCAACACTGACACTGAAAAACTGTCTTCTCTGTCCAGGGAAGCTAGCACATTTAAGACCTGTATCTCTTTCAGGTAAATTTATCTATGGGTAAAAGATTCAATTCAAAACTTACTCTGAGGAATGAGTGAAATAGATAAAAACAGTCACAAACAAGACAGTGTGCTCACTTAAGCTTTGTTTCCTCTGGAAATTTGGCTTGAAAGAGTTAAAATCTTCTCTGAATCTACTGGAAATAGAAAGGTTACTAGAAAATTGGTGGATCTTTACATTATGAAATTTGCATTATAAGAGAGAGATTAAGGAGGACAATGACACTGTAAGAAAACAGCACTACTTATTTGGCACTAAAAATTTGGAGCAGAGATTGAATTTGGTATTATTCTTTTCAGATTATGAGGATGAAGGTTGGACACAGCAAGATTCACAGTAGGAAAAACTGGGGAAAGAAATAAGTTCAAAAGGAACAATCTCCCAGGATTTTATTTGATTTGTTTTGGACCCTCAAAGTAAACGAAGAATAGAACAGCCTTGCTACTGAGACAAAATGCATTATATAAATAAAATTTGCTGCTCTACAGAGTGAATTCCAGCCACCTACCAAGCCTCTAGAGCACAGTAATGACGCTGATGTTGATGGAACTAGTGAGGGCAAAATCAGGTTGTCCCAAAGAGCTGAGCTTCTTCTGGAAGCTTAGATGGGGATGTTCCGTATGCCTGTGCATTTCACACTGTTGGACACCTGTCCACTTGTCTAACCACTCCCGGCCTTGTTATTCCAAGGAAAGATGAAGACCTAAAGATCTGAATTGCTTTTTTCATGCTGTGCTTGACCCTTTTCTCCCCTCACACACTAACTCTCTTTTCTTCATCCTCTGTGGCTTAGTCTAGCTCCTGTTTCAGGGACATGCTTTCCTCCCCAAGTCAAAGTGGATGATTCAAGCCCTGTGCCTGACATGTAAAGCCATGTGTTACTGAACTAACGTTAACATTGGTTCCCAATAAGGTCACACAATGAAGAGCTTAGGAAGCTCCTGAAATGGAGAGCAAGAGAGAAATTGGAGAGTAAGGAATATTGATCCTGTTTTGATCTTGTGGTGCCTTCAACTCTGATCGTAAATAAAACAGCATCTGTGATGGGAGTCTAAGTTTGATATGAAAGTTGTTTGGGGAGTTAAGAAAAATCATCTAGCTGAGTTGAGCAAAATCTAGTATGTATAGAAGCTGAAGCCATAAGCCAAAAGTGTACACCACAAATCATAAAGATGTTTTATGTCCCAAGAATGACATTATGAAAGCATCTCCTATCGAAGCACCAGTCTCCTCCACAGGAGATGCAGTCAGTCTTGGTCTACTGTCCCCACTGCTATTCCCATGTCATTCTAGCCTAGATGGCTGTGCAATGCCTCACTGTCTCTATGGCCAAGCAGTCAGATCCTCTAGTGCCTGCTACCTCTCAGTCCAATTCTGAACCTTTCTTATCGCATAAAATGGATTTATAAATGCAAATTTAACTTCATGGAATTTATATGCCACTGAGGAGAAATTCAAACCCTCCCTCCAAATGAAAGAAGGAAGAAATAAAATCCTATCCTTGACTTAACCTTTAACATAGAGCATCTCATCAAAGATGGAATTCATTCAGCAACGGTTCATTGTAATTTTACTTCTAAATCTCAAGTGACAAGTGCCTTACCAATAAGGCAATTATAGCCTTCAGAACTGTACAGTAGTATGGGACAACCTGGTGACTCTTTTATCCCTCAAATAGTTTACAGTGGTTCTTTCTGAAAGTCCCAGTGTACAATGTTCACCTCAGACTTTTTGAGTTCTGTGGAGCACCACATGGTTTGCTGTGTTTTTCTGGCTCCTATCTCTGTGTCCTGACATGGGGGACCTTAAATTCGTTGCAGTAAACCCTATCACAAATGTTTCCTCAAGAAAAGAAGTGGGTTATAATTCCAGCTATCTGCAAGGTCCACAATTGCAACGTCTTCGTTAAGTGTTTTTCCCACAGGAGGTGCTCTGTACCCCACAGGAGCACACACAGGGTTAACTTTCTTGAATTTCTTCCTAGAGACAAATGGTTTGTGTTGAGGAACTGCTGCTGGGAAGGAAGGGAAAAAAAAAACCCCTTTTTTATTATTCCAAGGTGCATTTTAATTTGCACAAGCGACACTGTGTCTGTGATGGATTACACAAAGGGAAACATTACAGCCCAGCAAGCTCGGCAAGGAAAAAAATAGGGGAGATACGGGGAGGATTAAAAACAACCTATTGCAATGCAGAATTCCGATAAGGGATCCATGGTGCCTTCAGAACAGGAGCAGGTAAAGCTCAGGGTATCAAGGAAGTGAAGTGATATGGTATAGGGTGAAGGAAGGGATGTGGAGTGGGAGCACAGACTGGAAGAGACTCCTTGGTCATGCAGTCGACTGTCTTCCTCCTACCAGTGCCATCACAGAATCCTTTTCATAAAAGATCAGATTCCATCTTAAAATAAATTCTATTTCTTTTCCCTTGGAAGTATGTTACAGAATCTCACTTCTCTTTCTGATGGTTAGAAACCTTTGTTTAATTTCCAGACTAATTTATTCTCAGCCAGTTTATACCTATTTGTTCTTGTGCCAACATTGCCCTTAAGCTTAAATAGCTGTTCGCTCTCTTGAGAGTTTTGTGGTTTGATGTATTTATAGACAGAAATCATATCCCCTCTTTCCTCATTTTGCCTGACTGAACTAGCAAGTTCTTAATAACCTGCAAAAAACACTCCCCATGTAACTGATCATCCTAGTACCTTTCTGTGCTCTGTTGCACTTCATACCCATCCCTTTGGGATGGTGGTGACTGGAATTGTAGGTGCTATTTCAGCAGTTGTCATAACAGATTCTTGGACTATTGTGTTGCCTGAAACAGACAAGATAAGAAATAAAACAAACACACAGTTTGCAGAGGCGAAGGAAGAACACAGCTTTACTGGTGAAGTCAGTGATTTAAAAGAGAAAAATTATAACAATCTCTTCATTTTTATAATCTTTCTAGTGCCTTTCCCCCATACTATTTAACTAAAGTCCATCTTACTACTATGTCCCTTAAGTGTCTAACAGAATCATCCCTTGTTACCTATCTCCACCCCAGTCCAACCCCTGGTAGGCCTGGAAGCCTAACTTTATGTTTTGACTTACTACCCCACTTATCTATATACAGAAGAATGCAAACACCCTGGAACACAGGCTCTTCTGGCCTTTAATACTCCAAGTTATCCAGCTACCTAGCTAAAGTGAATTCCCTCACAAAATTAGGCACACTCCTTAAGGCATCATTTGAACAATAATTTAATTTCTCTAGTGGAAGCATCTCTATACTAAAAATGCCTCCTGGCTCTGGCGCTTTCATCAGCCCCATGTTGATGATTTGCCCAAGTCCAATAGTCAAGACAAGATCAATCCTGAGAAAAATTTTTCTTTTCAACATAATACTTTGACTTTCAGCAGAACCTGTTGCTGTTCTCCCATTCAGCCACCCTTGTGACTCCTCCACTAATCACCTTGTGCCACCTTATCTAATGATTTTCTGAACTTGTGATAAACAAGCTCTAGCCAGTTATCTTATCAAGGCCAGCTATCTCATTGTTTTTTATCCCACCTTCCTGTTTGCTCTTGTGCAGGTCCTTTTCCTTTAAGAGTCCCAAACTAGTGTATAAGCTACAGAAAAAACCCTGTTGCTTGCTAAAGGTATATGGTTTATGGCACAACTTAAGGTAATTATATCCCCTTTTCAGGGCAAGCAACAGTGATGTGCAGTGGCCTCTTCACTATGATATTATACTTCCTTACACACTCTCTGGGGTCTCAGCAGCATAACCAGATTCTTTGTACTTCTTTTTTTTTTTTTTAGCTAGCCTCTTCTTTTTTTGAATTAATATAAAAAAGCATTTCTCCAGAGATATTAACATCTTGAATTAAAGGAGATAGATTTTTAGCACTTAGGGATGAAGGCGTTTAACAACAATAAAAATGGAGCTTGGTAGGTGGTTTGAGAAATGCCCTACCACAGTAGGAGAGATTTGAAAAAGCAAGCTGATTTAGGCAGACTGTTGGTAGACTGAAGACCTTTTTGTACTGTGAACCATGGGGAGTATTTGGAGTGACCATAATAAACATTTACCTGTTAATTTATAGGACACATTTTATCACGAAAATCCAGGCACACCCATAGAAAGGAATGAAAAACCTCCATCCAGATCACCCTCATTACCAAGCACATGCATAAAAAGAACACAGGCTACTCCAAAATCTAGCTAAGTTCCAATTCAAAATAAGACTGAGCACCTGGAAACACTAGCGACTTCCCTGAAAGCTACACAAGCTCAAAATCTTTCCTAATCAGAAGATGAAAGCCTAAACCCTGGAGGCTTTTCCTCCAGAAGAAATAGATGAGCCCTGTAGAACCACTTCATATGTATGTGTGTATATATATATATATATGTGGTCATATAGCCATAGCTGAGCTCTGGTACACCACATGAATGGTTTCTGTCAAAAGCTATTGGCCATCAGTGCTTGCTGCAATGTAAACACATAGCTATTTGTCTCTCCTATACTTCTATAGATGAAATGGTGGTTTAATCCATATGGGAAGGTGTGAGTTTTTGAAGCCTAATGACTCCAAAAATAATGTGCTTGTTTTCATAAAGCTATCATTACTTCTCCCGAGTAAACTCAATCAGGTCTCACAAAATCATGCCATATTCTGATTTCCCGTGCCTTGTCAGTAAGAAATTCTCTACTGCTTAAATGTGTGTGGCCCTGACTAATGCTGCAGGCCTTGTGCAACTGTTCCCCTTCTTCTCTCCATGTCACTTCTGGGAAGTCACAGATTGGATCCATTCATTTGGTAAAGGAGGAACTGAACCCTGCATCATTCCCTGCTGCCTTAATTGAACTATAATGTAAAAGATCACAATTGCTTCTTTTTGATTCCAAAGTCAGTAGGGTTAACTCTACATAACTGCTAACAGGAAGGTAACATATTTAAAGACAGGTTTCAGAAATGTATTTTTCATTTTCCCCATTATCCACATCTGTGGCATCCAGTACTCTCTGTTAATGAAGTCTTGAGTGTTAACACTTTTCAGATCAGAGTTAAACTGCAACTTTAAGACTCTAGAAAGATGAGTGTTACACTTGTCATGTCTCAAAAGTATGAAATTCCAGAGTAAACTTCCAGAAAATGCTAAGTGAAATTTTCATGGTGAATTACTTCTGAAATCTGCTTGTCTCTCTGGGCATCACTGTCCTTCTGGCTAAAACTTTCGCAAGCTAAAATTTTTGCTGTATGTTTGAAGAAATTGTCTCTCAGAATACATAAACTTCACTTCTTCCTCTGGGAGAGTAAAATGGCCTTCTTTAACTAAATTAACTGCAGAAAATTAGAAAGTGTACAGTATTATTTGGAAAAGTCAATGTCAGACAACTAGTAACTGGCAGGTAGGTGTTGGTGTAGGAGGAGACAGAATATATTAGGTAGGTCATGCAAACTGTATGCTTTAGATCAAGTGTTAAATTCTGCCCCATTACACTGTTACTGTCACTGAAAACCTAACAGAACTAAAGAGTATCGATGACTTTTTCTAGACAGGGATTCTGAAACAGAGACTTATCCCTCTATCCCAGTGCATCCTTAATCCTGCCAGGTCTTTTCTCTCCTAAGTGAGGTTTAGGCAAGCAGGCAGTACAGCTTAATTGGTTTCTCTATTGTGATGGACGTACAAGAGGTTCTGTTAAATAGCTCCATGATAACCTTCCTCACTGAGATTTGTTTTCAAGACAGGTAGCATTAGCCCAAAGATCTCTTGATATGGGAAGGGCCCCTTCTCACAGTGATGGTATCATAAACATTCAGTCATCTAAGCAAGGCCTACCATCCTTCTGTGGAACAAATAGGAAGTTCTCCGTCCCCTTCCTGATGCAAAAACATGCACCCAGCTGGGGTGGGAAGGACAAATCTCTCCAGACACCTGAGCAAAATGTTCTTACTGAAAGGTAACAGTAACTGAGAACAGGAAGCAGGGAAAAGCATTCATGGCCATTGTTCCTGCTACAGTTGCTCTGCAGATAAAGCTCCAGGCACATCCATGACCCTGTGTCAAAACTGGGTTTCAAAAGAAATTATTCCACCTCAAATTCAATGATATTGTACCACTGAAGCTCTCAGATATGCTTTTGCTCCCAGCTAGCCAAGTCAGTATTGTTTGAAGTAGGGAATGGACAGCTAATGTTACACAGAGAGAGGGTTGGTAAGCGATAAAGAGAATGCAGTGCCCTTGCTTCTGGTATGTGGAGACCCTTGGGAATCTCCCTAACGGGTCCAAAGGAAGGTGAAATGGGGTGGGAGGCAGTCCAGGCAAGCCCAGCAGCCTCTGACTGCATCCTTAGACAGCTCTGCCAGATTTCAGATCACTCAACACAACTGTCTGTCTGCTTGGACACAGAGCCTGTGTGTCCGTGTTTTCCCACAAAAACACATGCTGCAGGAAAGAAACAGTCATTTCTAGTAGCCAAATCTTGGTAACAACAAAAAAGAACCCTTTTAAAAGCTTCTTCCCTGACAGATTTCATACTACCATGAAACAGTACAACTGTAAGAACATCTAATAAACATAAGTTTAAAAATGCTTCATTCGAGGCAAGCTAAGGTCATTGCCTTTTTCTCAAGAATGAGACTTCTGTGAAATAGTAGGGATTTCTAGGGAGAGGTCTGAACAGCAAACCAGTCCAACAGAGGTTTTCAACAATGAGCAGAGCAAGGTAGTGGATCTGTCCTATCAGTTTTCAGTATAAGCCAAGTCCTCAGGAGGAGCCAGCTGGAAGATTAATCTACTATTGAATTACCAGTTTAAAATTATGTTTAAAAAATAAAAGGTAAAGCTTCAAGGATCTTTACCTAAAAGAGATAGTCACTGTCACCAGCCCACTGGTATCCATATGTTTGGGTAGAGTGAATCTCAGTTGCTCTAAAATTCATGAAACAGTTGCGAGCTAATTCCATGTGTAATGGATGACTTTGCAAAGATTTGGTCAAATGCTTTACATTATTAAAAATAACAGTGCCAAGTTACAATTACTAAAGAAGTCTCAAGTCACACAAGGCTTTAGATATTATATCCAAAACTTTCATAGGACAAAGTTTACATGTCCCTGGACTACTGCCCTTCTGAAGATGAGTTCAAAGATTTGCTCTTGTTAACTCATTAACTCTTTGGGGACTTCCTGCCCCTCCCCAGCCTCATAGAGAGCTGCACAAGCTTTACTTTTGTTGGACATTGGAGGAAATCTGACATTATGGAAACACCTTGCACAAGCGCCATTTTTGCCCTTCTGATTCTTTGATGGCATCTTTCCTCCATAGCTCTATCAAAAGAGGATTACAATTGTCATCTTCATGCTTAAAAAGGCCATTGGGACTAGGATACTCCCAAGTCAGGTTTGGTTTAGTACAGTTTCCTCTGTGATGTCAGCCCAGTGCTGGACCCCTGGGCTGCATTAGGAAGAGTATTGCCAGCAAGTCAAGGGAGGTGATCCTGCCCCTCTGCTGAGCCCTGGTGAGGTCCCATCAGGAGTGCTGTGTCCAGTTCTGGGCTCCTCAGCACAAGCGAGACTTGGAGCTCCTGGCGCGGGTCCAGCAGAGAGCTACAAAGATTATAAAGAGACTGGAGCATCTCTGATAAGGAAAGGCTGAGGGAGCTGAGCCTGTTCAGCCTCGAGACGAGATGACTGAGAGGGCACCTCACCCATGCATAAAGTATCTGAAGGGAGAGTGTCCAAAGGAAGGATCCAGGCTCTTGTCAGTGGTGCCAAAGAATAGGGCAAGAGGAAGTGGGAAGAAACTGATGCACAGAAGTTCCACCTGAACTGGAATAAGGAAGAACTTCTTCACTATGTGAGTGACTGTGCACTGGAGCAGATGGCCCAGAGAGGTTGTGGAGTCTCCCTCACTGGAGATGTTCAAGAACTATCTGGATACAATCCTGTGCAATGTGCTCTGGAATGAACCTGCTTGAGCAGGAAGTTGGGTCAGATGACCCACTGTGGTCCCTTCCAATCTTACTCAGTCTGTGATTCTGTCATTCTTCACTCTTCAGCAAAGACAGATTCTTAAATAACAGTATCAATTACTCCTTTCTTCATTATGCTTTTAATGATAATAAAGTATTATTGTTAAAGACAGATAAACACAATGCACTTTAGCCTGACATAGCTTGACCTTCAGCCAGCAGCATTTCCTGCTTGTCAGAAGATGGCTCTCTTTTATGCACAGTCAATTGCAAAATTAAGAGCTACCTTATATTGCTCTTCATGGAAAAAGATTTCAGATGTAGAGTGGACTTTTGCACACATTTTGGATGCACTTAAAAGTGCCAAACATAATATTGTCTTTTGAATCACAGGAAGATGCTGTAGGAGGAAGCCAAATTTCCAAAATCTCCAAGTAACTCTCTTTTATGTATGGAATGTCCAGCCCAGAGTACACTGAGCTCACAGTATCATTGGTCTTTAGGGTGACGTGGAGCAGTATTATTGATTACTGAGCTACATAGTGAGTGCCAGCAACCATTCTTTGCCTGACAGGATGAAGGGAGTATATATGAATCATGCAGGATAGGAATGACTTGAGTCATGCTCAGTTAGCTCCTCTATTTCTTTATTGAAAGATGCCTGTGATTCTCCTTGGTCAGAAAATAATACTTAGGACTTTAAAGAATGGGAATAAAGACAAAATGAGAATAAAGAGGGCAAATGAGAATGATTTCATCAACTGATGGTTTCCTCAACTCTTTCCCTTGAAGAGAAAAAAGATAAACTACCAGATAAACGTTAACTGATGTGTTCCCTTTGCCACCCTTGTTTTGCTGTAAAGGCCTTATGTCAAGAAGCTGCACTATAATTAACTCCTGTTTTGTCTTGCTATTTATGCATAAAGGCTGCAGCTCCTCAAATGGAGATGGCAATACCCACTGCAGAGCATGCCAGCTATTTCCCTACTCCTGGGTTCTGACGCTAGCCAATTCCTTTGTGTGATTTATCACCCAGTAATCCATCTCCTCCATCCATTATCCTGCACAAAAATCAGCTCTGGACAGCTGCTTTCTCTGCACAAAAGCAGGCAGAGCTGTCACTTTGACTACCCAGCTCTCAGCAGGGCAAGGGAATTTTCTCTTTTCAGATCAGTATGCCTCATGGCAATTTGGTTGAATGTCTTACAGGTGGAAATAACAGCTCTGTGTACATAAGGCCAGACTGACGACCTGTGTAAACATTTCCCTTCAGTCAGGATGGCTCTTCCAGCTTAGGAGTTGCCATCATCTATAAGATTAATGCAAGTTAGCCCTCCTGAAGCTTTTTTACTTTCCATGGGCTATTTAAGCTTCATTAATTAGTGAAGCATCCAAAAACTATTTTACTAAAATCAAATAGAACTATTGCATCTATGCTAAACTGATAAATATGACGTACAGTGATTTCAAATGCTCCAACTGTAGCTCATGCAAACATTCAGAAATAATTTATATTGTGAAATAATATATATATATAAGCAAAAAAAATACATTATTGCATGCTAATTCTTTGAAACTTATTTCTAGGGGCTTTATATATGCAAATCATATCCATCCAGCATCTAAATAGTGCACCAGACTCATGGCACACTTGACTACCATTCATAAGCAGCATCAAAGGTTTTATATTAGAAAGATATAGCTATATCAATAAATTCAACATATTCTCCCAAAGTAGACATTTACTTATTAGCACCAGCTTAGTTTGAGTCCATTTTATGTATGGAATTACTGAAGCCAAACAAAGTTTCTTTTGACATCTCGACTAAATTATCAGGGTTTTGGTACGGATCAGTCTCTCTGTACTTGTATGACAGCAAACCAGAAGTACTCCAGTGTAAATATTAGCAGTGGTGAAGCAAATGCAGAAAAATAAGGCAACACAATGTAAATTAAAATTCTCCTGCCTGTAGCTGGAGGAGCTTTGTGGAGCTCACAAAACATCTCTATTCTGCAAAAAGCTCTGTGTACAATAAAGAAAAAGGGAAAAAAGGAAAAAAAGTATGTTTTCCTTCAAAGACTCAACAAAAAGCAATACATCCTTCCAAGAACAAGACTTTCACCTTTGATACAGCTCTATGCAATCTAGAATTTGTCATGTGCTTAGGGAGAAGGCTCACAAACCCGAAGAGAGTTCAGGTTTGGGAAAATAATTAATTTCTATTCCTCTCCTTCAGCTCAGTCAACCTCCTGGGGGGTGGTGCCAGAAAACATTACTGCCCTCCCTTTCTTCAAATTAAAAAAAAAAAAAAAAAAAAAAAAAAAGAAGTAGATGAGGAGGGAAAGGGGAAACAAAGATACAGAAAGAAACTGGGGAGGGGAGGAGTAGGGACAGGGAAGTGAGAAGCAAGAAGAAAAAAGCATTTGTAAAATTAAAAGGCAGGCCCCCATCAGATTGTGTCGGGCAGGAGAAAGCGTGTCGTAGGCAGGAGTAATTGGTAATCGGAGCAGAAGTGAAGAAGGGGATGATTTATGGGAGCATGGAGACAGGGGTGGAATAATTTTTGGAGCAGAACGGGGAACTTACTGAACGCCTGAAACTCAGCTACTTATCCACTCGTTCTCGTGATAAATTAGCTCTTGTTTAAAGTAACCGGAGCTCCATTTTTCATTCTGATTACTACACTTGATATCTCTCTCTC
The DNA here is from genome assembly GCA_013399895.1 of Serilophus lunatus. Taxonomy (NCBI): domain Eukaryota; kingdom Metazoa; phylum Chordata; class Aves; order Passeriformes; family Eurylaimidae; genus Serilophus; species Serilophus lunatus. Next base: position 348,323 of record VXBA01004195.1, read on the forward strand.
TCCTTCTGTTTCTCTCTGACCACTGCCCCTTAGCAGGTTCTCTGAGCTGAGGCAATGGGTTTATGGAAACTCTTCACCCCTCCATTACACTGTTTCCCCCCTCTCTCTTCCAATTACTGCAAGGTTAACTCTTTAAGTTGCTGTGTGTTTCTCCAAGCTGCTTAAACTGTTTCTATGGGTTGACCTGGGAGCGTATGGAACATGATCCTTCATTTCTGCTGGGAGGGAGAAAGTAGTGAGTGTGGGGGTGCACAGCACTTGCACGTGTATGAAAAGAGCACATCAGCATGTCATGGCTTCCAGTGTGTGTGCTTGCTGTGTTTGGAAGGCAGCACCATGTCTGGCCTCAAATACATAATCAGTAGGAATGATTAATTTTATGGTACCACTCAAAGCCACTACACCTTAGGGTCAAAGTCTCACTGTTCAGTATACCACCTAAATTCATGTGAAAACTCAGGTGAGACACAAAACTCAGGTAAGACTGAAAAAAGCAACAGAAAGAAGGTGGCATACAGTGATAGAATTACCACAAGCAAGAGTAGATTCTTCAAGAAAAAAATAATTTTAAAATATGCTTTTAACAAAATATTGTAAGACAAATAAATATTAATAAATATTAAGTTTCTTACTAACCCTAGAACCAGTTATTTTCATAAAGCAACAAAATACTGAAGTGAATTACAAGGAAAGATTTGAAGGATGAAGTGGTTTTGCCAGGCAGTTCAGGGAATACAAAAGACAAAGAATAAAGCATACCACAGGAGACCGACCAGCTATGTTTCTGCTGTCTTCCCTTATAAGTAAGAAAAGCATCAAGAGCAAATTGCTGAGAATACTGAGGAACAAAGAACAGAGACAGACAAGATAAAAGTTGGGTCATTATTTCCATTAGTCTAGAACTAGGATATATAAGGAAGAAGAGGCTTTCATGGCAATGAAAAGATGACAAATTAATCTTTCCAAAAGGAAATACTTAGCTGGTACAAACTTCGCCGCAGGTGCTATTAATGCCCGGAGCTTGACACAATTGGAAAAGATACAGCAGGGGTAAAGACATATGTAGACCTATGTTGGTTGGTGTGGAGACCAAGAGCTGCGCAAAAAGCCAATTTCTATGTATACAGTCTCAGCAGATGTGACCTTACAGTCCAGCTGTTCCTTAACTTCCCTGCTGCCTGGAGTCCTTGCACCTTCTCCACAGATTTTGTGTCAGTCACAGTAAACATCAAGGTATCAGGTTAGCAAAGGATACCAGATCTGGCACACCACAGCAGCAGGTAATACAATCACACACTTCACCATCTTTATGCAAAAAAAGATTCATATTATGGATAGATACTTTTCCACATGAAAAGATGGATCTCAACAAAAATGAATTCATACTACTGTCTCTCAAAACAAGGCTTTTTCTTATAGGCTTTCAATGCTTATTGTACAAATGTTATCATCTCCAAGTTCAAGCAGAGGAATCCCTTCTCCATTGTCTCTTTATTCATACCACTATAGAACTGTGTGTTACATGAACAGCCTGGGAGCACTGAACTCCTGCTATTACCTGTCTTAGTGTGAGAGACATTCTTTGAATAAGTAATTTCAACTTGAGTTAGGAGACATCTAGGAGCAAAGTCTAGGTAAAATAAAAAAAAATCAGGGAAAAGGGTATAAGCCTTGTCATTATCCATACCAGCAGGCAGGCACATTGCTTGGAAAAAATGATGGAGTCTCTGCCTTGAGTCACAGACAGCATTTGAGCCCAGACCCCCTGAACACATATTTACAAGTTCACAGCCTGATGTGGTTCTCACAAAGCTCACCAGAAAGGTAACTCTGGAAGATAAATGGGACCACCAGGTATTACACCATTAGTGTTTTCCCAGTGATGTCAACACAGCTACATCGCACAGGCAGGCACTGCAGACCAAGACCTGGAGTAAAAAGAGAGAGGCAACAGGCAAGGACAGGGTGTGCAATAAAAGGGTGAAGATAATGAACGGGAATTTACTTTGAGGTGACTATACTGCACATCCTCTAACCTTGGACATCCCAGGGGGGTTTGGAAAGGGGATGAGGGTGGTTCATAGTTGTTAATATATTTTTATTATATATCTTATTATATTAAGTAGAGGGCAAACTGATCACTATGACCAGACAAGGACAGGGAGATTAGCCTTACTGCAGTGATGGGCAGTTTCTTACTTGGAGCCCAGACAGCTAATCTACCCACCATATTTCAGACAGCACTTACTTTATCTGTATTTGGGAGCCCCATTCCATCTCTCTTTCTCATACCTTTGATAACAAGCAGCTAGATTTTCAGAGATTTCAAAAAGCCAAAGAGTACAAAGCAAAAGAAGGCTCCGAAAGTTTTAATACACAGCAATTTCAATGCCCGAGCATCTAGCATAGTCTCACAGAGGAAGAGTTGCGCCAAAGAATCCAAATTCACCCGCTTAAAACAAACTTTCCCAGTTTGAGACAAAGAAGTAGAAATCCGTGTTTTTAAAAAGAGAGTCTTCACAGCTGTGGAACAGGAAATGTAGGTGATTTAATTTTTTTTTTAAATGATCTTTCAGAATTAATCCAGAACTGAAACTGTCAGATTCATGGGAAAAGCCAAAAATCAGTAAAATAAAATGACTGCTCCAGAAACTCCAGTATAAGACACTAGTCCAAGGGAACAGAATGGGTGGATTTCAAAGAATGGTACTATTTTCCCTTGCCCTGCTCAGTGCTGCTTCACAGGAGCATTTGTTTTACACCAAAAGAACAGAGAGCACACAGCAGTTTTCACAAGTTTTGGAATACTTCGAGTTGAAAAGCATGAAGAGAGCCTCTACAATTTCAGTCTGGGGAGACCAGTTTGTTGCAGAAACACCAAGTAGTAATCTTGCATCCTTTACCACAGCCTATAAAAAGACAACTAGAAAAATTGGATTTTTCCTGAAGTAATAATCTTATGCTTTTTTCAGGGAAGGGAATTAGATGGATCCTAAATGAGCTATAGGGTTCAAATCCAACCTGCATGAAATTTGGCACACCTGCAGTTTTAAACTGGCAACTAGAGCATGTTGGGTTTTGAAAAACAAACCCACACTTATTTTTTCTGTCAGGCAGGTCTTGCTGTAGACCATGTGGAGGGAATGATTCCTTTGATAGACTGTGATATTTTGCCTTGTGGTTGTTTTCTAATTGACCACTGTCATGGTGGCTTATAGCTGTGGCTCTTTCTTCTAGAACTATCTGACCAACACAATGTTAAGACAGTTTATGGACAAACCAGAACCATGTGAGCATAATACAGTGTACTAGTTACCTCTGGCACTTGACTGCCTTTTACTGCCTTGGCTCCAGCCTAGTCAACAAACAATAGTAATGGTTAGAGGGCTGTTTGAACCCCAGTCTTCCTGATGAGACTGCCAACAGAAAAATTTCCCATTGCAATTCTCAACCATTTTCTCTGCAAAATGAGTTAAGACACTAGTGCACTGACTCATATTACACAACCATGAGGTACTACTGACTGGCTGTGTGACTGGCACACTGACTGGCAAGGTGAATGCTGTGGACTGAAGGACTACCAAACAAATTTTATTTATTACAACCCAGTGTATCTGATACTGTAACCCAAAGGTTCACATATAGCAGCTGTTTCCCTCAGTGACCAAGACTACAAGAATGCAAATATGACACAGTCCTTCATGTGTTGGTAAACTCATCCTGTTTAGCCTGGGAGCTCAGACGAAGAAGCAAGCATTACCTTTGTAGCCATCACCTTTCTGTTTCTGTTCTGCAAAACCAGTTAATCATCAGGGAAACACCCAGAAGTAGGACTAGCTGAAATATCCAGATGATGTCAAGACAGCTCTTCCTCACAAAAAAAGAGCATATTCATTTATGGGACAGAATCAAAATTCTGTGGCTTTGGTTTATGGCCATCTCAAGAGTTAGAGAAGCCATAGTTACTAAGTGGACAACAAAAATCTCTCCCCACTTATTTCCACTGCCAAGTCAATGGAGGAAAACTTTTTTGTAAACTTTTTTTGAACAAAACCCAAAGTTCCTGGAGGTTCATTCATTTCTGTTGGCTTTCTAGACCACTGGAATTCACATAATCTATCTGATTTATTTAGAGGGGTGTAAAATATCACAGGTAGAAGGGAGAGGAAAGTAGAGAAAGGAATCCTAAGATACAGTGGATATATTTATTTTTTTAAGAACAATCATTGCTCTCTTCTATGCCCCCTCCCCTGGCAAAGGTGAACTGCATATCTTTAGTTAATAATTAACTTGTCATGAGCTCCATCAATATCCCATCATCTAAGTGACAGAGGGAAGGGAGGCGATGGGGGAGGTGATCAGCACGACGTGCCAGCTCTGCCCGCAGCCTGTGATCTCGTCTCGGCCATAATAAATAGGATGAAATGCACTCCTGATAAATGCCCATGTCATGGAGAGATTTTACCTTCACTCAGAAACAATGTAATATCTCAGCTATTACCCAAAATAATTTATCAATGTGTAATAGCTTTGTGCAGAGCTCAGATAGGAGGGGAGCAGCGCTGCCCGAGATGGATGGATCCTACCTTCTGCTTTTAATTTTTAATGTTCGTAGGCAGCTTCACATTAAAGGCCAGGTGTCATATATAGACTTAATGTAGGAATGGAGTTCATGAATTCTAATCAGGAGAGAATCTCCCTCTCTTTTCTCCCTTTAGTCACTTCTCTTTTTTTTATTTATCAATTTTCCTTTCTTTCTGTACTCCCATCTTTTTTGCCTCTTTTAGTCCATTTCTTCCTTCCTATTCTTTATATACATTTTACTCTCTATAACATAACTATTTGAGTAGCTATTTGCTACTTTCAAAATCTGTACCATCACTTAAAGACACACTGCTTCTTCTTTGGTCCTAGTGTTGTCTCTTTCACCTAGAAGAACAAACTCACCACAGGTATCAGGTCAGCATATTAGTGTTTTATACCTCAGGACAGTAGCGATCAAGAGTGTAAAAGTCAGTACTGTGTCCATCAAAATTCATTGTGGAATTATGTTACTGAAAAGATCCTGTCTGTAAAGGGCCAGAGGAGAAGGCACATCCCAGATATCAGCCAAATCACATATCCTTCCAAAGAAACATTTTCCTTCAGTTGGCAAGAATACAGCACTGAGATGTGTGGATTCAAAAACGATCATATCACAAGGTCTCATTTTCCCAATACTTCTAGTCTCCTTATAGCCATGTCAGCCACATAAATATTCTCCTCTTCACTTCCAACATTTTGCATGTAAACCCAGCTGACGCCTATCTCATCTGGTGGCCTGCATCTGAAGAACCTATTCGAGGACCTCTGTAGCAGTAAGTACAGACAATGGGACAATGCCAAGAAGTGTCACTAAAACCACACCATTAGGACTCATATTAGAAATACCACTATTGTGTGAATACACTACATCAAAGCATGACGTACTGTCTGGGTGAGACACACCTGAAAGCAACAGCAATGCACGACAGCAGTCTTAGCTCTGTGCAAAGAATAGAGCCGGAGGAAGGAAGGGGGGAGCACCACTTACTGGTCAGAATGTGCAGTAAGGAACAGGTTTAATATAAGCAGCAGACGTAAAGATCAAAGAAGTACCACAGGCTGCAAAAAGGAAAAGATCGACTGTTTGGACTTTCGTTTGCACTCCAAAATAAAGGAAAATAAAAGCACACCAATGCAATACTGCCCATGGGAAGAGCACTGCCAGAGCTGCAAACCCGCCTACGACCACTTTGCTGACTTGTAAGTTAGAAGGACATCAGTGCTAAGAGGAGCTTGAGCTTGATTTCCTGCCTCCTATTAACAAAGGGAATCTTAACTGCTCCATTTGTTCATTGACAATGCAGGGACCACGGACTGAAAAACTTTCGGGAATTCCATCAAAACAAAAGACTTCTCTTGCATTGCTTCCATGTCCCTTTTACAGATAAACAGAGGACAATCATCTTTAGGGGTTGGATTGTCAGTGAACTCCTTCTCTTTCCCTCCCCACTCAGATATCTCTCTTTTCAGAACATAAAGAACTTAAGACACGGGCTGTTTATTTGCATGTGGTGCTTAGCACATTCCTCAGACTACCAGAGCAACACAACAGAGTTCTGTTCTGAAGCATCAAATTCAGTACAGAAAAGAAGTACATAGGAAACTTTAATGTTTCTTACTTTCCACAAGGACTGCTCTGTGAACGTTCCTCTATTATCACTTTCCTCCTACTCAGCTCTGCATGTCATACAGTTCAGGAGGTCAAATCCGGCCCAGCTAAGACACGTACCGCACGACAAACGTCATTGGCTTTGCATGGCTTCACACTAGGTGGTCGATCCAGGGTTAATCCTACTGTGACAAATTCACGCTGCACACAAATAAGCCACCTCTGTAAAATATGTCAAAAACAAGTTTTAAGAAAAAGTCATTGTGTAACTGATAAAAGGTAAGACTTACCTTTGTATTCAGCTTTATGAGTATCAGAATAAGACACTGCAAACTTTGGACAGTGTGGTACTTTCGGGTACAGGGAATGTGTGGCTGTTAGTGGAAACTTTGGATTGCCTATAAAGATTCCCAGCTTTCCTAGGAACCCTTTACAAAGACTGCCTGCATGCTCATGCCTTACCAAACACGTTTTGCTCCTCTACGTGGGTGTAGAAATGCAGCACTGCAAAGGGCAGACTCTAGCATCCCCTGGGTGCAGCAGCCTTAGGACACCCTCTGTGATACAGTGTTATCTGAGCTAATGAGCAAGAGAGCTGTTGTTTGAAGAGGGGAGAAAGATCGCCTTACCTCCCCTGAATACCGCTCGCTTAGTGGCTGTGGCCTGGCTCCGAGCCAGGAGCAGAGCAGCACGCCCTTCCCTCGTTTGTGTAGAATGAAAGCCCTTGCCGGATGCTAAATAGCCTCAGGCAGACAGTGCCTCCAAGAACCAAACTAAGAGCTGTGAACTCATTCACTCATGATCCAAGATCCTTCCTAACCCCAGGAACTCCGATAGAGAAGAAAGAGAGACTGTCCCCCAGGTAACAGTGTCTTGCATCATGCTGCCAGAGCCTAATCAGGGTCTATTGCTGTCTTATTCCATTGCTAACGCTGTGACTGTAACTGCCGTGTACTACAAATTAATTCATTCCTTTAGGCCTTGCTGTTCAGTAACTGGCTGTCACAGCAATCTCCCGAGGAGCTAATTGAGAGTTGTGATCCATGCAGTATTTCCATTAGTGCTGTAATGACAGGCAGCCAGACACACATACATGCATGCTCATACACACAGAGCACAGGTTCCTCTGTCCCGACAAAGGGAAACAGATACCGAGGCAGTGCCATCTCAAATGTTAAATAGTAGCTGGGAGAAAGGCAAAAATATCCATGTGATTCAGACTGAGGTCACCTAAACTTTGCCTTAACAAGAGAAACTTGCTCTCAAGACAAGCTCCTCATTTACATTAGAGAAGTAAAATTCTTCCTACACTCCTCTTCTGTACAGTGGCACTGTTCCTAGAGACTCAAATCCCACCAAGGAGCCACCACTATTTGAATGGCCCTCCCCATTGCATGGTTGGACGTGTAGTCTCCTTAGAGATGCTTTTTGAATAAGGATGATTGCAGTGGTAGTTGTGTGTAGCACCATAGAAGACACTAATATTAAAGTCTTACAGGTTCTGCTTAACAAACTAGCAGAGGTGTTAATTTGGGAAGAATGCAATTGATCAGTTACGACGTGATTCATTTGGGAAACTGGGTAGCTCGGGCGTGAAGTCTGTTTGTGAACTTAGCCTTTGTTTTTCCTTTCATGCCTAGTCTCCAGCACATTAGAAGGAAAACACTACATGTGGCACTTTCTGTAGCTGGGCCACCTGCTAGTAAAGATTTAGCCATCTTAAAGGACATATTTTTAGGTCCTGACTGGACTCCAACTTCATGCTCCTCACCCAGAAAGCAGAGGCATGCAATTCTGAGCTGTCACTGATGATTATTTAACAGTCAGTGAGACACTGAAAAACCTGTATTCTCTTGAGGGGTTGTCCACTTTTCTGAACTAACTCTAGAAGTAACCTCATCATATCTGAAGACTTTTTCATGTACAGACAAATATTTACCCATCTAATTTGTCTTAAAAGATGGTCAGATAGATGTAGACTAGTTCAGTAGGCATTTCTTGCTTTCATTAATATCAAAGATGTGACCAGTTTCTTTCTAAATGAAGGACAGTTTCAAAGTCCATTAATAATGGGAAACAAAATTACAATTATTTTGAAATCCAATGAAAGAATTCTTTAAAAAAGTAGTTCTGGTATTGGTCTTTTTATCCTTTAAAAAAAATTAAAACTATTTAAAATTTTCCTAGTAATTAAAATTCTGTGACATTTTAAGTATTTAAGCAAACCAGAATGCATTTGCAAATGGATTAATGCAAAGTGATCTGTGTGATTATCATGACAGCTGAACAGACCTAAGTCAACAACTTTAGTCACCCTTAAACTGAGACTGTTGAAATTGTAGAGGTTACTCAGCCACGGGTACAGAGGGACTTCATGCTGGGGAACTCTCAGCAGGTTAAGGTATTCTTACTCAGGACAGAAATCACACAGTCCAAGATTCCCAAAAGGATGCTTCAGAGCATTCCAAAGAGTACAGTATGCTACACTGACTGCTAGCGCAGTCTGGTTTTATAAAAATACCTAGGGAAGATACCTATTCAAGGTATACAAACAGCTTTTAGGGCTCAGATAGGGGATTAAGTTACTGAGCCTTAAGAAGTCATGGCATATAATCTTAGCTTAATAATTGAGCATATGCATGCTTCTGGCATGTGATAAATGCAAGGTCATTTGACTTAACCTAGGAGAAGACAGCGTTAAGTGGAATTACCCCATGTCTGCTGCAGGCTAGTTGTGCACACAGCTGTTACCACAGCTCAGCTGATACACAGCAATTTGTTCAGTTGTGCTAAATGTTACTGCATGTACAAGCCCCGATTCTGCCCTCTTGTGACAACATCACAGGAAAATTAGGTTATTTTAACAGTCAGATGAATTTGACAAAGGAAGCACAAAAATTTAAAAATCTTTCACAACTGTGAAGTGCCCCAGGAAAGTGGGTTAATATAGGATATTTTGAGATATCCATGTACACCCATATTGTAATAAGTTTGGCTCTCCTGTATATAACCATAATTACAATTTTCAATTGGACATACCTGCAATAGATATGATCTGATGAAAGGGACAGAGCAGAAGGCAATAGATCAGGTATATCTGCTTTTTCTGCAGGCAATCATGCTGAAAGCTCACACCACATCAAGAATAAACCCTACCTTCACTCATGGTGAGCTTCTGAAAAAAGGCAAGAAGATGTCAGTGGAGACAGTTCCAAAAGCCAGAGGTCTGAGAAGATCCTGGAACAAGCCACACAGTCCATTAAGGTCTGGTATGTCCTGGGACTCCATTTCAAGGACCATTCAGGGCATGAACAAGTAATATACAAAGTGAGCATAAATCTTATCTCTGTTTCCAGTTCAGAAAGCTGTGGTATAAATGAAAAAGTTCCGACCGAAAACTTCAGATAACGACTTCACCATGTGCCACAGAGTAGCTTTGGCTTCTATGCAAAGTGTTAAGTCTTGACTTCCCTTGAAAAGGGATACAAGATGGTCTCTAGCTGAGGGGTGGGGGTGGAGTGTGCACATACAAGGAGTGATTTATTTCAGACTATTTTGAAGTGATTACTTGGAGGGAGCTTCCAAAACGCGATTACTGATTTAGTGAGAATTGTGTGTATTTCAACACAAACTGATCTCTTCATAAGTCTGCCATGCCAGCACACATATGTAGCATGGCAGGATCACCCAAAACAACTTGAACCAAATCTTGGCCATAATATGTGAAAGAAGCCCCTGTTCATGTAAACATGACACCCTCATAGTCTCCATGTACAGCATAATTTTGAGGGCTGTTTTGCTGCCTCCAAGTCTCCATTTATATTTCCTCCAACATAATTCTGTCAATATTCATTCAATGACATACCAGTTGTCTTCCTTTGAAATGTTCTTCCAATAAGCAGTGCAGTCACAAACAAAACAGCACCTGCACATACCAGTCACGGGTGGTGTGGGCTGAAGGGAAAGCACACTTGGACTCATTTGGTACATGGGCACACAAAGAGCACTCGTGCACACAAAGAGCACTTGTGCACACAGCCTCTGGGAAATCTGGAAAATTCTTGCAAGATGCAGTAGAAACCAGTTTCTAAGAAGATAGTTTCAAGTTAGGGCAGCACAGAGAACTCTGGGCTGTACCTTCAGAGATCCTAGTGTGAAACCTGGGTAAGCACTCAGCCAGCGCACGCACAGCTACTGTATGTGAGTAATGGGCCCTGCAGAGCTGCCGTGCTTCCTCCTGGAAAGTTTTGGCATATTCTACAATGACACAATACTTGAGGGGCAGCTGTGTAATGTAACAATGTGGAAATGTCCAGAAGTAAAATAATGAAATACATCTAAGATACAGTAACCAGCCTCATATTCACTCGTCTGTTGGGTACATCAACGTGAGGTCAGCCAGCCTCCTTGTTTTCATCTAGTAAACCCAAGAGGAGGCGTAGAACACAAATCCATTTGCAGCCTTGTCAATACACCACTGCAGTGAAGCTCACTCTAACAATTAATTTTTGATAAGCCAGGGCAGTGACAGGTGAAACTTTTTCCTCCATATAAACCTAGCAATAAAGTCTTGAAAATAATACACAAACACTTGTATACATAAGAAAGTTTTACCAATTCCACTAAAATCTCATTCTACCTCTCTACCTTCACCAGTCAAAATGTAAGAAGCTGCTCTCACATTCAGTCAAGGATGTTGAGAGGAACCAACACCAGTTTCTCTAAACAGGTTTAGAGGTCATCTTTCAGGTTAATTAGTTCAGTTGCCTCCAACAGACAGGCCTTAAGTGTCTTCCCACTGTATCTTCAATGCGGCATGGCTAGACAGTGTTGCAAGTGTCATTAATTCTCTGGTAGGCTGGATGAACCATGTTCCCTTCATACTCTTCTTACTCTCCAGCAGGGAACAGGATATTACTCCCTCATGACAGTTTGATCTTCATAGGGTGGTTCTGAACTTGAGGCAAAAAAACTCCAGTGTGAAGTGGAAAAAAGGGCTGAGCTATGCAAGTTCATGAGATAGACACACAGACTTCTCTAGCAATGCCCAAGTCTTCTGCTGACACACAGAGTGAGAGAACTGGAGAAAAGCTAATGTGGAGATGCAGCAAGCCAGCAGTTTCCCAGCAGAAAGCAGATATAGCAACTAAAGCCTCTTCATATCACTTTGTCCAGCACACTAAGCCTGGCCCCAAGGTGCAGCACACTGCATTTATCTTAGCTCAAGTGGTTCCTGCAGCTTATGATTGATATAAGACAGTTAGTTGTCTCCCCTATGAACAGATCTGTGAGATCAGGGACATTAAGAGAGAAGGAGTTGTCCTGGTTCAGTGACCTCATCAAATCATTTGGAGGGAAACCTTGGGGTACTCTAGTCCAGTCATGAAGTAGGACCTCTACCACCACTAGAACACAAGAGCTGTGCATTTGTATATCCGAGTCTTGGAGACTTCCAAGGATGGAACTTCAACATATCTATGGGTAGTGTGTTTCACTGCAGTGCAGGCCCCCTAGGAAAGTTTTCCCTATGCCTAATTTGAACATCTCAAGACACACTATGTACTGCTAGCCATAGCTGGCAGAAGACCAAGTCCTGCCTAGACTATTTTAAAAACGGTAAGCATAAAATAAGTAAAAATAAGCAAATATTTGGAAGCAGGCTCACAAAACAAGTGTATAAATGCATCTCATACTACCACAAACACAGCACTAGCTACAAGAACTCCTTCAGGATTTCTGTTTTCAAAAGCTCTCTCAGTCAGCAGAACTGAAGAAAGATGATGGTACTATGATAGAAAAGAGCTGCACAAAAACAATCAAGAACACGTTAAACAATGTCTAACTGCAAGCCCATCTTCCACAGCATTCTCTGTTCAGTAGTGTGTTTTACAGAGGAAAGACTTCAATCTCTGATTATGACCCCTCATTTATGCTGCTCAGTTCTCTAAGGTAGTTATCAAGTGCAAATAAACTCACAGGGGCACGCTTGTTTCCTCTAGGTTCTAATTAATGCAACTGAAACTCATCATTAGCTAGGTGTATGAGGGCAGCTCATACACCTGCAACCATTTATCAAGAAATACCCACTGTATAATACTAAACAAAGTGTCTGTTGACTTTAAGGCACCTTTTCTTCAGAGAAGGCTAAAAGCACTAAAACTCATGTACCTCATTTGGCTCTTTGCCCACTTCTCCAGCTAAAGTAAGGAATTAGTTTTATTCTGGTCTGCCGTGTTTCAAGTTAACCCACTGCATAATTTAGTGTAGCTGTCTTACAGATCACACTTAGAATTACAGAAAAGGAACTCTGGAGGTCTTCTGGTCCAAGTCCCTGCTCAAAGCAGGCCCAGTTTCAAACTTAGATCAGGCTGCTCACAGCAAATTGTGACTGTCACTGAAGAAAACAGCCTCTCTGCAGCTTCTATCATTAAGAAATTTTCCTTAGAGCTATTCTAATTCCTCTGTTGCAGGTTATATCCATTGCCTCACATTCTTTTGCTGTGACTGTCTTCTCTTTAACTATCCATTAGGCAGTTGAAGGTTAGATCTCCCTTAGCTTTTTCTTCCCAGCTGAATAAAGTCAGGTCTTCCACTCTCTTCTTTTATCTCAGGTGCTCCAGTCCTCTAACCATCTTTGCCATTAGTGGCTGGATTTACTACACTATGTCAACATCTTACCTGTACTAAACAGCCTAAAAATGAACACAGGACTCCAGGTAGTCTTGCAATTGCTAAATAGAGAGGAACAATCACTCCTCGACTTGCTGGATAAAATCCTATTAATGCAACCTAGTATGTGCTCAGCCTTCATTACATCAAAGTCTCATTGCTGATTGATCTTCAACTTGTGTACAGGATGCCCAGGCCCTTTTCTGCAGAGCTGTTCTCTAACCACTGATACTGGATTCTAACCTAAAACTTGCAAAAATAACATGCACATTTTCACATGCCTTAGCAACATCACAAAATCAGCATGTGATTTATAATTGAAGCACAGTAAATACACCTCATTTGCAGAACAGAAAATGGGTGGAGGGAACTGAATTTTTTTTGCAACTGACAATTTAGGGCATATATAGGCATAATTAAAAATTGTATTCCCCTACCCTCTACTTTAGTTTTTTCCCAATACATTATCTGCACCTTACTCATTTGTGTAAGATGGCACAACTTTTGCCTTCCCTGAAGCCTCATGGACCAGATGTAGGATAGCCCAATCATCCAGGGTCCTCTAAGAAGAGCAAACAAGGATCAAATATCTGCCACCAGAATCAAAGGATGCAATAACCTCTAACTCATGGGCAAAAGAAAGTTCTCTGGTTCATAGTATCTAGCCCAGAGAAGAGATTGGCAAGTGAGGAGTAGTGGAAAGATCAGGAGTTCAGCATTTCTCTCATCTTCTCACCATGAGTTTAAATTAACAGAGGGAGGAGGAAAAGAAAGAGGATCTGTCTTGTCAAGAGAGTAGCAGAAAATAGTCTGAGGGGGACTCATAAGGATCAAGTCCAAATCGTGGCTCTGTGCAGGACTTACCAAGAATCACACCATGTGCTTGAGAAAGTTGCCCAAACTCTTCTTGAACTCTGTCAGGCTTGGTGCTGTGACCACTTCCCTGGGGAGCCTTTTCCAGTGCCCAACAATGCTCTGGGTAAAAAACCTTTTCCTGATATGCAGCCTAAACCTCCCCTGACTCATTTCATGCTGTTTCTTCAAGTTCTGTCACCATTCACAAAAGTAATGAGATTCATACCTGTTCCTCACTTCCCCTTACGAGGATGTTAAAGACTGCAATGAGGTCTCCCCTCAGTCTCTTCTCTAGGATGAACAAAACAAGTGACCTCAGATGCTCCTCATATGGCTTCCCCTGAAGGTCCTTCACCATCTTCTCATTGCCCTCCTTTGGACACTCTCTTGTTCAGCTTGCCCTTTGTTATCCGTGTTGACAACAGAGGCAGAGAAAGCATTAAAAATCTCCACCTTGTCTATGTCCCTGTTTGTGAGGTGATCATTCTCATCCTGTAACTGCTGATGTTATTTCTACATTGCCTTTTGTAATTTATGTATTTGAAAAAATTCTTTTTATTGTCACACACATTCCTGGCCAGCTTAAACTACAATTTAGCTTTGGACACATGAATTTTCTCCCTACAGTGGCAAGCAGCATTTCTATATTCTTCCCATGTCACCTGACCTTGCTTCCACTGGGCATATACCTTGCTTTTTTGCCTTATTTCCAAGAGAAGATCACTGTTCAGCCAAGAAGGCCTTTTTCACCCTTCTTCCCTGTGGCTTAAATAAGATGTGATTTTGTGATGAATACAGACACATTTTTCAAAACCTGCTAACACAAATTTAGCAATATTTTTGGAATTCTGCTGTTTGGGAAAAGAAGAGGCTGGTACAAGTTCTGTCAACAAAGCTCCACAGCTGCTGCCATATTACTTGCTTTCACATTGAGCACTGCCTGCAGCACATGGTAAAGCTTTCCAGTTATAATCTTAACCAAAGCAAGCGACCATGAAAAAATACAGAAATTCACTTGGTGACTTATTTAAATGTATCAGTCTTATATAAAAGAAACTATTTTGCAAAGGGACCAGCATCCTGTAAAGACATGTTCTCACACATATGAATCCACAGTCTAAACAACAGATGCACACAATAACTGCAGAAGCGTATGTTATTCCTGTGACACGGCGGAGTTTTAATGCAGAGTTCACAATTTTAACAGTGTCTCGTCTCTTTTTTAGGCTGTTCTGCATCATACAGATTATCTCTGCATAAATACAAAATAAATTTATGGTATTGATTTTGTTTGTCCTGACTTTATATGTAACTAACATCTACTCATGCAAACTGAAAGAACTCCTTGGCAGATCTACTATTAAAGTTTTCAGTGTGAATAAACTATTTTGTACAATTTGGCCAATCAGGACAGTATTAAAAAAACCCCAAAATTAATAACTTATTGCTTGGTATTTATACTACCCTTTACATATAGAAGCACTGCAAAAACATTACTTGATTAATCAATCAAGAAACTATAAAATTAGCTATATTAACTAATTAATTAAGAAGCTATTAAAATTCTGACTGAATATATATTGATTGTTGCTAGAAATAACAATGCAATTGCAATGTTATGGTGCAAATATAAGAATTTCAGACCTGTGAAATAACACTTTGAGGATCTATCAGGATTCATTTGCAAGTATTTGACAAGATGCAGCCTAAAGTAGTGTGGCATAGGAAACCTAAAAAGAGTTAGAATACGTACTGTCAAACATAAGTGCAAGTGGTTGCTTGAAACGGAACAACTTTCAAACATAAAAGAACATGCTATGCCTTGCAAGTAATTCCCATCCCAAAGAAAATATACAAAAAATTAAGAGAAAACATGCTTCTACTTCATGTATCAACCTTGGTATCAGCTGCTGCCTTTATGATGGGTTCTCAGAAACCTGCTAAGAACTAAAATGGATATTTACCAATTAATCTCTGATAACAAGTTGCTAATGGTTTGCTCAATACACTGCTCTCTCTGCGATCATGACTCAATTTAGTTAGTCTAAGAAGTCTTTGCAAGAGCTTTGCCATGAACCTGTAACATAACCTTCAGAGGCAGGGGAGACCAAGAGCTGCACCCAAACAGAGGAAAAAACAGAAGCCCAGAAACCAAATCCCATCTACACTTAAGGGCATTGTGTGGAAGGCCCAAACCCTAAAGGCAGGAATGCCATTTTCCATGAAGGCAGGTGGGTTAGAGATACACTTAACTCTTTACCTCCTTATAACCAGGCTATCTGTTTTACAACCTGAGCATGTTACCAAATTATGCATCTTAAAAAGCAGGACTGCAGCTACTTTCAGTAACTTCTCTGATCTGACCTTTTCAATCAATGATCTGAACAAGGCAATCGAGTGCACCCTCAGTAAGATCACAGATAATATCAAGTTGGGTGGGACTCTTGATCTGCAGAAGGACAGGAAGGCTCTGCATGCTGGATCAATGGGCTAGAGTGGCATGAGGATCAATAAGGCAAAGTGTAAGTCCTGCACTTTGGCCACAATAGATCCCATGCAGTGCTACAGGTTGGGAGCAGAATGGCTGGAAAGCAGCCCATCGGAAAAGGACCTGGGGTACTGGTCAATAGCCAGCTGAACATGAGCCAGCAGTGTGCCCAGGTGGCCAAGAAAGCCAATGGCATCCTGGCCAGTATCAAAAATAATGTGACCAGCAGGATCAGGGCAGTGATTTTTCTTCTGGGCTTGGCACTGGTGAGCCCACACCTCTAGTCCTGTGTTTCGTTTTGAGCCCCTCACAACAGAAATGTCACTGAGGTGCTGGAGCATGTCCAGAGAAGGGCAATGGAGCTGGTGATGGGTCTGCAGGGTAGGTCCTATGAGAAGCAGCTGAGGGAGCTGGGGTTGTTTAGCCTTGAGAAGAGGAGGCTCAGGGGAGACCTTATTGCTCTCTACAACCACCTGATGTGAGATTGGAGAAAGATTGGTGGTCAGCCTTTTCTCCCAAGCAACTAGCAACAAAACAAGAGGAAATAGCCTCGAGCTGCACCAGGGCAGGTTTAGGTTGGACATTGGGAAGAATTTTTTCATTGAAGAGGTTAAGCATTGGAGTGGGATGCCCATGGAGGTGGTAGAGTCACTATCTCTAAAAGTGTCCAAGAAACAACTGCACTTAGTGCTATGGTTGACATGGTGGTGTTTGGTGAAAGGTTGGACTCGATGATTTAGGAGGTCTTTTCAAACCTAAAAGGTTTTATGACTCTAACTGCTGATTTTGTTTGCCCCACTTTGACAAGACCAAGCAGTAACTGAGTTTCATCTGCTATCAGCACACATGATTCTAAAGCTATAGGAAAGTGTGTTTAAAAAGCGTCACACTGATGACTGCCAGGAGGCCTTGTGCACAAGATTTACCAGATCTACAGGCTGACTCAACCTTGCAATCCTACAGTCATACTTCTGAGGGGATATTGAATTGCAATAGCAGCACCTCTGGTACTGTAGAGTAGTCTAAAATGCTGTACCTGCTCCATCTAGTGATTCCAGAATACATCAGGCTGCCACTCTGTACTGGAGATGAAGATAGCTGCAGGTGACAATATAGGGCACTTTAGACTATATATAATGTGCAGGTTACTGTTTGGTGGTCATGGCAATAGAAGAACTGCTAGGAGTTTCCCATTCTTCCATACCATCTGTGGTAAGATAGGCTTTGTATGTAATGTATGTAGGCTTTGACATGTAATAGGATCACTGAACTCCTCCCCCACTTTCTTATTCCAGTTTTCACCTCCCTCCTTATATTTTATTAAAGCTCAATCTCTCTTTGGTAATAGCAAACAAACAGAAAATGAAAGCAGTCTATTACATCCCTCAGCATCACAGCAGTCTGAGAGACAGACACATCACCACAACTGAAAAGTGAACGAGGGGAAGTTCATACAAGGTATTGCCTTTGACCTCAGAAGGCAAATACATAAAGAGAAATAACTCTTGCACAAATGAAGAAAGCCCTCAGTTGGCTTGGCTCTTGAAGCAGAATACTGGAGTGGCCTACACTTCAATTTAATTGTCATAAAATGGAGCACAACACAGCTGTCAATATTTTCAAAGATAAGCAGCAGAAAGATGCATTCATGTGCATGTTGCATTGCATGCTACATATGATGGCCAAGTCTGGATGACTGGGCTAGGTACCTGGACTACAACTTGGTGCAAAAAATAAACAACATCTCTGTGATTCATTGTAGAACAAAAGCTGACACTTCTTGTACAAAACCATTTTCTGTTTCATTTCCCAAATAGAAAAAGAAAAGCCAGTGGTGAGAAGTGTAGGTACAATGTTTTCTCAGTCTAGCTGTAATGGATATCTACATGGTGTACTGCTGGTGAGGAATCTTTCCTACTCCTGCTAACACTCTGGCATCAACTCTACTGCTTGGGAAAAGCCCAGTCTTCCTGATTGAGATCACTATTTATACTGGATGCCCATTAATTGCATTGCTCAGAATGATTTGCTGTGGGTTTTCTTTTTTTTATTCTAGCTGCATTATGTCGTGATCTGATGACTGATTGAGTCCTGTGAGCAATCATGAGCCCAAGCCTATTGCTTCTAGCTTGATAGAGTGTATATCTCTATTTCATATTCAATAATGATGAATGGTCATGGCTTACATTTATATAGCGCCTTTCATCCAGAAAGATCCCAAAGCGCTTTACAAATTGATTTACTGTGCAAACTATGGGGTTTATTCTCCGCTTCATAAGCTCATATAAATCCCATTGAGTTACTTGCACTTCATCACGGTACTTGGTATTGCCCAAACAAAGCACAAGCACTCTCTATAACACACCTAGGAGAGAGTCAGGGAACACTTATAAAAACACAAAAGTATTCAGAACCTCAGTTTTATGTCATATACAAAAGAATCTATTCCAAAAGAATCTTTAGCCACAGAGCATCAACCTAACCCTAGGGAAGTATTATTTCTGCACTACTAACTGGATTTCTTGCATCAAAGTGTTCCTTGAAGAGGATGCCACCAAGAGCTGAGTCTGTCTGCTCGCATGACTGCACTCTCAGGCAGCAGATGCCAAAAACAATCAGTTTCTTCTGATTTAAAAACCTAGTATTAAACTACTAGCAACTGAACATCAGTAGCCATGAAAATAGGTTGTATGTGCTTCTTAAGGGTTGCAAAAGAATGAAATAGGAGGAATATGCTCACACGAACTCCCTGCCAATAGTTTCGAGGAAATATTTAGCCACAGCATGATGGTCTGCATTAATATGTTGAAGTAAATTACCCAGTTGTCTTCTCCTCTGTTTAACTTGGGGTGGGAAAGGAAATGCATCAGACATGTGCCTGGCTTCAACTGCTGCTGTTCCCCACATTGATGACTAGAAAAAGGGAGTTCCAAATCTGCCCTTCACATCTTCTAAGCATCTTATGGAGTGAAGTGGGGAACTCATGGCTGAGATGAAAGATAATCACCACAAATATTTTTCTACATTCTCCACTGAGTCTAAAAGCTTTAAAGGAGCAACAACACCTCTACTTTGGCAAAGAGTTAAGTGAGGTGCAGAAATTCTCAAATAAATATGGTGCCTGTGAAAATGAGATGCCAACAGTTGCTCTTCCCACTATGTCATGGATAGCTGAGTACGTTTTTTCACCACTCACTTTTGAAATGGCTGCAGTACCAATGCTGGTTCTAATCTAACCAAAAACAAAGTCATGTCAAGTCATCCATTGTGGGTGAAAGACCCACTTCCTCAGGGATTTAAACCCAAATGTCCTTCCTGGGAACCCAAAAAGAAGTAACTCATAAATATTTGAAGGTAAGAGGCAGCAATTTAATGCTAGATTTACATATAACTTTCAGGTTTTGACCATTACCTCTTTTTAATTTGCCTATCAGAATTACCACACTGACATGCTACAGCAACAAGTACAATTAAAAATAAAAAGGCAGAGAACAAAAGCTTCCCTCCTTTATTACATTATGGACTGTTTGCCATGTTCTTTATCAACATTAGTCCAAAAAAAAAAGATGGCATAGGTTAAGATAGGAAAAAAATCCCTGTAGTAGGATTGACAGCACCAGATGAAAAGTCCCACGTAATATGCATTCCTGGGGCAAGTGGAGGGAGAATGACACAGAAAATAGGGCAGAACTTATCCAGCAGTTTCATGATAGGTTCAGGCCAGTATAGCTGCAGTCAGACTCTCAGTCATGTGTCCTATCTCTGTTTTGGTCAGCATTAGTACCTTGCTCAATACCACTAAAATCTTTCGGACATCAAATGAGGTTTTAAGGAGATTGTAGGTACAGAAGCCTTCCTCTATCCCCATGCTGTGAATGCCCTGCCCATTTGATCTCAGTGGAAGGTGGTTACACTGAATGCCATAGCTAATGGGATGCTGAAGCACAAGCGAGTCTTAGAAAATTCCTATGGTACAGGCAGAGAGAATGTGACAAAAACATGGCCCAGCAGCAGATGCTGAGGACAGTCAGATGCAGGGCACCTGCCCCTGCTACTTATTTAGGGCATGAGACGCCACTGCCTTCCCTGTAGACCGCTCTCCCTCTTTGGTGAACAGAATAGCATTTCTGTATTCCCATTTGTCGTATTTTAAGTGAGGACCTCAGTCATATTTAGTGCACAGTGCAATTAGCATGGGGTTTAAATGGAGTAGCCATTTTTCTTGGACATTTCCCCTCTTACACCGAGATATTTCATAAACACTAAGAAATTTCTCTTCAAGATATCTATATTTGAAATCAGGGTGTTAAAAAACTGCAAGATGAGGGACTGTGCTGGTTTCAGCTGGGGTAGAGTTAATTTTCTTCACAGTGGCAAGTATGGGGCTGTGTTTGGGATTTGTCCTGAACAGAGGGTCGATAACATAAAGATATTTTTATTACTGCTGAACAGGGCTTACATAGAACCAAGGCCTTTTCTGCTTTCCACAATGCCACACTGATGAGGAAGTTGAGGGTACATAGGAAGCTGGGAGGAAACACAGCCAGAATAGGTGACCCAAACTGGCCAAAGTGATATTCCATACTACATGACATTGTGCTCAGTATATAAAGCAGGGGGAAGAAAGAGGAAGGGGAGGACATTTGGAGTGATGCTGTTTGTCTTCCCAAGTAACCACTACACTTGATGGGGCCCTGCGCTCCTGGAGCTGGCTGAACTCCTGCATGCCCATGGGAAGCACTGAATTAATTCTTTGTTTTAATTTGCTTGTGTGCTTGGCTTTTGCTTTCCCTATGAAACTATTCTTATCTCAACCTACGAGTTTTACTTTGGTTCTCCTCCCCATTCAATCAGATTGAGGGGGTGAAAGCAGTTGAGCAAGCAGCTGCATGGTGCTTAATTTCCAGCTGGGCTTAAACCATGACAGGGATGCAGCCTAAAGCCCACATCATAGAATCATATAAATCATTTATTCTTTCATTTTAGGGCACCACCGTGGTGTGATGAAGGCCTGTTTTATCAGCCTAGCTTTCACAACTTTTATGAGGCTAAATTTTAGCTCATTTTTACTTCAACTCAAATTCTTCAATTTCATCTCAACTTCTTATTAGGTGCTTTGTATTTGTACCCACAAAGCAAGAAAATGAAGAACATTTTGATACAAATGGCCTGGAAGTTAATAAGATAAAGCCGGGATCTTCATGGAGGAGACATGTAGGAGAATGAGAGACTGTGGAATTAATTAAAAGAAGGGAGATTTGTACTGATAAAAAGGAAGAACATTTTCACCACTAATAAGCAGAGGAACATCCAGAGATACTGTAAAGTCTCCATCCTTATAGTGTTTCAAGGTCCAGTCTGATCTTTCCTGCACACAGTCTTCTGCCCATCCAGCACTTTTCTCAAGCACTCTCTCACCCATTTTTTTAATTCCTCTTGTGCTTATGTTCTGCATGCCAGTGTGACTCCTTTTCCTCTCTCTGATTTTGATGCCAATATGAGAGGAGAGAGAATAAGAGCAATGATCTCAGTTCTGGTTTGTAAGATGACAGTGGCCTTCAGATGCTTGGAGAAACAATGACACAGAAAACCAGATTAAGGCCCACGGACCTAAGACAAAGCATATAATTGCATCAATAGGAGGGCAAATTAGTAGTTTCATAACGAGGGCTAGTTGTTACAGAGAGCATTGTTAGAATATAGCTGCCAGACACTAGCAAGCAGCTATTCATTTCTTACAAGCTACTGAAAAAAAAAAAAAAACGGAAATCTTAGTAAGTTACCTATTTTTCATTGTGCAAAGATAGAGCAGAAAGTATGATGACCCTTTCCCCTATTTTAAATCATAGAATGGTTTGGATCTAGTTCCAACCCTGTGCCACAGGCGAGGACATCTTCCACAAGAACAGGCTGCTTACAGCTCCATCCAACCTGGCCTTGAACACTTCCAATGATAGGGCATCCACAGCTTCTCTGGACAATTTGTTCCAGTGCCTCACCACCCTCACAGCAGAGAATTTCCTCCAAATATCTAATCTAAGCCCACCCTCTTTCAGCTTGAAGCCATTTCTCCTTGTCCTATCACTCGTCCTTGTAAAAAATCCCTCTCCAGCTCTCTCGTAGGCCCCCTTTAGGTACTAGAAGGCCACTATAAGGTCTCCCCAAAGCCTTCTCTTCTCCAGGCTGAACAACCCCAATTTTCTCAGCCTGTCTTGGTAGGAGAGTTGTTTTATCTCTCTAAACATCTTTGTGGCTCTCCTGTGGACTCTCACTAACAGGTCTGCATCTTCCTTGTGCTGAAGACCCCATACCTGGATGCAGTAGTCCGGGCGGGTTCTCAGGAGAGCAGAGTAGAACCATGCTGTCCCATGCTTCTCTTGATGCAGCCCAGGATTTTTTGGCTTTCTGGGCTGCAAGTGCACTTCGTCAGGTCACATCAAGCTTCTCAGCTTGGCATCCTTACCTCATTCTCTTCAAGCTATGGAGATACTATGGTTCCTTAGCCAATAATGTAAATGTTATTATACAGACAAATGTTCTACAACCTAGCCAAGTTTTTGTAGCTGGATGGTCTTAGGGTAACACCACTAGAACAGGGCACCTAATGGCTACATGAAGCCAACCCAGGCTACCTACCACAGCTGAACCAGGAGTGCTAGGAAACTGAAGGGCACCACTAAAAATAAACACCACACACACACACAAACCAAATTCAAAACAAAACCCAAACAAATAACCCCCCAACAAAACCAAAACCCAAACAAACAAACAAACAACAAAACCCACCAAACAAAGAAAAAACCCTCTTGAAACCAAGGCTATCAGACCAGAAGGAAAACAAACTCTGTACTTTCAGGAATCTTGAAAGATTACTGAGCTCGCTCCATTTGAAGTGACACTGTTCAATCTAACTGTTCAGCAAGTAGTTATAATGATTAAGATTTTTTTTTTCTTAGAAAATAATGACTGAGTATCTCATCAACACTGAAGATCAGATGACATGAAAACCAGAAAGTAATTGTAAATTAAGGAAATCACAATAGTATCAGAATTCATTTCCTGGCAAAATAGAAGAAATGACAGCCAAAATTACATAAACAGGACTTATACTGGTACTCAGCTGCAAAGCCAAGGATCAAACATATGTTGAAGACTGAGAGTCTCCTGAATTAAAAGGATCCTGACCCTCCATAGCAGGAGACACATTCTTAGGGTCAGGGATGCCAGGGAAGCCTATATCTCTTTCCAAAGCTTTATTTATCCCAGGGATAAACAGAAGATCCTGAGAGTCCTCCACATGTATCAGCCTACTCTTATGCACTAGCACTGAGCTCATGTCATTACATGAGCACTGTAAAAAAGGAAGGAAACATAGGCAACATTTTTTAAATGAAAACAAGGACTTCTAAAAACTTCACAAGAAGAGAATATGACTGGTTGTTCTCAACCACCTTAATTTTTATACATACAAATAAGAATAAAACAATGTAGTACAAAACTTCAAGGTTTCTTGACCTTTGCAGGCCGATCAGTTTGGACAGATACGACAGTGCTCAGCACAATGCATATCAAAGATCTCAATGTCCCATTTCATGAGCCTGAAGTGTCTCCCATCTAGCCAATAAACTTTCCATCCTGCAGCTCCCCAGAGATGGTTTGCCAGCCTGATGTCCACAGCAGCCAGAGGAATTTGTCTGGTAAGGCCCTCCTCCCTGAACAGTAGTACCCAGGATCATCACTGAAGTAGTAAGGGAGTCCAAAAATAAATGAATCAGGGCCTCGAAAAACAGTGTTTTACAGGAGCTTGTTGTAAAACAAGCATAAAACTACTGTGCTCCTGGGGCTTTTTCCTTCTCAAAGTAAGCAAGTGCCAGAAAGTGAGTCCTGTTTGTATAGGAAAACACATGATCCCCTTCAGATTCCCAGTGTGGAGAAGCATGTTGAACCATACCATACCATCCCCCTGCAGCCCTCCCTCCTTCTCATCCACTGTAGATATACAAGGCTAAGTTGATGAGCTGTTCAGCTTAGTGTGAAATGTGTTACATTTTCCCCCCAGCTGCTTCCTGATTGCAGTATTTACTTTTAATCTCCTCTGCCTCAATGCCCGATAAAAACTTTGTCACATTAGATGGTGACAGATGGGAAAGAGAAGGGGGGGAACACTGCAAGGGAACGTCCTGGCTTCCCAATAATTTTTCACAACGCCAATTATGTCCTTCAGTGCTTCCCGGCATGTGCACCCATGTCAGCACAGAAGGAAATAGAAAGGCATAAATAAAGACAAAACCAGGCACTGCATGGTTTTAATCTGCAGAATAACATTTCTCATTTGGGTGAAATATTATTGGATTCTGTCCTGTGCTGAAATGGAGACACACACATATATATATACAGAGACACAGATGCGGAGTTCACAACCGCTTTCCTTATGCAAGGGTACTATCATTCTCACAAGCAGCTCTTCAGCATTTGGAACAGGAAAGTGCAGATATCTCCTGCTTTCTGAAAAGTGTCCATGTACAGCAAAGCCAAATGTTAGGCTCTTTAATCCAACTACCATTGAATAGGCAGGGAAAATGTAAAGATTCTCATCTTTAATGTTTCAAAACAGTTCTCGGTAAGTTTAAGATCATGACATATTATGTTGTTCTTGAGGCTCCTGGCAAATATCAGCTTCCAAGCCTAATTCTTGATGACAATACATTTGCCATGCTTAGATATTCCATCCAAGATGATGGACTACAAAGGAAAGACTTTTCAATCTGAGTTCTTCTTGCTTAGGTCTCTGAGATAAATAAAATGTAGTAGCAACAACCTGTATTGGTGGAGATGTTTATAGCATTACATAAATATAATCATGGAAGCAAAGGAAGAAATCTCCAAGAGAAAGGTGAGAGAGACAGCTTCGATCTGGACTGGAGTTTAGCCAATGCTACGGGTGTAACCTTAAGGAAAATTTGGAAAATTTTCCTTAATTTCTTTTAGACAGTTTCTGAGGGGTTCCCAGAGTGTTCATCATTCTTTGTTACAAAGTTTTTAAGTTACAGAAAATCCACTAAAGAAGAAGGTCCCTCCTACCTTGAGAAAGACACCAATAAAGAAGATGGAAAAGGAGAACATAGCTAATGAGGTGGTCCAGCCTGCTGTGAAACTTGAAACTATTCCAGGAGGCTGATTTCATGCTGGAAGAGGAAGGTCAACAGGGCAGCAAGCTGAGGAAGAGGATGGAATCAGACTCTAGGGGGTTGTCCAGAGACCTCCGACCCCAATTCCAGAGGCATGTCTTGGGCAGAGTGATGGGTGCAATGGACTTGGAAAATTGGTATGTGTAATGTAATGTCTAGGAACTACAGCATAAAAGCATGTTACCTGTGGGTGTCAGTGTGCGCAATTTGGAATGGACGTCCTGCACACATGAGTGCCCATAATAAAGGAATGCTGTCTTTCTAATACTCAAAAAGTAGTGTTAGACTGTTCTTTTTCTGGCCTTTTTGGCAACACTGGGACAAAAAAAACCAACCAAACAAAAAAACCCAACTTTTTGTTTTCCCTTTATTCAAGAAATAAGCCTCTATGTACTTTCCTTGTAAACAAGAAAAAAAAGAAAATCAAAACACAGTATTTTCCCAGACATCTTTTCCTTTGGACTCAGTGAATCATATGTGCTTTGGAGAAAAGTTACTATTATCTTCTTGACAATCATGGCTCAGTCCCAAACAGGGAGTAGAGCTTGGTGACTTCCATTCCAAGGAGAACGGACAGACAATGTCACATTGGAGTGCCTAATGAAAGAAGAACAACTGCTCTAGGGCACAGTGGAAGAGTAGCAAGAGATTATGAAGGCACAGGAGCCTCAACCGGAACAGAAGGAAAGGGTAACCTTCCTAGCAAGTGAAGCCTATTATGATGGTGTACATGAATGTACACAGGTAAGGCACATTCAAGCATCTTCCATCAGGCCAGAACCTGGTCTGCAGGAGCATCTTGTTAAAAGCCAAGACAATGCCCCTTTCAAAATTAGATATAAAATAAGGTATGTAAATATGTAATAAAGAAGGTACTCTTAAACCAGGAGATTTTCAGGTAGCTACAAACTGGGCATCAGCCAAGAAGTTATGTCTGGGGGGGGAGGGGAAAAAGTGAATAAGAAGTCTCTAGGCTCAGGGCTAGAAGATTTAGTAGTTATCAGCAAAATGCTGTGAGCAACAGAAATTATGAAGAAGCCACTGATAAAACGGACTATGCTATACAAGGATCCAGGGGATAAACGGCTGTAACTGGAACAGAAAAGATAAGGTAAAGGACTGTTAGTAAGTTCTTTAACTATGTTCTTTAACTATAGATTCGCTCTACTGAAAGTAGATAACTACTAACAGAAACGTTAGCCTCTTAGACAGTGTCCTTAAGGTTGTGCATTTTCAGATTTCAGCAGTTATGTCTATATATTTACACACCCAACAGTATGGACATATTACAGGCAGGATTACAGAACTGATTATACCAATGAAACTTCCCCAGAAGCTCAACTACAGTGGGGCCAGCATATTATAGTGGCAGAGAACAACGTCCTTTTGCCTACAGACAGAAGTGAAAAAGTAGATGTCTCTGAAGAATTTCTTGAAAAGGGCGAAAATTATCAGGCCCAGGACACCTAGACTTCAATGGATGTAGGAGCAAGAACAGCCACTTACAAGAGAAAATTAGTATGAAGCAAAAAGAAGTATCAAGACAAATAGATTTAAGAAGGGTAAAATTCAGATCTGAATAATTTTTGAACACTGTTGTCTTTCCAAAGGATGACTGCCAGAGGCTAAGAACATACATACAAAGATATAAAGATATTCTGAGAAGTGTCTGTGATAGAGCTGCTAAAAATAGCATCGTGTTTGCAAACAGATATAGTGGGCAACTGCTTTGGTGTAGAATCTTGTCCTAGGATGACACTCTTTGTTCCTTTGTATTTTTATAAATATATCAATCCAAATCACTTGTGGTTGACTAACTGATAAAGATCTAAAAAATAAAATGTAGATACATCCAAGTTATTTGTTTCCACCTATCCTTCAAACTAGTTACTTAGTAAGTAATATTCTTAGCTCTTCATGGCAGTATTTTTGCAAATTAAATAAAGGCATTTCTACAAAGAAAGAAAATAAGCAGATATCCAGTCTCCTAATGTAATTTGATCTAGAAGTGTCTTTTTCTCAGGCAGAAGAGCTGAATTGCATTTTCTTTCTCTGGTTCTCCCTAGAGATGGTCAATTAGTTTTACTTGAATTTGTTCTCGTTTGCAAATTACATCAAAGGAGTGGGACTGTCCTAGAAATCAGAGAGTGAAAAAGCATGTTCCTGCTTAAATTTTGAGTTTCTTCTAAATGAGAAGGATAAGCTCATATGCAAAGGGTTCTTTCTCTTCTTTCATCCCAGGTTTATCAAACAATACTCATGCCAGTTTCTCCCCTCAGTTTAGGTGCCTTACTACACATTAGTACAACATGATCAAAGGATTTTTTCCTGTCTATCTCAGAGCTCACACTTAGACTGAAACTTCTAAAGGACAGTGAGCAAGTGTTAGAGAATTCTTATGTTTTTCCTGTTGTGCAGAATGCACATTTAAGTGTCCTTTCCCTCCAAAAAATCAGACTTTTCTTTGTTTAGATACAATAAACTTCCTAATGATGAGAGGGAAAAAACTAGCAGATATTCAGTGACTGTGTTGTTGAGAACCAAGAGGATTTCATATGCCAGCCCATCAACCTGAGTCTCTAGAGGAAAGACAGAAGCTCAGCTTCAATATATGCTCAACTTTGCTCTGCCTTCACTTTTCTTAGTGAGCACCAACAGTTCCTCAGAGGATTGCTCCAGCTCTTGAAAATAAGAGAAAATTCACTTGGTTTCCTCTAAACACATGGTCCAGCATAACAATGCAAGGAAGAAAGATGAGCTAACCTTCCAAGGCAAAGATCTGTCTCTGTTCAACGCAAAACATTGAAGATTATATGAACAAGATGATCACTATATAACACAATACAAACATGTAGGATGGTATTGCTTGTTTTGACAGCAAACTGATCTTGAAAGAAAAAAATACAGAAGGGCAAACCCACCAGTTAGCAACCAGCTCCAAAGAAATATTTGCATCACATTTAAGGTTGTGCTGGTTTTGGCTGGGGTGGAGTAAATTTTTTTCACAGTAGTTAGTATCAGGCTATGTTTTAAATTTATACTGAAACAGCATTGATAATTTTTCCTGATTCTTATAATCTTAAATCACAGGATATTTACCATGGTCCTCTGGGAGGTTTCATGTGTTTCATAAGTCCTCCAGCCCCCAAGGTGCTCACTGTGTTGCACTCTTACAGTGCCAGCTACAGCAGTGACATGCAGTCTAGAAGCCAATCGGGCGTAATGTAGTAATAGCCAACTACTGACTCCTCTAGGTGGGCCTTGTTAAAATTACCTGACCCTCAGTGAAAATTGAGCGGTAGTGGCTCAGAGAACAGAAGTATTCTTATCAGCATTGCAGTCATTTTCATAGTCACACCCACTTGATATCTGCCCTTTCTAAAGAAACATACGCAAGTTAAGAGGATTTGTGATACTACATTCAGCTGGTACTTTTGAGGTATTTAAAACAGTATATAATAACTTGTGTCAAAGAACAAAAAGCAACATTCTCCCTGCCCTACACAGCATTGAAGTCAAATATTGGTATTCCTGCATTATGCTCACTAACAGTTCTCAGGTTACAGTCTACAGAACGCTGGGATTTCTAAAAATACTCACAAAAGAACTACAGAAGACATCTATAGAAAGAAATCCTATCATCGCGAGGCTCAGTGTCAGTATAAAGAAGCCCATACATTCATGGGAAACTGTTTCAGAGGTCCAAAAACTTTTAAAAAGAAAACTTTTTAAAAGGTTGAAAGATGTAAGTGTGGCAAACACTACATAAATAGAAACATTTCAGCTGGTTTACTTAACAGGCATCAGTATGTGGACACAATCACTAGATCTGCCATTAAAGTCTTTAATGAGGGTAAATGAAGCTCCTTCTTAGTAAATTCTACTGATTTAAAAGATAATAATAGATGTTTACAAAGCAAAATAATACAATAATTTTGTTCAATTTTTTTACATTTCTTAAAAGTGACTAAACTTATTTAGGAAGAAATCACAGTGATATTCCATGTGTTTCTCATTCCAAGTCTTTGTAGCAGTAGCATATTTTCAACATGAGTATATTTTCCTCTTCTGTTCTTCAGAAACTTAGCATGAATAGCAACATACTTATCTGTAGGGGAAAATAATGCAATACAGCAACAGAAACCAAGAGATTTGATTAGAGAGTAGTGATTCAGTAGAAAAGCCTTTGGTCAGAGCAGATACCAAATTGTTCAGCAGCAAGTAAGATGATTTAATTACAAATTGTGTTTTAATACTTATCTACAAATACAACTTTTGTGAGACATATGGGTGACATATGTGATTCAACTTTAGTGAGAAGGTTTACAGCTGTACTCAGTACTGCCTCCTTGCATATTATAGGATCTTAGAATGTTAAGGGGTTGGACTGGATCTTGAAGATAACCTAGTCCCAACTAGATGATATCCCCATGGCAGGGACATCTCCCACCAGACCAGGTTGCTCAAGGCTTATCCAACTTGGCTTTGAATAGTGCCAGGGGCTGGGGCATCCACAACCTCCCTGAGCTACCTGTTCCAGTGTCTCACCACGCTCACAGTAAAAAATTTCCTCCTAATACCAAAACTAATTTTCTCCTCTTTAAATTTGTACCCATTACTCCCTGTCCTTTCACTATAGTTCCTGACAAACTCCAGCTTCCCTGCAGAGACTGTGTAGATACTGGAATGTTGCTATCAGGTCTCCAGACAATCTTCTCTTGTCCAGGCTGAACAGCCCCAACTTTTTCAGCTTGTCTTCATACGGGAGGTGCTCCAATCCTCTTACCAACTTCCTGGCCCTCCTCTGAACTTGTCCAACAGTTCCACATCCTTCTTATGTCTGAACATGGGAAAACTAGAGAAAGTCCACGCAAGATCTCTGAATATGCTGAAGGGATTAGCTAGCATATTGCAAACCACTCAGCATGGAATAAAGGTATTATGGAGCACTTGGAAACATACCATAATTGTGACCAAGGTGGCATGGCAAAAATGAGGAAGGAAAAAAACCCCATAAAAAAACCAAAACAGACACACACCCCAGGAAAAAAAAAAATCAAAGAGGTTGTTGTTAATGTTTTTGATCGAATGGC
The DNA here is from genome assembly GCA_013399895.1 of Serilophus lunatus. Taxonomy (NCBI): domain Eukaryota; kingdom Metazoa; phylum Chordata; class Aves; order Passeriformes; family Eurylaimidae; genus Serilophus; species Serilophus lunatus. The sequence goes on from VXBA01004195.1 coordinate 378,809, forward strand.
CCAAACTGATTTGAAGCAACAACACCAACTGTAACCAGTGGTCCTCAGATCACAGCAGCAGACAGAAGCATCAGGACTGGAACTACTCGCAACATACTGAATAGGCAGAAAGAGCACAGGAAACTACCAGACATAGTCTCTGGATCTCAGATAACCAGTGAACCACAGCTGAATTGAAGAGGACTTATCTTAAAACCTGCACACTGCTCCCACAGAACCAATGAGCAGCAACTCCAATTGGCTTCAGCAGGATACTGCAGTGAGCTAATTCAGAGCAGGTCTGCAGCATTAACATAAGGACCTAAGATCTCCACCCCTCACCTTCAGGTGAGGAAAAAAAGGCTCATCTCTTCAAATAAGTTTCAGAAATAGGTTTTGACCATGCATTTTTGTCCACAGCTGGTTAAGGTGTGAACTTGAGCCCTGTGGAAGCAGAACAGGGACCTTAGTTGCTTCTCAGGGTTTCTGAAAGCAAGGGTAGTGGGTTTCAGAAAGATTATCTCACAGTTCAAACTCGTTAATGAAAGAAATAAATTAACCAAGCTCATTTTTCAGGGAATTCTTGTGTAAACTGGAAATTTTCCAGTCTGTGAGCCCCGCACTGTGCTAACCCATAAATCACAGCAAGCAGGTTGTCTGTATAGTGAGAGCAGCACGTTTGGAGACAGAGGGGCGGGGGGTTGGGGGAGACATCAGCATATGTTCATAGAGAAAAAAAAACATAAAAGCAAAACAGGAAAAAAATACCTTCCCCACCTACCACCAGAAAAAAATAAAAGGTTTGGCCTCAGGCACTGGAACATACGCTATCTGCAAAGAGCCCCCAAGCCAGGGAAAGGCACCTGAAACAGGTCAGCTTTTAATTGAATACAATATTAATTACCGCGTGCACCATTAACGGTTTGTGGGATTTGACTAATTAATGTAATAGTTTCTGAGTCACGCTCATTAAATATGAAAATTACGCTGGTGAAAGGTATCGGTTTCATTATCAATCTTGTATGGACAGGAGTGGGGGTGGGGAGAGGGTTCAGTGGAAAGATTCCCACCCTGTGTTTTTGTGTTATTAGCTCTCTCCTCTTGGATTTGGGGTAGATGGAAGAGCCAAAATGAAAACGAAAAGGAAAGAGACAAGGACAAGAAGAAGCATTGCTTAGTGTCATGAGCTAATGGCTCCAAGTCAGGACCCAAAAGCTACTCAGCTCAGAGTGAATGTACACTTTTGCTTAGTGGAAAGAGCTAGCTGGTCTGCATGAGGTTACAAGTTGTTGTCAATTCCCATCATAATGCTTAGTTTCCTTCATTTCCCTGGAAAAAACATAATTAGAGAGACAGATGTCACACAGGGTGCTTAATTCTTTAACCCATGTAAAGCATGTGGCAGTTCTTTATTGGAAAACTGCAGGGAAGGTAATTGTCACTGTTAAAAGTCAGCTCCAGAGCATAATTAAGTACTAAGGATATGCTGAGGTATCCTTGTATATCAGGTGGGGGACACCTCTCACATTGGCCAAAACTGTTACAGAAGGAGGACCAGAGATGTTATATCTCCTGTTCCCATCCAGCAGTTCAGGATAGGGGCAGCACTCCTGTACTCTAGAGGGAAGTGCCTCAGTCCTCTATGGGAAAAATAGTCACCTGCATGCAGGATGTCTAGGGAAAGACAGGAAAGAGAACAGGGTCCCCTTGTGCCCTACCCACCATAACAGAGCAAAACACAGAAGTCACCTTTTAGATTGAAATTTGAGAATAAATTCACAGCTGAAACTGCGTGTGTGGGGTGGGGAGAACCCTCAAGAGTGAGATAAGTCTCACATCACTTAGAGGGACCATGTTTCCAAGCACCATACAGGGAGGTAGGATCAGCATCTTGCCAGCAACAATGCCTAAATACTGCACAAGGAGCCCTAGGGTGGTAAGAGGAGCAGAGATAATGTCAGTGTAGGTTTTTTTAGCAGTCTTCTTGTCTGATTCTTAACACATTTAGCATGTGCATGGGAGTAAAGAGGGGAAAGGGGATGGCCTTGTACCTGCATAACTTCACATTAATGCTACAGGTATACATAAGCCTGGAAGGCCCAGATACAGAAAAGAGAAAGCAGCAGCTGGGAAAAAAAAACAAGAAGACAGTCATGCACATCGAAAACCCAACAAATTACTCAATTCCCTGATTCTCTTTAAAAAGTGGGGAGAGAGAACAAACAGTAAATCTATATGAAAGAGGAAATCCCATATACTATATTTTTATCACTCTTTCGCATAAGTAATAGCTTTCCTATTTGTGTTTCTTCAAAATAGATGCCAATGTTCTTCTTAAATAGCATCTGCTTGCCAGGAATCTGTGGCTGAGACTGTTGGAAATTCATTGGGCTGTGCACAGTCTATTCCTCTTCAGGCTTATAACATGCAAGAACATCCAAGAATAGTGCAGGCTGTATTGCATCTAAGGCATTATTCCTTCCCCACCATACATCTTCATCCCAGTCACTCACATGTAAATGTTCCTTCATACTCCAAGCCTCATGGCCCAGTACTGAGAAGGCAAGGCAGGTAACTACAATCACTTCTGTTTCATATAGAAACTGTGAGGGCCATGGGCTCTGAGAAAGCTGTAGTAGTTGAAAAGTCCCTAATACAATTAAATCCAAATTTTATTTATTTTCAGGCCTCTTTGCAACCATATTAACAAGGCTACATTTGCTCTCCGCGACAAGACAAAGTAATCCCTCTTTTACAGAGTGAGAACAAGCTCCTCTTGTAATTCACACCCTATACCAAAAAAGAACTCTTTTTGGTTTGAAACAATGCCCCTTATCAATGGTATTTTCCAGTCCTAACTTCTTCCAGGTCACAGGGTTTCATTCTCACATATTTTAAAGATGAACTTTGGTTTTTTAATGTGAGTTCATCAAAACAGCCAGGGCACTGCTGCCCTACAAGCTACTCTGGAGCTGATTGAAAGTATTTTGATTTCATCTTTCAGTGTGTTCCAGGGATCAAGAGAAGATCTAGTTCACTTTGCTCCCCCACTAGCTTTGCTAAATGTAGTTCAGTCTAAGTCTGAACTACTACTTATATAGGTCTTTGTAAGGACCTTCCATCACAGTAGTTAATATGAAACATATGGCTCAGGAAAGCCCTAAACTGCGGGATTACCAAACACTACTGTTCTTCTCAAAGTATGCAATAGGGCCATTATTAAGCAGAATACTAAGCTGCATGAACTCTTGTCGAAACTTTTACAGCTTCTTCATACTGCCTCAGTATCAGTCAATCCCTGAGGATTTTAGTGAGCGCAGATAGAAAGCACAAAGATGGAAAGTTTCCCTACCAAAAGCACCGTTGAGACATTCTCTTCTAGGAAGTATGCTGAGCATTCATACTCAGCCCCTTGCTTTGCTGGGGCATTGCAACAACTTTTATCAGCAAACAATCACTTTTAGCTCCACTGATAGTATCCCCTACACACTAATTTGATCCTTTTCAATTCATCTCATTCTCCACTGTTTTTTTCATACATCTGTGCTGATGAAACAGAGAGGACTTTCCAGGCTGGAGTAAAGGCCATGGTCCTAATATACAGCAATCCTGGTTGGAAAAAGAAAACCCACACCCAACCTATGGTGGTTTGTGTCTTTGCAGCTACAAAAATATCCAGGTAGCAGCTATAATCAATATATATTATGGTCCCCCGTATCTTTCATAACTTCACTAATACAAGTTCACAGTGTTTAATTAATTTAGCTCTATACTGTTGAGATATGCTCTCACTGCATGTTATCTCTATTTCATTTTAAATGTTTCTGTAGCACAAATGTATCTCTGATTGAAAGACAGTGTTCCCAAATGAACACGGCAGTAGACACCTTCAGTTACAAGAAAAGCATAAAGTAAGAACATTCAAGATAATTCTTAGTCATACTGAAACTGCAGCAGATTAGGTTATTACTTAAATTCTGGAGGAAAGCAATGGCACTGTCCTTCAGATCTATAATGTTCCATCAGACATCAGAAAGTGAACCACCAAAGAACAGGAAGTATTGGGTGTTTTGTTATGTGATTTTGTTTTTTCAGGTTGGTTTTGGGTTTTTTAAGAAATGTTTTCAACCTCATCACATATCAAAATTCTAGGTATGTATCAGCACCTGCCAACAAATATATTTAGGAGACAATACCTAATCCTGCCAGTAGCTAATGTGATCATTAGCACAGACTGCACAGACTTTATTTGTGATAGCATGACAAAGGGGCACTTACCTAAGCAAAGTTATAAGTATTTTATTCATCACCTCCTCAGTACCAGACAGGAATGGATAGACTTAGACTGCCTTACATCCACCCTTCAAACATCATTCTGTGCTTCCCTGGATTAAAAGGGGACAAGAATTAGTCAATGTAATGCACACAAAAAAGTATGGCAAAGGTAAGGCAAAACCCATGTTTTTTCGTACTGTAAGGAATTTCAGGTGTAAAACAAACATCCAAGTTATTCTGTTATGTGCTTTATAAGAAGGATAATTTATCTTTTTTCCAAACAATAATATATTAAGAAATCAGCATGGGAATTTTTGAGTTTCTCCTTTATCATTCAGCCTAGCAGATTACTCACAAAGCATTTCTTAGGTGGTTTGTCTTGCCTGAAGATTTTGGAGTGGTTTCAGAAGAAAGTATTCCTGGCCCATCAAAAGTACAGGACAGAGACCAATAATGAATTCTCCAGGGCACAGGAGACAGTGAGAGAACTAGGAATACAAGCCCACAGCTGTGACACTAAAGCTAAAACAAGCACATAATTCTAAACACAGGGATAAAAAGAATGTCCTACTGTCGAACAATGGTTCACAAGTAGAAACACATCATAATTACTGCTCTAGAGAATTTACAGTGCCAACATCTGTGACAAAATCCCCCAAAGCAACATGTTGATAAACATAACAGGATTTGAGCTGTGTATGTACCAAGTTTGGACTCCTACTTGCTTAGAGAAGTTAATTATTGGAATTTCAATATGGAAGGGATATATTGATCACATCATGCATTATGTGATTTATTAACTTATGCAAAGAACATTCTGTCCTAGCAAGACCAGGCAGCAGTGTGTACAGCAGTGCACTCTACCTAAGCCAGATCTCTGGAGAGGAACCTTCTCGCTGCACAAACAAGAGGTGTGAAAAGAAATTTAAGCCAGGGAAGCAAGCCAAATCCAGTGGGCCTGCAGTCAGAACAGTTTGCTATCCCATCTGCAAACCAGACAAATCACCATTCATTTTTTAATTGGAAGCAGTGTGAAAAAGGCAAGGAGAATTTATTTGTATCCAGTAGCTTCTATGTTGGTGGGGAAACCTGAAGTAGCAGCCATCCATAGAACTAACACATGAGGAAGAAACTGGTATTCTTTGAAGTGCTTCATTTTTCTGTAAAGTTGTTTTCAACTACCCAACTCCTGTATAATCCTTTCCCTAGCAGTATTCAGTATCTAGGCAGAAAATGAAGAGACAGAACATTCCTTTCCAAGTTGAAAGTCCTTGAACTTATCCTCCAGCAGGAGTAATGAGTTCTCAGAGATTTGGGACATACGTTTTCTACTAATCTTAAAAAACAGACCTAGGGCAGGACTCCAAGAATTAGAGGGTAGCCTCACTTACCAGACACAAGGCAGTACTTCAGTATACAGAAAGAAGAGTGCAAGGCAGCTTATAACCCAGTCTACTCCCACTCCTGGCAGTAGCTATGTGATGAGCGTCTTTCATGTGGAGCTTTCACTTGAGTCAGCTCTGTATCCCATTGACTCACAAATGGATGCCCTTGGTGGCTAAAGCCATAAGAAACATTTTCAAAGGCAAACACGTGGGTGAGAGGACATTAAATTCTGCAAGATCTTGTTGCATGTTCCATTTTTTTTTTTTACAAAATGAATAGAGATGATGATGCTATCTTTATTCATACAAAATAGGAGGCAAGCACAAAGGATGGAACTGACTTTCACGCAGCACTCCCACATGCACTTTGATTCCTCAGCCACCTCTTTACCATTTGAAATCTGTAAGAGGCCTTCAGATCAATTCTACAGTTCCTTGACCTGGTGCCTTCAGTCTCTTGGCTCATGGGCATAAGCAAAGAATAAAATTTGATTTTTACACTGTAATTATCTGGGTGGTCTTCCTTTAGCAGAGCAAAGTCTATGTAATGTTTAATTTAGATTAAATTCCCTAGCAGCAATGTCCATCAGCTGACTTTCGTCACCTTGCTGAAGCAAGGCTAGTGCTGTGAGATCCAGGAACCTTTGACAAGGGGTGACTTAAAAGTATGGATTGCCACATACAGATGTGAGGTCTTGGTGAGCAGGATTGTAACATAAGGTTAGAGAGCACTGAAATTTCCTTCTAAGGAGAAGCTGTAGCTGGAGGAGAGAAGAACAAATTAAACTAAATTGGCAGGGTTTCGATTTGGCTGTCAAAACAGGTTCTCTTTCCTAGGGTGAATGTTCTTACTGTTCTTACTGTTCAACAATCCCACTTCCAAATAGCTTCAGACAGGAAACAAAAATACAGCAGATCACTGATATCAGCAGATCATGGTATCAGCAGAAATAGATCTTCATATATAGAATCCAAAAAGTTCTCATGCAAATAGCTCATAGAGAGCACATAGTTCACCATTTCTACTAGCTGCATATTTTCAAGAGATTTGTCCACTGTATTTTTAAATTTATGCCAAGCAGCTCAGACGGTATCACTTGTCTTGAGAAATTATTTTTTATGCTGGTTTTGGCTCAGATAGAGTTGCTTCTCACACCACTCCACCAGTGAGGAGTCTAGGGGTGCCTATGGGGTTGGGAGTGGACATAGCCAGGACAACTGACCCTAGGTGACCAGAGGGATATCCCATACCATATGGCATCACACTCAGCATATAAAGAGGGGGTAGAAGAAGGAAGGGAGGATGTTCCGTTATGCTGCTTGTCTTTGCAAGTAACCATCCTGCACGATGGAGTCCTGCTTTCCTGGAGAGGGCTACCAATGGGATGTGGTGAATGAATTCTTTGGTTTGCTTTCCTTGCATGCATGGCTTTTCCTTTACCTGTTAAATTATCTTTATCACAACTCACGAATTTTCTCACTTTCCTGATTCTCTCCCTCATCCTGTTGTGAGGAGTGAGTGAGAGGCTGGGCGGTGCTTCATTGCCAGCTGGGGTTAAGCCATGTTCCAAAGAATATCCCTTTCCCCTGTTCACACAACAGTATTATCATTATAGTAACATATAATAGCACTTCTGCATCCAGCCGTGTGTACTCTGAGTTCAGCTATCTGATCTTGACAACACTTAAACTGTGAGGAGAAAAACTATACCTCAGTACTATTCTAATGGAGAAGTGCTCAAGAATATTTCTCTGCTTTGCCTATTATAGACTCCACCTGGCTAATTACAGACTCCACCCCAAAATGGCAGCCTTTACCCAACAAGTGCTTTTCTGAGAGGCAACAAGAGGGTTTACTGACGTGAGCTGCTACACAAAGATGTGTGAATCATTAACACAAGCAAACCTCCAGCTTCCCCATTCATCACTGGCCGGCTTGACACCTGCAGACAGCCTTCACTAGAGAAAGTTTGCAGCTGGTTGAGCTCTGGCTGAGCTTCCTCATACCCACTATCTCTGCTCTCCATTTGTCAATTTTAAGTGATAATTTCTATTCAATCTGATACATATTATAAGAATATAAACAAATGCCTCTGGCTGTATCATGCCTGCGATCACTTCCCTTTATAGCCATCATTTATTACAGGTGGACAGGTGGCCGTTTGGTGGAATGCCGAAGAGGCTATCTTTTGAACAATCACGAGGAAACACAGGCACATTTACATTTGTCCCAAGCAGACTGGCAAAAGAGGTGTGTGATTTTTGAAGAAACTTCACTATGCTCCAAAATTTATTCCTTTCCAAGCCATGCAAGCCACAAGATCAGGTGTGAATGTTATAAGCCTATCACATCTATGAACACCAGATTTCAAATACAAATTTATTTAAGATTTTTGAAAATAGGGAAGGGGTCTGGGAAAGCTTTGACTCCAATTGCTTCATTTATGTCTTATAGTTTTGATACAGGATACATGCTTTTCCTAAATATTAACTATTTTACTTTGTAAATGTATATAAAACACTAAGATGGCAGCAGCTTTGTTGCTCAAATAGAATTTGAAAGAAGGATTATTATCTACTACTTCTAGGCATATGTAGTGTTTCATTTCAAAAAGACCTTGGAATTCATATATTGGAATCATTTCACCTTGCTTTAAAATACTGTCACCTCTAAAACAGATATATGTCAAGTTACTTCACAACTCAAGCAGCAACAGACAGGACAGAAAGTGAACAGTACTGAAGTAACAGCACTTAAAGAACATGGAATATATGAACCCATCTGTCATACTCTGTGAACATCAGCTCTTCTATCACAAAAGGACCTCAGCCTTAAATTGCCTCTGAAACACTACCATCTCATAAACACAGCATAGTCGGAGATCATTACAGGATATTCAGAACAGACCTGCATAATCACAGGTTGAGCAAGTCCATATAATCCATTCTGAGAGCAGGACCTGTGCGCCTCATGTAGGCCCTGATACTTATCAACTTGTTAGAATACAGAAAACTGGGCTTTTGCACAGAATACTGCAAGGACAGAGTAAGGAATATTGAAGCAGAAGAGTTGCTGCAGGATCTTGTCAAAGCTTTTAAGATTACTAAGGTTATATGACACTAAGGTTTTATGATTAGAGTTTACATTGATTATTATAGCAAAATGTGCTATAACAAGAACATTATCAAGTACACACTAAAGGTCCATCACACCAAATATTATGTCTCACCAACAGCTAGTGCCACATGCTTGAGAAAGAGTTCACCTACTCTTCTAGCACCCAGTTCTTCAGGGAGTTGATGAGGTTGTCCTGGTGGGCATCAGGTAAAGCATTGCCAGCTGATCAAGGGAGGTGATTGTCCCACTCTGCTCTGCACTGGTGTGGCCTCATCTTGAATACTGTGTGCAGTTTTGACCACCACAATATAAGAAAGACATTAATCTATTAGAGAGTCTTCAAAGGATGGCCACAAGGAAGGTGAAGGGTATGGAGGGAAAGCCTTATGAGGAGTGGCTCAGGTCAGCTGGTTTGTTCATCCTAGAGGAGAGAAGACTGAAGGGAGACCTCATTGCAGTCTTCAACATCCTCATGAGGACAAGTGGAGGGGGAGGTACCTATTTCTTCACTCTCATGACCAGTGATGGGACTTGAGGAAGTGGCATGAAGCCGAGTCAGAGGAGGTTTAGGTTGGATATCAGAAAAACGTTTTTTACCCAGAGGGTGGCTGTTCCCAGAGCACGGGAACAGGCTCTCTAGGGAAGTGATCACAGGACAAAGCCTGACAGAGTTCAAGAAGTGTTTAGACAATGCACTCATGCATATGGTGTGTCTCTTGGGGTGTCCTGTGCAGGGCTAGGAGTTGGACTCAATGACTCTGATGGGTCCCTTTCAACTTAGCTCCTGATCTTCATGTATCTCCCAGTGAAATCAAGAGACTTATCCATTAGGTTGTACAACTTTGTAGGTCTGTCACAGTTGACTGCCCATTTCCCATCATGCACATACATCACTGCTGTCCTCCCAAGACACACAGATGAGAGTTCCTTTAATATTGCCCAGCATAACAAAGTTATTATTCAGTGATTTCCCAGTCTATCAGAAATGTAATCATATTTTACACCACAAAGACAGGCATCAGACTTGAGATGTCAATGCCCAGTGACTCTACCTGCAGACCTGAGCAAAAGACTTTGCCTTCTTTTACCTTTCCTTTCTTCAAGTTACACAAAACACTTTCTAATTTTAGGATCAGGATCTGAAAATACACTGTAAATGCCTGCAAAGCATTTTAGGAATATGAATAAAAGTACTCAGAAATACATTAAACATAGCTCCTAAATTTCCACACTGTTTCTGTCTGAGAAGAGTTGAGTATAGCTGTAAGATATTCACTTGGAGAAGAGAATAAATCCAGCAAGCACCTTCAGCATATGACCTAGAGATGGAATCAGGTTGTCTTGGAGTAGAGCTTCACATAAGCAGATGGGATGTGACTTTCAGCATCACAGACACCTATTAAGGCACTGTAATAATATTCCTGCATTAACAACATAATTGTTCTTAGCATTTTAGGAAGATCCTGTGAAACAAACTTCTAGGATAAGCATGAAGCATGAACAGGTGCCATCTGTGATCCTGTCACTCAGTTGGGAATCACTCTTGTTGCCAGCAAGCTCAGCATAGTCTAATGCACATCAATACTCATTGCTAAAGGGACTTCTTAAGAAGCAGGAGACACAGAAAGCACACAGTCTGTCCCCAGCCTCCTGAGCCATAGAACAAGCTCTAGTCTTGGTGCATACATAGCACTGCTGAAGATACTTTTACATGGGGTTATGCTATTGGTGTCCATCCAGTTTCATCCACCAGCCAACCTGAGATATGCTAAGGAGAATTTCAGCACATAAATAATAATGTCAGCCAGTATTACCCTGAGGAAACAACTTGCTGAGTGCTATACCCACTTCATAGCCAGTAGAGATATTTGCTTTCACCTAAAACCTGTGCAGACTACTGGGATCACCAGCTCTCCTGGTAATTCTGTCTACAGGTCACCTCACATTTAGTCCTGCCACATCACTTTTCTGTCACACATAACACTCCAAAACAAGGCAAGCTAAGCAGAGCCATGTACCATCTCTCCTAAATCCTTCTTTGGCAGCGTCTTTCTTGCTTCAGAGCTGTGACATGTATGTAGCAGTACCTCCTCAGGTTCTCTTTGGCACCCATTTAATCAGTTGTCCACAAATTTGCTTAGCCTCTCTTTGAACATTCTAGTGCTCTCAGGTCCCAAAGCCTCCAGCAGCCAGGCACAGAAGCTCTCTCCTTTATCTGCTTTAAACAAATCTCCTATCAGCTCTGTGGAGCACTGTGTTGTTCCAGTACATTAGAATTCAGCTTGTAACTGTTCTCCATTTTCCCTAAGAATTATCTGCTTCCATGAAGGCAACTTTTGAAAGCACTTCCATAGAGCTTTCTCCAGAGCCTACCAAAAATTTGCCACCTTTTCTGTGAGAGATGTCTGATTCCAAACATGACTTTTTACCACAGAGGCCCTAAATATAATCACGTACAGCCAGGAGTAAGGAATGAGCCTACTCCATTTCCACTCTCTTGCCAGTCTGTCAGCTGCGCTCATCAGCCCTTGCCTTGCAAGAAGATGAATTCCCTTCCCTAAAGAAAGAAGCTAGGACAGTGAAGTCGAATGAATCGACTTCACTGAAAAGAGTATCTAAAGACACAAGTCTGGGGATTTCAGTTTAATGGTTAGCCCAATAGATGAGATTGTCCCCTGAGCACAGGGTCCATGACCAAAGGACATCCTAGCTTCTTCCCAGAAGAATTAGCTTAGAAACATTCAGTGGTTGGGACTAAGGATGTAGACAGTAGCAGAGATAAAGGGGCTGCTGGTACTGCTTTCATGGTGGCAGCTTGCTGTGGCTGTCTCACTAAAAAGAACTGGAATCCAAAGGCCAGCTTGCAGAAAACTTGGGAGAAATTATAGTGGGTTTGGCCCCAGCAGACAGTTAATAGATGTACAGATATTGTACCAAAAATCTCACTATTAAGTTAAGGGGTAGGATCACTCTTTTCCTGCAGAGACCTTCTAAATAACGAAGCTGTAGCTTTCAAGGCAGGCAGGTAGTAGTGGCACTGTAAAGAAAGTTGCACATGGAGCCCAGAGGTAAGCAAATAACTAAACCTGTAGAGTGCATGGAACAGGGACACGCTAAATCTAGATTGATTTAAAAGTGCAAGAGAAGCTTTCAACAATGAAGATGCGCAACATGGTTGATTCTCCATTGTCCTTTTTTTTTAACAAAGCACTGTCCCAGACTGCCTCAGCCCCAGTTCAAGTTTGGATTTTGCAGGCAGGAAACAGGGCCAGGATCAGACCCTTTTCTGGGGGCAGTGACAAGAGGGAATATGCAGCTGTAATTAACCTAACTACTGAAATCAGTCCCAGTAGTTCATAAACAGCGAGTGGAGTTACCAGGCAGTGATGTGTGGACTCCACCAATGTCTCTGTATCATTCTGGGATCCCTGTCACAAGCAGCAGTGAAGCATTTTCTCACCTCCTCCCTTGTTCCCACAAGACAGTTTTCAAAGCAGCTCGGCTGCATGCATGACTATATGCTGTATGCCTGCACAGCTTTCCCCAGCTCAGAAAATGGGGAAGAGAGGGATTCAGGAAAGGCAGGACTGCATGCCAGAAAAGAAAGTTCCTACCAAAACAACCCAGCTCAAATGCCCATAGGTTAGGCACGTTCACCACATCATCTTGGAGAGGTCACTGTTTTGGTTAATTGGTTTATTGTCAAATTCCCTCATTAATCATCCAAGTTGTGTTTCCTGTGCACTACCTGTGATACGTGTGTTTCTATCACCGTATTTTTGGTGCAGGATGAAGAAGTCTAGCTCTGTCTGAGAAACGCTTTGCCAAAAGACAGAAAATGGTAGAAGCTATCCATTACAGCTGAGAACCCCATTTTGTATAGTTGTTTGATTTTGTTTCCAAGGGTTTCGTATCTGTTTCCAAATTTATTTTTATCTGATATTTCAAAACACAGAATTCATGTACTATGACAAGAATTTACATACTGACAAATGAAAGTTCTTGCAAGCCTTCCTCCAAATTAATTACCTTTGACATAATTAACAATTTTGGGGAATGTTTCTGCTTCCTGTGGAAACTTCATACTTTTCATTTGAAAAAGATCTGTCACTGTGCTCTGTAGTGGTGGTCTAAGTCCTCACCAAAGCTTCTCACTGGAGCAGTGTGTCAAAGGATCACAATCCAGCAAAATTAACCAGCCTAATGAGAAGAGCAGAAAAAGGAGCACATGAGCTGTAATTTCTAGGAAGAAGAATTTAAGGTTCAAATCTACATAAACAGTTAAACTGGATTTCATTTTGCATGAAAAACTAAACTTTTTCCCCACACTTCCCTGGTCTTCTCCAAAGATGTGCCTTCAGAATAAACAGCCTGTTTTTCCAAACAACTCAGCCTGCTACCTAGGTCTGAAATTCTTCTATTTTTGCAGTAGCCTGTGACTAGGGTGACCAGAGCTGAACTCTTAGGCTACCACTCTACCATTTTTGTGTTATCTAGAGCCTAAAACCTTGTATTCTGTTCTTAAATATTGGTTGGCAAGAAGTTATGATCTCTGCATTTCTAGGTGGAAAAACTGATACTTAAACATTTTAAAGCATAAATTAAAATACAAACAGAATTCCAAAACTGCTTGTTGGTTTTGTTGTCTTGAGGCTTTTTTTTTTTTTTTTTGTCTGAAGTGATATTTGCAACACAGAAGATTTGGAGGTGCAATGCCCAGGTCTGTAAAACTTAGGGGCTGTAACACTGCAGAGCAAAACTGGGGAAAGATTCAGCTCTCTCCATAAAAAATAAGACTCATGTAGAATAGTCCAAGAACTGAAGGTCAAAAGAGACAAGCTCTAACAGTAATTTCGTACACAGTTTGACATCACATTGCAGGTTCTTCCACAAGACCACAAACTCTCTTATTTGCAGGCATTTTCCCCACTAAGGAAAATATATTGGATGAGAATGAACATACACACTGAGACCTTCACCTATTTTTCACATAACTAAATACAATGCATTTCATTTTGAACAAGCCACTTGGAATATATAGAAATTAATTAAAACAATTCCTCATTTTTTGCTTTTTAAAACTTAAGACTTGGTAAAGGAGAGGTAAGACAGGACTTGTTATTACTCTTAGATGGTGCTAAGAGGACCCATAAATACATCTCTTCTTCCTATGATCCCATTCATCTTGCTGCCTTTCCTACTCCTCTTTGCCAACAATCAGATCCCAGTAAACAACCTCAACTGAAATTTGCAACTGTCAGATAAACATTAAAAATGTTTCTCTTGTCCTTTCCCATTGATAGTCCCATTAATATTGTAATAGAACAAAAAGTTATGAAAATGAACGCATGCTGGGTTTGGAAGTGAATTATGCAGACAGCAGCTGTGAAATATATACACTTGACTATGCATAGACAAAGAGATACAGTGCACCCACAAAGAAGCATGTATACACTTACATGTAATATTTTATGATACGGAACTTGGTTCTAACCTTGGGCTACTGTACACTGTGCAGCAACTCTACTGACTTGTCTGGTGTAAATTCAACACAAGTAAAATCAGAATTAAACTACTATGGCTTTTTTTTTTGTGAAAAATATCCTAGCTACACAATTTTCCCATGCTGTTATTTTTTAATCTTTATTTTTAGGCAGAGTCCGGTATTACAATCTGCTTTTACTTATTTAGTACTTTCTCCCAGTATGTAAATCTCTTGTATGTCTACTGTTAATTTAAAAGAAAAACAATCTGTACCTCAGACTTCAGTGAAAAAAAAAAAAATCATTACCTTTAAAGTCAAGCTTTTTTATTCAAACTTGCCCTTTAGACACATATTAATTCAAACAGTATCCACTGCAAATCTCTAAAAAGGAGCAGTTGAGTCCTCCCAATCCCTCAATGAAAATACTGTATGCGGGTCCATCTGAACCTTCCCTGCTCTGCTCTGGTGTGCTCTGCTCTGCATTGGTGCGGCCTCACCTTGGATATTGTGTCAGTTTTGGTCACTGCAAAGAAGTGACATTAAAGAAAGACATTAAAGTACTAGAGAGCATCCAAAGGAGGGCAACGAAGATGGTGAAAGGCCTTGAGGGGAAGACATGTGAGGAGTGGCTGAGGTCACTTGGTCTGTTCAGCCTGGACATCTCCAGGAGATTGAGGGGAGACCTCACTGCAGTTACAACTTCCTCATGAGGGGAAGAGGAGGGGCAGATACTCATCTCTCAGGCACATGGTATGACTCTTGGGGAGGTCCTGTGGAGGGCTAAGAGTTTGACTCAATGATCCTTGTGGGTTTCTTCCATCTTGACATATTCTGTGATTCTATGAAATCACTTATTATTTTTGAGTTGTGTTCCAAAATAATTCCCTAAATGTCTTAAAACTTCATGAGGTACTGTTGAATTTTATCTATACGTGTATATATATATGTACAAACATAGGTATTGGATTTTCCTCTCAGGCTTTTACATTTTCTCAGCTATTAATATTCTACTGTTTCAAGGTTTTCTGAAGAGATAAAAGCTTTACATGCTTTTAATAAAATAAGAATTCGTCAAGGGAAAGCAGGATTTCAAAGACTGGAATTTTAGAAAGACTCCTAGGTAGAGAGGCAGCTGTGATGGGTCAGTAACCATGAAGGGAGACTCCACAGAGACAGAGTCTGCCTGAGAGGCTTTCCCTGCTTGAGTAAGACCTTACTTTTCTGAACAAAAACATGCTGCCAGTTGTATTGTTCTAATTCCCAATTAGTGAAATTTTGCTGGATCGTTTCATAATGTCAGGCTGCATTTAGATGCTTCCAGTCATCTATTTCTGAAATCCCTTAATGTTACATGCTCAGTGTTCTCTCTGTTCTGAACCTTGTACTTTTCAAATACAAGTCTTACATGCTTATATTTCTATATGTAAGAAAAAAGATACCAAATTGGGAACACCAACTGGATCTTTCAAACTCATGGTTCTCCACAGTTCAGGTCACCTGTTACTTTGCACAGAAATCTTTCCCATCTTGACTTATGCTTATATTAAGTGTTATATTATAGTGTTTTCTGACATCATAGAAACAGAATGTCAAATTCCCAAGTAGCCAAGAATCTTGAAATGTAGTATATTTTTACCTGTTTTGAAACATCACTGATAAAACAAAATTAATTTTTGATGTTTTCATCAAAGTCACAGAAAAGGTCAGACAGTCTTTAGCCTATTAGATTTCAACTGCTCTAGTGTCTTTTGAACTGAAATTTGTTCCGTTCATCCACTCTGAAATACTGATTATGGAAAAATTCCACTTTAGACTTCTGCAATTTTAATGACGGATCACCAAAAAATAATTAATTTCTGGAATACATATTAAATTTCTTCTGAGTGGTACTCAAGTTGGATATAAGCACTACAGATGGATGAAATTAAAATTTCACATGGGACTGTCTATGTTGCAAACTTTAGCTTAAAGTAGCTGAGAGCAAGGGACTGTCCTGCAGATGTAAGATCTCAATACTCAAGAGGTACTGTGTGCACTTGCACTGACAACATGTTTTACTGCTTTAACACAATGACTAGAGTTTGCCATACTTGAAGAATATTTCCCCAAATATCTCACAGGAAATGTTCACCATGTTCTTGGTGCTTTGCTTTGTAATTTATTGCCATATAATCTTTGGGCTGATAGTGCACTACACTTCAAATTAGATCATGGTCTTACAGATCTTACTGGCTCCCTTTCATAAGTCACCTGTGAGTACTATAGTCCAACAGGAATATTTGCTGAGTGTATACAAAGATGTCAACTTCCCTCACAATTCAACAGTTTTTGGGAACAGTTTGTTCACAAAACAACTTTCTTGGTTTTGATTTAGGTTTGTGAAAATTAATATAAAGACTTTACTCATATTCATTAATTTAGCATTTGCATAACAGTTTTTCTTCCTGTGTTATTATCTCTCTAAATTTTGTATGCCTTGTTACCACTGTCACAAAATATTACTATTGGAATGTTACCATTGTCATGGGAATATTCTTTTCTGGTAAGAAGAAAGGATAACTGCTTAAACTGAGGTCTTGCACAGCTATCCCCACTTCACTACCAACTAGCTTCAGCTCAGAAAAGACTTTCCGTTCAAATGTTCACTGAAGCAGGTCAGTTCAAGTGTCATGGAGCACAGGATGAAAGAGCTTTCCACTGACTTGCCCTCATGCTGTCATTTGCACAAGGGAAGTACGGCTGTAAAGAGTTCCCCTCCTCAAGTGGGATTCTGTGCTTATATAGCATTGGTGCAAATGGGAAAGAGACAAATTAGGAACAGTCTGCTGCTGGGCATGCCCAGGAGTAATAACCATGAGATCTTGTCATGGAAGGATTTGGATAAGCAAAGGATTCCCCACACCTTTGTGGATATGAGCATGCAGCCCACAACACCAACAAAAAAGTTCAGCCTCAATCTGATACTCTGTTTGAGGTTGGTGTTTTTTGAGCCTCAGGGAAACAAGCACAACAGAGTAGAGTGCAGAGAAGAGCTGTAATCCTTTTACTTACCAAAGCATCATCAGAGAGCAAGCAACAAGGAAAATAAGCACTAAAGTGATACATGTATTAACTTCTTGCCCTTCAGGGTCAGCACTTCTTAAACCATACAGGACATTACATTTTCTGTACAGTCTCCATCCATTTAGCAATGGATGGTAAAGGAAGCTAAAGCTCTAATGGGATGAAGTGTCAAAGAGAGCTTTTTATTTAAAGAACTAGAGAAAAGAAAAGAAAATGGATATTTTAACTTTTATCTTGGAGTTAGTTAATATTCACACTTAACTGCTGAACTGGCTAAATTCTTTTCTTTTCTTAAGGACCTTTATAAATTTCATCATTAATAAAATCAGACATTCAATTAGCAGGGAATTTCTGATTGCTAACTGAGATTTCCCCCCCAACAGTTTCTCTTTTTCACTTTTTCTAGTCCGTCTTTTTATTTTCCCCTCCTACTCCTGTGTCTCCCCTTTCCTGAAAAACCAGGGGAAAGTGAAAACTGACTCCATTAACCTCTGTCATTACCTAAATCCATCTCTTAATTAATATGAGTTAATATGATTAATCAAAATAATGAGACAAACCTATTAAATTAGGATGTTTAAATTACAAATGGAAGTGGTAAAGGCAAGGAGGCTGATAACGAATAGCTGCAGTCAGAGATGGGACTAGGTCTTGAAATGATATGTGACAAACAGTGGAGAGAATCAAGAATGAGGGGAAATTAGCAAGATCCATGTGAGAAAAATATTTTACATGCACAAAGAATGATGTTCAAATGCCAAGCAGAATTTCAGGGGATCAGATGTGTTAAAGTAATATTTTATTCCCTTTCATGGTGGAATAAAATAGAGATAATGATACAACCATAAAATCTTTCAGCTTGCAGTTAGCTTACCTAGGGTTGGATAGTACAGATTTTGCCCAGTTAGAGGTTCCCACTAACAGTTTACTGGCAACTCTGAAGCATTTGCTAGTCACTGTCCCAGGAGACAAGGCTGGACGGATACTTTTCTATCCTGGAAACACACAACCTAAGCAAAAGCCTGCAGTCACAATACTCCACCTCCAGTACTGACTTTCTTTGTGATCCCAGACAAGCACCATGAATCCCTCTGTTTTACTTGACTGATTTTGAGACACCTTTCCTAAATTTAGTATCATATTTTCTCCAGACTAGAATCCTGAAATCTGGCAAGATCTGTCACTGCAGTCCTCTGAGTGCTGAAGAGAAGTTATGCCAAGAGTGACCTTTCCCCAAGAACTCATTGACAATTGGGAGTTTCTCATTGGATTTCCATCACTGAGATACCTGTTTGAACTGCAGTCCTGAAATTTGTTTAACTCCCTTGTTAACTCCCTTGGCCTTCTTAGGCCACCAACTAAAGTAAAAATAATGTCTCCATCATAGATCACTGTAAAAACAAAAGTGATATTCATTTTGGGAGGTGATTATGTGGAGTGTGAAGTCTTCCTTGCAGAAATCCATTAGCAGTTTCTATATCAGCCAAAACCATCAGCAAAGGAAATAAATGTTGCACTGATGCAGGACTGATGCAGATAAAAAAGTGCACTATAAACTACTGCCGAAACAATTAGAGATCTGTACTGGTTTGGGTGGGGGCTGGGATCGCTGAGGGTGGTTCAAAGGGGACTTTGGGGCTTGGGGGTGTTCTTGGACTTGGGATGGAGGAAAAAGAGTGTAAGAAAACTTCACTAACCTGTTCGTAAAATTCAGTTTCCCTTAAAAAAGCTGCGGGAGGAAAAAGCTGAGACCAAGGCAGCCCTCTCCCAGGCAGGGCAGGGGGGATCGCCGTGGCCGTGCCCTGGGGCTCCCCAGGACCGGGCTGGGGCAGCAGCGGCTCCTCGTCCCCCCAGAGCACAGGCCAGCGGCACGCAGCCCGGGGCCATCTCAGGCTGCTCGAGGGGGTCCCTCACTCCCAGCTTAGGTGGCACAGGCGGCAGCCCCACCGCCAGCCCAGCCAAGACGGCCCCGGTCCTGCTTCCCCCCCCACCCCCCTCCCTGCACAGCCCAGGGGAAGCCCTGGGGCGGCGTACAGGATGCACGGTCATTGCCCAGGTCCCTGGCACAGGCGTGGCAGCCCTGGGCTGGCCCCGGCAGGGAACCTGAGCACGGCCACCACTTTAGGACAGCAATGGGGGGCCGGCCCTGGCACCGTGTTGGCGCTGGGGCGTCTCTAAGATGCCGCAGCTGTGAAAACAAAGATGGCGGGCGGGACCGAAACTCGTGATTCTCTCAACGGGAAAACACCAGAAACCAAGGCGGGGCTCGGCCCCACTGACCAATGGGAAGACGACTTGGCCAGGAAGAAGGCAACGAGATCCACGCGAGAACAAGAAGGCTTAAAAGCTGAGGACAACAGCCCGCCCTGCTCTTCTTCAGCTGGTGCTCCGAGGGGAAGGTCACAGCTGCTCTCCTCCTCAGTCGCAGGCCTCACGGCACGAGTTCACCCATTTCCCTCAGCAAGCAACGCTTTGGGGAGGAGGTGGGAGGGAGTTGTTTTCACTTCTTTTTGTGTTTTTCAGAGAGACTGAAGGGCCGGAAGTGCTTCCAGGAAAGAGGGAAGGGAGAGAGACAGCTTTTCCTACTCTTCCCCGCTGCTTTTTCAGCTAGCCATCTAGCTGAAAGCGCAGTTCCCTTTCTGTTTTTATCCTTTTTTCCCTTTTGTGTTTTTTTTTTCCTGTGTGTCAAGTATTCCTCTCTGTGTAATTTTGGGGTCCCTTTGGGGTATCCCGCCTTCCCTAATTTAAACCCCCTGTAATAAACTGTTCACCTGCTGCAAACTCTGTTCCGTTTTCCATCGCCTTTATTGAACCTGCCCCTAGATGATAAAAGGTGGCTTAAACCACCACAAGATCAAATGCTCTTAAGTATTTTTCAGGCACAAGAAACCCCTAAAATTAAAAAAGAAGCGGAAAGAAAACAACCATATAGACAGAACGTTTCAAGACCAGCACTATCTTTGTATCTTTAGTATACCATTTATGATCTCTGTATAAAGTTGAGAGCAGACCAGAAGCTGTGGGGTTAATAGAACATATAAATGAGGAAGATGTCTTGCAACATATGATTTGTAGGCCACTTTAACTTCCTTAAAAAGACTGCAATTAGCCAGGAAGGGCTACAAATAGCAAAAGAATCCTCTCTCTACATGGCACTACACTGAAGTGGCAGCATGAGGACAATGAGATAAAAACAGAGAGAGAGATCCAACAGGAACTCTGCAAGGGAGGAATAAGCTTAGAAATGGCTGCTTAAAGAGCGTCCAAAGGAGGGCGACGAAGATGCTGAAGGACCTTGAGGGGAAACCATATGAGGAGCAGCTGAAGTCACTTGGTCTGTTCAGCTTGGAGAAGAGGTGACTGAGGGATTTCATGACACTTCTGCATCCACGTGCCAGCAAGGACTCAAATCCCATAGCCAGTCCTCCCTCCACACCCAACGGAAGTACTTGGGACAAGAAACTTGTGCTCAGGCAGCACGTGTACTATCAAGCTGAGGAATAGCCATGTTCCCACCAGCTCCCTGTCCTCTCCTGCACTGTCAGCACCTGCTGCTTGGAAAGGAATCTCCTTGAAGGGCAGTGGCCAGACAGCTTTGTCTGAACCACCTCTAGCAAGTGCTGATTGCACATCTCGAAGTAGAAAGACTCTTGTTTTTAACATTTATTGCTCTTTTATCAAGTCATAATTCACACAAGTGTACAGACCTTAATTCCAAATAAATTTTGGGCCTGTTAGTCAGGTCTCCCTCTGGATTAGGATTTCTGCATGTTACCAAACAGTAATAAGCTGCTTAGTTTGTTCAAATTGATTCCAGCCTGTGAAATAGTGCTAACACAGCACAGGCAAACACACTCTGATTTCGAAGAGGAAGGCTTAACATACTCCACACCGATGCCTCACTCAGGGCCATTCAGACAGCTGTTGCTGACCAGTGACTTTATATTTCATCACAGTTTATGAGATAAGCAGCAAACAAGAGACACAAACACTTGTAGTTTAGGAATGTCTTCACTAAGAGGAAATACAGCTTCACTTTACAATGTTAGTTTCAAAATGCTCTTTGCATGCAGGCACAGCTGTGAATCTTGTTCACTTTCACAGGAGAGCAATACAGAAGAGGAGAAATGGAAAAGGTTGCTCTTGCTCACTAAAAATATTGGCAAAATTGAAAATGTTGAATACAGGCCATGATCAACTCCCATCCACTTTGTTTTCTTAGAAGAAAAACTTCAATGTCAGATTTTAAGACTTATAAAACTCTCCAATTTTTATGCTCAGCCTGAAGAACAGAGATCTTAAATATCAGCTTAAACTTCACAGCTATACTCTCTCTGATTCCTCAACTAGCAATAGAAGACTGCACAGTAAAAATGTTTAACCATTATATGAATGGTGAACGAGCCTAAGAAAGATCCAGACCTGTCTCCTATAAGCCTCCTGGCTTTGCAAGTCCCACCAGGAGTACAAAGTACTTGTTCAGGAAACTCAGCAAAAGCTTGCAGTACACCAGGGGTGTCTGTCAGAGAAAAGGAAACATTTTCAAGGCTAATTTTACTTCTTCTAGGAGTGCAAGAGGACCCTCTGCATCCATTTCTTTAGGATCTTTGATTGTAAGTCACTTCAGCAGATTCTAATTATCTAATGGTCTGTTCAAGCCCTGACTTCTTTGCCAAGACTACTGTCAAGGGGCTGGTCAATGCCAGCCATGTCTCTGATCCAGATGTCCACTGGCAACAGACTGGCACTAACTCACTCCAAAGGCCAAGCAGTTATTCAAGAATGCTTTACAAGCAGTAGCAGAGCTGGAGGAAAACCAGTGCTGTAGAAGTGACCTTGCACTTACATGAAGCAATACCAACTGTTTTTAAGGAACAAATCCTTTCAGTTACAATCATACTCTACAATAATTCTAGGAAGCATAACATGATGAATTAAGATCTACTCAGATCTCTTTTGACAGCACTGATTAGCGACCCTGGTCTAAGAGGGCAAGAGAGGAAGCAGCCATGAATCTGAAACACACAGCTCTAGGAACTGCCCCAAGACAATGGCACTGAAAACAGGAAAAGTAAAGGAAATGTAATAGCAAGACTTGTTGCCATACAGACCAAAATCCTAAAGTTCATGTCTGCACATGAAAGCACCACATGTCAAAACACAGCTCTATTCCTCGTACACACAGAAAGGAAACGGGCAAAGGAAAAGGAGTGTGGCATTTTACAGGCATGCAATGCATTCGGGAGAGAATGATGCAAACCTGCCTATCTTCTCTATGATTCCAAGTAAAATTTGTTCATTTGCATTTGGGCTGCAGCCCAAACACAGAAGACAGTTGCAAGAAAAGAGAGACATGACTTAAACAGTTACTACAAGTCTGCCCCTGCTTGGTCAACTATATAATTATCCCCCTAACATCTCCCTCTCTACTACTTGTCATCACCTAAACCACAGAACTGCTTATGGGGTTTTTTCTTTCTGTCTCTGGCATAACCAGCTTTGTTGGAATTACTCAGTTTGTTGAATTTACATGTTTTGTAGGAATTCACTGTCTTGAGGAAACCTTTGCTAAGGAAGGCTCCCTAATTTGCATTGGGCAACACAGAAGCCTGCATGTAGAAGAAGACCTACATGGGATATAAGGAATTTGGGCTGAAGTTCCCGGCCAACTTTTCTGGACCTGAAACTTGACCTTGGCTCTTCCCCAACATAGCTAAATGCCTTGAATGGTGTAATTTCTTCTTCTGGGAACAGTCTCTCTTGTTGGAACTTTTTCACTCTCTGTGAATTAATAAGTGCTTCTTTGGCAAAGGTTCAGTCCTACAGCTGCTACAGCACTAAACTGTGGAAAAGTCCAGCTTATATTTGCTGCAGTAAATGTTTGCTGTATCCCACATAAGGGTCCTGACCACCTGGATATTGTCTGTCCTACAAGCCAGATATTTTTCTTTTCCTCTGACAAAGCCTCACAGAATGGTGATTTAATCACACATGGAACAAAAACAATATGACTCACAAAATAAATAATTTGATTTGATAAAATGAAACATATCTGAGAAAAAGTCTTGGTCCACAGAGACTCTGGCAGGCTTGCTTTCTGCCACAGACACATCGCTTTCCTTGCCAACTGTAAAGTTGCTCTAGGCAGGTTCATTAGCAAACAGCAAGAAAAGCTGCCGTTTCTTCCAGCCAAATTAAGATAAAAGAGGAGGGCCAATGCAAGTAGAATGATCTGAGAAAAGCTTAAACATTAATGCTATTAAATCAGTGGTAGTGCCATTATAGAGAAAGAGGCAAGGGCAAAGGGCTCACAGCTGTTGCAAGGGTCACTGACCCTGGCCACAACCACTGTGGGAATCCAGGGGTATTGCCAGGAATGTAGCATGAGTATTTACAAAAGGATCGACTGTTGCCTCAGCTCAGTGAATCAAACTCCATTGGAAAAAAAAAAACAGGAAGAGAGGACATAAGCCCACATCCATTATGAGAAAGAGATGGTGCTGCAATTCTCTCATGAGAGAGACAGAAGCCTCTAGGTTTTCAAAACAGCAACTTTGACTGCAAACAATTTTGCATATTATCTTGAAATCTTCTAATAAGAAATCTTACCATAAAGACCTCCCATCAGCCTTCTCATACTATTATTTCCACCCCCTTTATCTCACATCTTCTTGTGCCTGTTTGGCTGCTCCCCATCTGTGCTTATTCATTTTTGACCAAGAGGCCAAGGCCTCTGACTATTTCCAGCATTTACCCTCCAATGGATCTGCAAACTCATAGATGCAAAGAAAGGGCACACAGAAGAGCTTTTTCTTACTTGGCCCTACTGAGACTTCCTTAGCACCCTTTTCATTTTTCAAAGCTTCCCATACCGACCCCTCTAGTACAGAAGGCCAGAAATAGCCAACCTACATTCTAAGTTGGGGAAGCAGGACCTCGAGCAGTATGGACCAAGCAAAGGCTCCAGGAGCTCCAGATGTAGGTTGAGGTGCCAGAAAATGAGACTGAAATACAGTAAGCTGACTGAAGGTGCAGGTTGGAGATGTAGCCTCAGCTGTTAACGAACGGCTTTTTCTCATGGCTAGAAACACACTCATGGCTTGGGAGCAAAAGATGGAAGAGCAGTGGGGTTTTGCAAGGTATATACTTACATAAAGAGAGAGTGTGTATATACACATACACAATACATCACCTGGTCATGTGGCTTGTTCTTTTTGAATACTGGCACAGTCAGACACAGCAGGGCTGCATATGACCTCATATGATGCAAGGACAAAGATGATGCTTAGTCAACAGGAAACTCTTTAGCATTTTGTTCACTTCACAGAGTCTTCCTGAAGGGCAGAAAGATCACGTGGATGCCTTCCTTTATATTTCGGGCCACAAAATTACACCTTGAGCACAACAATAATGAGTTAAAATGACTCTTCTTAAGTCAGTGGGTAGATGCTGAGAATACACAAAGCAAAACCAAAAAGTATTCCTGCTAGTCTTTCCAGCATTTGATCTTTCCTCAATTGAAAGATCATTCTATTGAAAGATCTTTTATGGAAATGTACATTAATTTTAATATCAACTACTCTAGAAGCTTTAATATAAACTGTTCTAGCTTCCAGATGTTGGCTTCTGTTGTTGTGAAAGGGTCCTCTGATCATGTGGGGGGAAAAAAGTACACCTGGCATTTTTTTCTCCATTAAGGTGCTGCTACACTATCATTCTCAATGTTTTTGAAACTAAATGAATTGAGCTTTATTTTCTCATTCCAAGTCATCTCTGTTCTTCTGCTTCACTCTCTTCAGTTTTTCTACCTTCCTTTAAATACTCTGTACTAGAGCTACATGCTGTACTCTGCTAGAAGTCTGTCAATTCACACATATAGGTTAAAAATCACTCCCACTTAGTACTCACGTGGTCAACTCTTTTTTCAATATAAAGCTGCAGAATGAAGGACTGAAAGATACAGTACTTGCTCCCAAGTGTATTACTTTGAACATGACTGCTAATACATATTTTGTTAGAATTAACTTTCCTTGTGATGCTAATCACTTTATATTACAGTTTTTCTCATTATTTATTACCCTATCTTGTGACATTGCAAAACTTAACACTCAGCTATGGTTTATAGTTACTTCCAAATCATGGATAAACCTGTTGAATAGCACTGAACTTGATATCATTTCTTGCCTAATAACCTAGACACACTGTCATTCAACAATACTTCCCACAAATGATGCTTTTGAGCTCTCTTCCCTAACCAGTTCTTAATCCATTTAACAGGCACTTTACTGATATCATGTAATACTAAAATTTTAGCCAGACTATCATGCAGGACTAAGTCAAATGCTTTATGAAAGCATAAGTACATCACATCTATAGAATTGCCTTTAACAATCCATTCTTTGAGATTGCATTATTAAGATCAAGTTTGTTTGACAAGACCTAGTTTCCATAAAACTGTCAGCTGCCACTGATTATATCCATATTCTTTACCAACTGACTTCCATATCAGATTTTCCATTATACCCTTGTTCTTTTTTTGACTTCTGGGATAAAAAGGCAGGGTGGGATGCAGTCATGGCATGGTTGGGAATGGGAGAAATGCTGGAGAGGAGATGTGTCGTGATGTAGTTATTCCCAAAGGAACCACCAAACAACACAATAGGAAATTACAGCCCTCCTAGGTGTCTTCCATTTTGTATCCAGGGTGAATCTTCTCCAGGTGATCTCACAGCCCTTGAAACAAGACCTAAATTCCTAAGACCTATGACTTCCACAGTTAAAAATATTTTATCACTTCAAATGTTGTGCAATACTCACTTGTGGTAACTAATGGACTGGAAAGGCCTATGGACACTCATATGGTAGACAAGCACACTATTTTTCTCAGATATAGGAGAAAAACATTTTTTGCACGTGTCAGGTTCTGCAGAGGTTAAATAAACGATACAGGACTTGACAGGATTTTTGTCTAGCATGTACAGCTTTGTAAATCTCTTCCCACCATGAGTTAGATTATGTGATCTTCTAGAAACAGAGAAGCCTGCCCAGAGGAGATTTAATTGGTTTACACTAAAAAAAAATAAAGGTGAAAATCACAGAGCCAGAGAATTGAAAAGGGATTTAAGCTTTGAAGCTTTGTAAAACCTTTAAAGTTTTAAGCCAGCAAATGGGAGCTGATAAACTAGTATGACCTTGCAACAATCATGTAACTCAGTTCTATGCCTTGAGGTCCCCGTCAGTCAATCGGGACTTTAGACTCTGTACCAACTTGTAGGACAGTGGGACATTTAAAAACATAGCTAAGTACTTTGAGGTGCTCTGAGAAAGATACTACAGGACTGCACGGAATCAGGGTTCATGCACTAGACAGCAAAAGAGTCTTCTGCAAGATTTATCTCTTGAATAGAGGCCTATACTCAAGTCCAACCTCCTCCTATATTTCTTAATTGTCTGTTTTAAGGGGGCCTCAAAACTATGAAAATTGGTGTCATCAGGTAGCTCCTGATGGAAGCTTGAAGACACAGACTGCCCTTCCCAATTCTCAGTTCTGTAGTCTCTGCAGCTTTTGGCAGCTTTGTCAAGAGATGAAGGAATTCCACTACTCTGCTGCAACTGGATACTCAGCATTTCCATGACCATCTGTTACTATATGGCTATACAGCAAGGGTTTGGGAACAAAACCTTCCATTGAGGCAGAAAGGCAGACAAACAGCAGGCAGGGCTACTTTGACAAGTAGTTACAGGAAGCCACTCACAACCTTGATTATCAACTTCTCTGTAAGCACGTACGAGTACATGCTCTTCAATGCACAAAACCCCACAACTGCCAAGCTGCTTTTTCATTAACATGCCAACTATTTTTTACACTCTCCACTAGTGTCCAGGGATGTGTATGTTCCCAGATGTCTCCATACTCCCTCATGATCCACAGAACAGCTCAGGTCTGAGAAGCCAAAGAGTACACTGGGCTAAAGTCAGCTTTGAGCTCAGCCCTTTTGCCAGCACAAGGAGGAATGCCAGTGTTCTGAGCTGCACCATCTGGTCAACGTCACTGGAGGTAGAGCATCGGTTGAGGAGTCTGAGCACTGAAAATTTCTTCATGCAATAGAAAGACCTTTTATCAATACATTTTATGTTGGCTACATAACCTGCCTGAGGTGTGAAGGCCTGATCAGTTCCCTTTGTCAGTAACACAGTTAAAGGATCAAACTGTAATCAAGGATTCCCTTGACACCTCCTCCTGCCTCGCTGCTGGAGCTGGCTGCTGTGCACTAAGCTGATGTGCAGTGGGCAGACCAGGGCCTCCCTAAATCTCTATTAAGCAAAACGGTGACCTTTAATGGAGGGAAACCACAAGACAGTGGTTTTCAGTGCACCTTTCAATGTGCACCGGCCCCCAGAGCAGCCAACATTCATAGGTTGTTACAAGCAGACAATGCAGAATCAGGCTCTCCCAGTTGTGTTCCCGTAGAGCTACAGCAGTGACACGGGCCAGACTCAGCAACGGGAACATGTATTTCTAGGATTGTGCCATCATAGAGCTGCATAGTTGCTTCACTCCTTGGAAGCCTGGACTGATATACTGAGTGTCTGCCATTCTCAGATGAAAAGGAAGGTTTTTAAAGACATGACTTTTCAAAGCTCTTCCAGATTTTTGAGGAGTTTTTAAATGCATCATCGAAACACGAACATGCAGAAAAGATGGGCAGGAGGCGATGGTACCCTCGAGGTATGGCGGTGACTGAGGACAGCGCCCGAGTACTGTGTGGGGAGACGTGACAAACTTCTCAGGGAAGACAGGCGATCCCATTCGGCTGCTCTCCTCCCTGCCGCTGGTAAGTAACCCAGTACAAATACAGGGCTGCAGAAGGAGCTCGCAGCATTCCCTTTCCCTGGGCTCGACGGCTGCGACGCAACGCCTCCAGGGGTAGAGCAGCGCCGTCCAGGGACAGCGAAACACCGGGCGGCGGGCGCACCCCCGCAGCCCCGCCCCAGGGAACCAACACCGCGCCCCTCCCGCCCCCTCCGGGCTCCAGCCGCGGAGTTCTGGCGCCCCCCCGTGGCTGGCGGCCGAGCGGGAGCCGCCTGTGGGAAGCGCCGTAGGGAGCGGGAGCGCTGCCTCCCGCTCTTCCCCGGGAGCAGAAGCACGAAGCTCTAACTATCTCTGTTTCTCAGCGCAGGCAACAGTAAAAAAGCAATCAAGAATCTTTTGTTGTTTAGGAGGAAAGGCTTCAACAACTCTGTTATGAGGGATAGTACAAATTCCTTGTCTCTTCTCGACTTCTCCAAAGACCCCTCTGATAGGAACCATAGCAAAGGATGCAGTCTTTTCCCCTGAGAGTGGGAAGACAGAGAAGATCGCTTTTTTTGTGAATGGGAGGCATTTATTCGTCATAAAAAGAGCAAGAGTCACCAGCCCGATTTCCTTCAAGCCACTTTTTAAACACGCCTAAGGGAAAAACTTCAGGAAAGCAGCTGACTGAATAGCTGAAAAGAGCTCCAGGCATTAAATGGGAGTATTCAAAGGGAGCTGCCGGAGAGGGGAGGGAGGCGGGGAGGGCACCAGTGTTAGATACTCACTGGGGATACCCAGCCTGGAAGCAGTAAGGATCTCTGGACAAAAGTGGAGCACAGAAGGAAGGAAGAGGGGGCTCACAGTACAGGCACCCCTTGTACAGGAGTACAGACACTTCAGTGTGAAGCAAAGGGACAGCCATCCGTCTGCTGGGATTATTCCATCCTTATTCACTGCCGGGTCCTGCTATCAAATGTTTGGCAGTACAGATTTATGAAGAGAGAGAAAATAAAGCAAAATTCAGCTAGTAGTATTATGACCATACAAGAGGATGACCTGGCAGGTGACAAACAGCCAAGAAGAATGCAGGCTACAGTTTAAAAAAACCTCCCTTGGTATGAATCCGTTTAATCTTCTTTAAGAACAGCTGAAGATGAAGAGACACTGAAGTGATCAGTCCAGGGCTGGTTTTACAAGTCGGGGGTTTGCAGGATTTGTACTATTTATTACCTGAATTCCTGCATCCTTATTCTAATCTAACTTTTGGCTAAATCAAGACTTCTAACGTGCAATGGACTTCCTAAATCTATTCTCATACTCTACAAAGGGAGGGGGGGGTTGGGGTGAAAACAACTAGAATTAACTCCTCAGGCAGAAAAAATATAATGCAATTATTAATGCCTACCCTATGAAATAGTGGGATGGAGAGCACATCTTTACTGTTTTCAGAATAGCATGTACGCACACAACCTACTCAATACTTGCTCCTTTCATCATCCAACAGCCACTGCTGCTGTCACTGGACACGTAGAGAAAGGTACCAAAATAGGTAGTTTGAACTTATGTTGGACTGTAAACCAGAGCAGCTGAAGTGCAGAGCCATATTCCCTTTTATATTGTTTTTAAATAATTTGTTTAAAATTCAGCTTGAAAAGAGCAAGTAGTACAGATTCTATGTTGGCACTTTAAATCAGGCCACTAAATCCATATAACCCACTGTCCAAACTTCTAGATTCTTAGCTTGTTAAAACAGAAACCTTATTTTGACAACAGGAGACTTTTTTCTTAGTACAGAGAGATATTTCAGTTTATTCAACTAGTTCAGTTCAAAGATTTGTTCACAGAAAGATGAGAAACCATCTGAGAGCTGAAAAACCAGGAAAGATCACTTTATTTTATCAAACATTAAGAAAAATAAGGTGTAAGAGTGTAAATTAAGCTAGTTTAAAATACTGAAAGACAGGAACAAACAGAAACAACCTGTTCAATTCCCTAAGTATGGATTCCCTAAGTAAGATGGATTTTTAATACTCACTTTTCAGTAAAAAATATTTTCTGAAGCTTTAAATAAAACTAACACCAGCAGTCTGGATACGCAACCAATAAAAAATTTTAAAGCTATTTGTGCATTGTAATTGAATTCCAGTTTCAATCCAATTAGATCTTGACACAAATTAATCTTCAGATAAAAATGAACACATGAGTTTCTAGTGTAATAAAATGCAAAAATTAAGATCCTAAATGTATGTGCATTGAACTACACAATTGAGGTACAGGTATAATACGTCCTCCTGGTCAGGAACACCATCATACTTGGCATACCAGAATGTAAGTGTTTGTCAAAAAAAAAAAAAAAAAGGCAATAAAATTAGTATTTCTGTTGAAATTTAAAATGCAAAATTTCATTACAAGATTAAAATAGATTAAAGTCCACATTTCATGTTCTTCAGTTTAAGTCTTCTATCTGAATCCATATCACAGAATCACAAGGTTGGAAGAGACCTCCAAGATCATCTAGTCCAACCCTTGCCCTACAACCTCAACTAGACTAGACTATGTCACCAAGTGCCACGTCCAGCCTTTTTTTAAACACATCCAGGGATGGTGACTCCACCACCTCCCTGGGCAGACTATTCCAAAACTTTATTACTCTTTCTGTAAAAAATTTCTTCCTAATATCTAACCTATACCTCCCTTGACACAGCTTGAGACTGTGTCCTCTCGTTCTGTCAGTTGCTGCCCGGTGGAAGAGACCAACCCCCACCTGACTACAACCTCCTTTCAGGAAGTTGTAGAGAGCGATATAACCATGCAAATTTCTGTAATCAAAATAAAATTGGACTAAGAAATTGGATTTTAGTTAAGCTTCTTAATCCAAAGAACAAGAGAATGAATCTGATGGAATACATTAATCTTCCTGGAGTTACATGTTGCTCACCAGTGAGAAAATTCTTAATTTGCAATGGGTTTTTAAACTTCTACTCAGAAAAACAGAAGTTTATTAAAAACAAAAACACAGAGTCCATTTCTTTTATTCACTCCAGACAATTGAGAAATCTTACTAAATACCAACATTCCTCCTGATCCCTGGCACGCAGAAAAGGCAAGGAAATAATTTTTTGCCTTAGAGCTATGCACGTAAACACATCAGAAATTAAGCTGCTGGTACCTGATAGGCTGGTCTCCCACACTGCTACATGTAAAAAGGATTCCTTCAAATCACTTAGATGCACTTTTCACATAGCTGGCAGTTAAATTAAATCATGTTATTGGTAAATGTTAAAAATACCATCATGCAACTCAAAAAGACTTCAATTAAACAGAGAAAATAAACATGAAGCACTGCATTTTTCAAATCATACCAAAAATCATAAATTATACTCTTCTAAGACTAGGACAGAATATAGATAAGAACTTCCAGTTTCAAAAAATTTTTTGATTCTATATTCTAAACTGTCAAACTTTTAACAATCAACAGGCTGAATGCTGCTATTTTTTCAGTTCACAATTTAATATCTCATCAACCAGATGGAAATACCGCTTTTAAAAAATGGGAGGGTTTGTGTCTAAACTGTTATCTGTTAGAATAAATAATTTTCATTTCTCCATAGATTCCAAAAACATTGAAAACACTTCAAACATCCACCCTAGCAAAGGCAGGGAATTTTAAGAATCAGTTCCAGTAGTGGGCATCTAAGCACTAAAAGTTGAATTTTCTCTGAAAATATCAGTCTTACTAGTCTACTTGTCTTGTTCCCTAGTGTCTTCCTAGGCCTTATGGTGTCTCCAGCAGAGAGTGGCCCACCCTGGATTTGATCTAGCTGAAGCAAGTGGTGCACATCAGCTCTTGAAAATCAGGCAACTCCTTCAGAGCCTAGCAGATTCAAGAACTGATCCAAGGGCCCAGGCTTGGTAGAGCATACTCAAAAATTCTTTACTGATAGGGATGTTGGATCAAAATAGTTTGAACATGAATGCTCCTAAAAAGAGACACTCGGAATCCTTCACTGGAGCCATTTACCTTTACTGCAGATCCCAGATTCCTCACCCAGGGATCCCTTTGTCTATATTATCTGTGTGCAACCACAAGATGATGCTTAACAAAATACTTTTTTTGTGTTGCTTTATTAGCAATTGCATTAATTGCTCAGAGCTCTTCCCTGTCTTTTGTGAAGATTGACCTCACATTGTTAGTCTAAGAAATCTTTCTCCTTTCGATGTTTTGTCCGTGTTAGTTGAAAAAGATGTAGTGATATCTTCAACTAATATAACCCTTCTAATCTCCTGAAAGATGATAATCTACTGAGTCTACTGTTCCTTTCCATTATAACTTTTTTACAGTATAAGTTGGTTTATTTCCTCCCACTTTTTACACCAATTCTGCATGTTTAGAAACCTCATCTTTTCACTACATGTTTCAGGAGCTCTTCCTTAATTTTCATCTTAAAATGTGTGAACAAATTTATGTTGGACATTTTATGCTCCTCTGTACTCTTTTCTCTCAGGGGGTCACAGATCCATCTGGTCTTAACTTGACAGCTCCGTAGGATGTTCATGACTCATTCACAGATAACTTAGTTCTTCCCTCCATTGTGTCAGCACGGAATTTTTTTCAGTCCGCATATTTTGATTTCTGTAAACTTGTTCCATTGGGCTGATGACAGGAACAGAATCTGTCAAGGAAATGACCCAGAGACAGTTTAAGAACAGCAGGGTTTGTCCTGTTGGGCAAGCTGGAAAAGGTGCACCTACCCAAGAGAAATTTGTTGGTTATGATGAGTTGGAAGTTCAAGAATTGCTTTTTCATGACATAGTTAAATTTGTTGCAAAGCCAGAAAGCTACGTCAATGGTCAGGTCTACTAACATTTTATTGGCTGCCATTTGTGTTGTGTTTTTCTGATTGATGTGCGTTTGCTGTCTCCCAGAAAGAACAGATACTCTCTTGGAGTAGTGGTTCTGGCTATATTCCACTTCGGACACCTCTTAGTTGTTATATTGGAGACATTTTCTCTCCGAGGGCTCAAGCGAATGAACAGAACGCGTACGACAACAAAAAATCTTGGTTTTTTCTTTTTGATCACTTATTACAATGTAGGAATCACTGAAGATAGGATAGTCGTTGCAAAAAGCGTTCTTGGGACAGATTCAGGCAATGATCTTGGGCTACCATAGCCTTTCCTTAGGTACTGGGTGGAGAATAGAAAGTAAAGCCAGCCTGTCATTTCACTGAGCATACTTTCCTCTCTGAAATCAAAACAATAGCTACAGATTGATTAAATGCACTTGGAAACTCCCTATTTCAGAATTCAATTCGGCACATGACAGTATTCTCAGATGGCAGCATCCCATGGAGAAAAATAAAAATCAATGGATATGAACTTTCTGGCCTCTACTAAGGACACTGTCTCACTGCAATCTGCATTTTAAATTTAATTTTGCAAAGAAGTTAATTTTTTAATGGCATTCCTTCTCTAACTGTGGGGAATTATGGAACCGCTTTGCTTATGCTCCTTTAGGAACAAGCTACCACGTTCTAATTCATTTCTCGCAGTCAGGCCCTGGTAATCACTTGGGGTTTTGCATAGCCAGGCATCCTATTCTCCATTGACGGTTCTATATATTTTTACAGTGCTGGAAAAATATTCAAGTGTTTCAAAAACTATGTGGCAAATCACCCTTTTCTCATAGAAATCAACTCAAATCCATATAAACTATAACAGCTTTAGAGTAAGAGTCAATTATCTTCTGTAGTTCTGTAGTGACTGCACCCATGTGGTCATGGCTCATTCCTGTGGTTTCACCTCCTCTGCATGAGTAAGCAAGTCAAAAGAATAACTAACACACACATTTCCACCTCACCCAACTAGCTTCCTCTTCTAACAGAGCTTTAAAATCCACATCCTGCCATGAAAGACTCACCACTGGTTTCCTATCTGCCTTCTGCCTGCTCAACTCCAACTCTCCTCAGAAGGCATAGTACTATAACACAAAGGAGCTTTCCATACATTTTCCACTTCTGGCCTTATAAGGCACAGATACTACCGAGCCTTGGGAATCAGCTCACTCAGTCACAGCCGCTGATGAGATGTGGTATGTACTAAACAGCTGTAAAATAGCCATACAACAGCCATATATTGCCATGATAAGCAGTACTGCCACAGGGAAGTAAAATGATTCCACATGACCTCGTATTTGTCCTTAGGTCTCTCCTCAGTGAGAAGGAAACACACTGGGCATGAAAGAATGTAAAAACCTTTCCCTCTCCAAGCCTTCTTAACAGCATGCTTCCCCTGACTTGTGGGGGCTCCAAGATCATCTGTGAAACAGTTATCTTTTCAGGAAGTAAACCGTTCTGAAAGGCTGGAGAGGGAAAGAAATCCAAGCCTGGGCTTCCCAGCTACCAAGGGACTCTTGAACAAAAAGAGAAGAAATCCTTAAATCAGCCTATCTCCTCACCATCCCTTGCTCAAGGTCCACTCATCCCCTACACTGAAGGAATATCAGTTTGTCTCCGCTTTATAAGGTTGCTAGTTTACAAGGATCTGCAAGGATGCACATTAGACTTGCACATCAGACAGCAGGTACAAATGTCTCTTGCCTCTTTGATCTGGGAAAGGGGAAGCCCAGCAGCTTACTTCCTGTGGAAGAGCTCAGTGCGTCTATGCTATCAGTAGGCTGAGGATACAACACTGGAGAAACCTCACAAACTTAACACACATAGAATGAAGGAAGCTCCCAGACTGAGGCAAACTGATGCCTCTGGGGAACAGCAGAGCAGACAATTTGTTATAGGCTTATCACAGTGATTGCACACTCAGAGAGAAAACAAACATTCAAGAGCCATCACAATTAAAACAAGACAATGCAAATTCTGTAGACATCTGACTATTTGAAGGGCCAATGAGTCTTCCATTTCTATCAGACAAGTTATTACCAAGCAAGCTTGGAAAATGAGACAGTGCAGAGCATTATGGTTGAGACAGATTTTTATTTTCAGGAATCGGCATCAATTTTATCGAAAGCATATGCTTAGGTGCCAATGACTTCTCAACAACTACTAGGAGTCATCTCTACATGAAAGGAATAGGCAAATTTTAGCACAGAATCAGGAAGGAAGGCAGAGGAAGTCCAAACATCCAATGCAGTGAGCAGACTTTGTCAAGAACCTGATGAATTCCTCCCATGCTACAGATGGTATTTCTCCTACTCAAGGCATAAATAAAATGTCTGTGTAGTGTGGGTAAGGAGGGGTTATCGTTCTCTGTTGCTGCAGCAAGTGCATTAATAATACATTAGGTGGCTTTCAAAGGTGCATGTTCTAGTGTCCTCCACCTGTGTTTAATTTATTTTAGGAGAGGAAATACCACATTCTGAACAATGTTGAAGTATGGAAAATGTTTTAGATAATGATATGCAACTCTAAAATACTGTAAGTCTCCTTTCTGTTTGGGATTCAATATCATTTCCATTGCCCCATCTATAGAGGTCACCTCCTTGTTATCAGTTCCTGCTAATTAAAAGATTAGGAGATCAGGAAAGTCACCCTGAGGAATCAGTTATTACTAGAACTAACAACAGCTGGCAAAGTAGTAGAGACATGTGACTAAATGTCCTAACCCCATTCCCTTTACACAGCTTTCAAGTTTATCAGAAACTGCAAGGGACTGGACTCAATATTTAGCATGATAGTTTTTAATTCTGTGGCCTATGAAATTCATTTCCACTCTCCTGGGGCATTTGCAGCTAATGATGTTTCATCAAGAATTGCTTTCTGAGTGATTGGTGTATGCAGTTCATGTTTCCAGAAGCAACCTTCACGTCCACTAAAAAATTTCTAATCTCGGTCCCATCTTCAAATGCAACTACACATGCACAATAAAGGCCACTTCTAGCTAAGTGTTAGGTCACTGTAACACAGGTTTTAGTTTGCTATTTCAAGGCAGCCCTAGCTACTCTGTGTTTAAGCTTCAAGGCTTCAGTATCATGATGGCAACGATGTGTGTTCCTAGTGCCATAAGAGTCCTCAAGGGCCTCTAATTGTTTTATCACTTAGCTTTAGAGAGGTCCTGGTCTACTGATGCTGTTGTTCCCTCATGCTGAAAAATGCCTCCCCTCTCTAGCCTCATGACTCTTTCATTGATGGTTCACAGTAGGGAGCAATAGCCAGAATGTAGACACAAATTAAGAAGCGAGGGCTCCTGAGGCAAAGTCAGGTTGTTTACTTGGAGCAATGAGTACCCCATGCATTTATGGGCTGTTCAATCATTTGAGGAACTGAACCTCATCTTTTTCCTAAACAACTTTCCTGTCTGGATTTCCCAGTCACCTTGCCCTATTCAACATCCTACTCTGTGATTTCGTGAGCTTATTCCAAGCAAAACAATAACCCCTGTGTTAAAGACTTCTCACAGCATTAACCTTTCTTTAAAGTGCTCTGAGAGCCATGGATAATAAGTACTATGAATTGCAAAATACATGAAGTGTCTTGGAATCATTTCCACATGACTTGGTTCATAGTGGGCCTTCACTCAGACACCTACTGTAAAACACTCTTAGTCACAGCCTATCTCAAACCAATTTCTAAACTGAAATGTGCTGTAATGTTTCATGTTTCCAACATCACCTACAATTACAATCATTCTAGCAGTGACACATATGGCAAAATAAAGCAGTTTTCCCTCCTAGATGATGCATAGCAAATTCTAAAGCTCTCAGTAGTTATGCAGAGATTTCTGAAAACCACTTTCCACATTCCAGGCAACAACTACCTGATACCAAGGGTCCTGCTTGAGCCTGAAGTTTGCCAACCTGACATGAGAGGAGTTTCAAGTGCTCTAAATGGAACCATTTATGACAAAGCAGAGCTGAACCTGCCCAGCATCTTCTGAGAGACCTGAAACAGAGCAGCATTCTAAACCCTCCTGCAGCCTCTTGAAATCGGCATCCCCTTGGGAGACATACAGTTTGAAGGTCTACACAAAGCAATGTTGACAGCTTACACACAGGATGCACTCTGAACACTAAATTATGGTTTCCTTACAGAAGATTGAAGAAATGCCTGGAGAGTCCTAGTGATGTCCAAGATCAAATATGATATTGCATGGTTATTTGAAGTGTGGACATTATAGGAGGTAGAATTTTACTGCTTATCCAAGAAGATCCACCGTAGGCTAGGCTCACAGCAATGGGAAGAGAGTTTAAAAGGATGCAAAAAGAAATGCAGCCACAGCAGAAATAGCTGGTGACTTAGTGCAGGGAGCCTATCTTGAAACAATAGCAATAATAGCAGAGCAACAAAATTGTGAGAGGTCCCAAAGTTTCCTTCTGAGGAATTTATCAAAGAGAAAAAAAATATTGTTACAGCAATAGATAAATAACAGTCTAGAGCAGGCAAATATGCTCTAAACACTCATAAAGTGGAAACAGGCTTCTGCAGGAATTTAAAAACTAAAAATAATTAGACTTCATAAATCCAATGATAACTAAACCCTGTTCCTCCATTTTGTTATGAACAATCAGAAACATAAATGGTTTAGCACAATTTTTTCTATCACTATCCATGGTTGAGTTTATTGTGCTCTAGTTAAAGGTCTTTGAAACAACCAGACCTAAAGATGGCCAGATTTTTCATCTCCCCAAAACTAAGAGGACAGGCTGACAGCCTTCTTGGTTGAAAGACTGGCAGTCTTCTACATTAAAGACTTTATGTCTGGATCCCTAAATTAATAGATGCAACCACTGAATCAAAAGTATTTTGTTCCAGTAAAAACTGTCAAGCTGATAACTCTGGAGACTGAGGTGTCTCATTTATTTACAGAACGATTAAATTATAGAAGGCACTGGGCAGATTCCTCACAACTATAACTTTCAGATGTTACTCCTCTGTTCTGAGCCATCTCTGCTGTGGTGATGGTGGATTTTTGCATGGCTGTAGAGGAACCTGTCAACGGCAAAGGGCAATTAGTACAAATCTTAGACTGCAGATGTGCAGTGGGAAACATCTGTCTCAGCAGGAAAGAGTGATATCCAGACACTTTGCAAAAGCCGGAGAACAGGCAACAGACGGCAGCAA
This sequence comes from Serilophus lunatus, assembly GCA_013399895.1. Taxonomy (NCBI): domain Eukaryota; kingdom Metazoa; phylum Chordata; class Aves; order Passeriformes; family Eurylaimidae; genus Serilophus; species Serilophus lunatus. Next base: position 416,982 of record VXBA01004195.1, read on the forward strand.
TTTTTAGTTACCAGTGACTGGCTTGGACTCCTTTCTGGCTAACAAGTGTGAATGGCTCAATTATCTGTCCATTTCCCTGAGACTTCTGCATCGATCTAAAGCTGAGAGAACTGCACATTCGGTGACAGTTGGTTTTTTTAATTACTTAATAAAAATAGAGGTAGTAACAACACCCAGTTCCTGGATGCTTAGCTGCTCACAGGCTCTGACTACATCTTGCCAGGGGCCAAAATAGTGGCACACATGCTCAATTAAAAGGCCTAGGTTTTTCAGTGGGGTTCTGACTTTCTGTCATGAGTCCAACGGAGGTACAAAGAGACCAACAACCAGATGATTCAGCCCACAACAAAAATGTAGAAAAATGTTTATTCCTCATTTTGTGCACCTATAATTAGTACATCCTATGCCTAGAAACACACAAAAAGCACTTAAGAGTATAAACACTTTGTCTACTAACTGCTAAAGCCGGTCTACTATCTATATATCTCCCCCCTCCCAAATCCACAGGGAAAGACAAAGAAACATTTTGGATTTCTGTCAACCTACCCCTCTCCCAGCACAAGCTAAACAAAACTCTGCTATCTAACAGGGAAAGAGGATGAATTAACATAACCACCTCTCCATACAGCAATTAGCAAATGAAATCAAAACAAAGGAAATGTCCTCCATTAATCTTTCCCTGCCAAAGAGCAACTAACTGCCATATAATCCACAGCAATTAGCCAAATAATGGGAGCGCAAGAGATTTATCTTGAAGCAGGAATTAGGGAGGGCACGATTAATGTACTGTACATTGTCAGTCCAGGCAAAAGCTGGTGATCCCTCAGTGCAGGGTTGTTTGAGAAAACTGCAAAGCTTAGTAGCCTGGAACCAGGTTGCAACACATACACCTCAATATTCCCCTATAAATAAATAAATAAATATATCTGAATAAATCTGATTGGGAGTACTTGCATATGGAACGACAAGAGCTCATATCCAAACATATACAAACAGGCTTCAGTGGTGCCACTCTCAAGTCAGAGAAGACTGCAGCTTATGTATGGCTGTTTCTGAATAGTAGGGATTTTTGTTTGGCCCATCAGTATGCAAAGAAGTACTGAGAGAACTGCCACTATAAATCACTATATCACATCAGCTCTGCACACTGTGGGATCTGAAGCTGAGAACGCTCCAGAATAGTCACTGTTTTTAGGAACAAACCTTAATAACAAAGTGAAATCTTTCACATGCTATTTTCTTTCCCATGCTATTTTCTTTCCCACTATTTAGACTTTTCAAAATCACAGTGCTCTCCGGCTTTTCACTTTGGGTTTTCACCCATTGTTTTTTCTGCCCGTTTATCTTGTTATTTTAGTGGGGATCTAGCTCAAGTGAACCTGCAAAGCAACTGGGAATTGAAGAAGATTGAGTAGCACCAAGCTAGAAAAAAATGCAAAGTCCCAAGTAGGCGTATTCTCCACTACAAGGCTGTTAGGGGACCAGGTAAGAGAAGTCTCACCATCTAAAATACATATAACTTACATTAGGTCAATATTTCTTAAATTAGAAGAAGCATTTTCTTTCTTCATTTTCCCTTCTCCAGAATCACATGAAAACTGAATATCAAGCATGGAACAGCTTACAGAGACACTACAAAGTTATTGCTTACATATGCGTCAGAAATAGAGGAGAGAAAATGAAGAGGAAAAATTAATTAAAGATAATCTTTGTTCTAAGCACCATTATTAGACATCATAAGCCTAAGGGACTGTGGTTATTTTAACATGGTGCAGTAGAAGACATTTAAGGAAATTTATAAGGATCAACATCTCTGTCATAAATATCTGTGCCAAAATCTTACTATGAGACAGTAAACAATTTATAGTCCTATGACACTAAAGGTAATTGGACATGAGGTAGTAATTGGATTCAACAAAATATTTATTTCAAAGATATTTTCAACACTACAGAAAAGAAGATTTTAACCACGTGGAATAGGAAGAGTACAGGCCCTGTATATTATTAAAATCTGTGCTGAAGTGGTGTGCAATTACCTGCTTGTCACCAACTTAAATATGGACTTACTAGACAAGCCAACAGAGAATTTGCTTTTGGCAGCTGGTCCAATAGTTGCTGCTACTGAGGCTTTTAGGTATTCAGACAGCTCAAGAGGAACTCCGAGGACTCTGTAATGAGATGTGTTTTGAAACTATCAGATGTAGTCATAGATAAGAGCTTTACAGGAAGCCTGGTAACAGATTTACCCCTTCTCCACTCAGAATAAATTACTTCACAGTTTCCATCGACAGCCATAACAGTGTCCTCTAGACCTAGGTCTGATGTCTTTTCACACAGCAAGTGTAAGAGAAATAAATACAGAAATTGAGACTTTGGATGAACTCACATTTCTAACCCTATAAATTTGCAGTTGATTTGTTCCAATAGAATGGAAAACTTGTTTTAAAAATCCAGAGTTTAACCCCTAGCCCTAATGTGTCATAATTCTAATTGGAAAACATAATGTACATTTCTGCCAAAGAATACTGCTTGCAAGTGAGAAAAAAGTTATCTACATTCATCTAGAAGAGTTACTAAAACTTTCCACAAGAGTTAAGAGCAATTTGAAACCCTCTAATCAGTAATGTTTCAGTTTAATTTTCTCTCCAATTCCTCTTTGGATTTTATTTTTTTCTCTTTCTCCTTCCTTTCCTTCCTACCTCTCCCTCTCTTCCTGCTCAGAAAATCTGAAAATTTTTCCTCTGTTATCATGTCCTTTAAGCTTCACAAGGAGCACACATTCACTCCTGGAATATACTGTATTTCCTGTATGTACTTAGCATATTCAAAATGGGGAAATGAGGTGGCAAAAGTAAAGAAAATAAGAAACTACCTTCAGTGAGATAGTTACAGCCATGCAACAACATGAAGCTTCAGCTCTCTCGAATTTCTCAGAAGATTTAATCCTTCTGTTTTCCCTTCTCATTTCCCAGAACTTTTATCACCTGACCCTGTAGGGTCACTTTGCCCCAGCTGTGGCAATCTGAGGTGGTTTCCCACAAAATCAGTTGAGCTTTTTCTCATAGCTCATGTAATAGTGCATTTACTATTGCTCCCATGGGTCTCTTTTCTTTTTTTGAACTGCTAATTTACTGTGCTTCATTAGTATTTTTACAAAGAACAGAGCAGAGGATACCGTTTTGAGTCTCCTCTTTCCAGCATACAGCAGTCACTTACCATTGAAGAATAAAGAATCTGCATCTGTCTGCTACTCTCCAAAACCATTACCATGTCTTCCCATCTCACTTTGGGGATCTAGTTCTATATGTGCATGAGAAGAAAATGGCAGCTGTCCCTTAGTACTGTCTTCTGGGGAATACTTAATAGCACCAACACAAAAAGATTGTGCCAAATCGTTCAGTTCTTTGGCAGACATCTCCACCTTCTCCCACAGTCTGTCTCCTGCCCATTACAGCCAATACATTCCCATGACACAGAAATCAGCACCAACCTGCCGATACAGCCCAGCACAAGCTAAAGCTGTATCTCCCTCTAGCCAATTAAGCAGCCTTCCTGACAACATTTCTATCAAGGAAAGTGTGGGTAAAAAAACAATGGCATTCAGGCAGTTTACTTGCCCCACTATCTTACAAAATGGAAAGGGAGGGCAGAAGCTCAGAGACGAGATGAAGTTCTGCTCGTGGCTGCATGGGTAGTCCACCTATCTCTTTTCCTGTTGGTGGCACATTGTAAAGAAATTATTATTTGCTACCATTTTTTAGTCATTGGGGTATTTGCAGACTTCTCCCTTGATGCAATCCTAATTCACATTTTTAATGCCTAATCACCTACACACGGTGAAATGCTGGAAGTCGTAAGAGCATTGTCTGGCAAAATTCAGTCTGGTTTAGGCTCAACAAAGCTACAGCTGCATAGGGCATTCTTGATCATCCATACTCTGCCCCTAAGCAGGGACACTGTTGTAACTTAATTTGACAGCAAGAAAAAAAAGAGTGGTTTAAAATGCAAGCTGTTTGTCAAGGGTTTCTTCGTAACAGACAGATTTGGAAAGAACAAAGTACTCTTTACACTGACTTGAGATTCTCCTTTGTGAAACTGTGACAAATCTAACAGGGTGTGGGGGGATATTTTTTAATAGAGTCAACAGGCAGATGGATTAGGTTTTAGAGAGACAGAGGCAGAAGTGTATAAACCAGCCAAACATGAAGAAAGAGAAACTGCCTGGGAAAATGTAACTAAGAGTAACTCAGCATGGCTTGGTATTGGGAGCTGAACTTGCAGCTTTGACAAGGCTGACTTTAAGGCGACCTTCAGTGGAGCTCTTTAACAGTGTATGCTGGGCAATCGCTGGTAAATCTTTATTAATTTTAATTGGCGGCACCCATTTATAAGAACCATTAAAAAGGATAAATTGAGCCCATCCGGCGTAATGTCTTTTGTTAATTAGTTTGTCAGCACTGTTTTAATATCCCCTAATGACTTCATATTTCAGGCCTGACATTAAAGGAGACGCTGTGAGAAAGGAAATGGTCTTATCACCATGTACATTTTTTTCTTTTTTTGAACAAAAAGTGTCCTTCCAAGCCTGACCAAGGTTAGGTGTCATTTAACTCAGACAGACAGGTACCACAAGACTTGGATGGGCCCTATCACCCTATCCAAACCTCACCCTGCTACTGACCAGCATGCACTGCTAAGATTTTCTCTTTTTACAGATCCACACGACAGCAGAAGAAATTGAAAGTCATTAGTCACCAAATTCCTACCCTCCATAGCTCATCATGGACTTAAGCCTTGAAACACGATCATATGGGAAAAATAGGGGAGAAGCCTGAGATACAATTGCAGCATTGCCCCCTTAAGTAAAACAGGTTAAACTCCACAGAGCTGAAGGTCTTTCCCTCCTTCACAAGGACACGCACAACACCAATACCTGTCTTTGGGGCCACAAACCTACAAATGGAAAGCTGATAGAGAAAGAGCACAGGAAAGAATGCTTTGTGTATGGATTTGATTTGTAAAAGAACTCAGAGGATAAATTATTTCCCTAGGCATGATGCTTGGTCTGGAACAAAGGGGAGTGAGTGAATCTGTGATTTTGGTTTTGTTTTTCTTGTGTTCATCTTATATTTCATGGAACAGCACACTCAAACTGCAATCCAGGAAGATGAGGAACTTGAATTCAGATTACAGATGCTGGAAAAGCATGGCTTTTCTACTTCTAATGAGTATAATATTTTAGACCTTAATGTCTCAAATAGGTTATAAAGATTTTGAATTAGGTAATAAAAGCAACTTAGCATACTTAACCCTTTTGCTTTAGTATGTGCACACTTGAAAATTTTTATTCAAGGAGAAAGTGTATAACATAAGGGCCAGGAGAAGGATCAGCTTTAATCATCACAGAAGACAATGCAACGCATCATTGTCCTAGAGCTCCCTTTATGGGGTTAACCTGATGTTCTTAGACACCTTGTTTCTCTCCTCACAGATTTCCACAAATGTCTTTGAGCTGATGAACACTGGAATTATTCACCTATGGAAGTATATCCTCACTATGAGGTCTGCAGTAAGGTTTATTGCTGCTCAGTTTCCTATGATCAATCGGGGGGGTGATCCTGAATTAATGTTGACTCTTTGTCAGTGAAGGGTTGTCTCATGAGCTGGATTCTATTATTTTTTTCATTTAAGATTATAATAGGTGAGCAATATGAGGAAAATAACACTCATTAATATCACATTTGATGCTTTGGTGCCTAGCATTGGATTAATTCACATGACGGTGAAGTGAATAAGCAAGAAACAGCTAATAGGAAAATTAGCTTTTCCTCTGTCTTACACAGCTTTGCACATCATGAATAATTCCAGGAATTATAAGGTTCTTGCATTTATGCTGGTAATAGTAAAAGAAAAATTAAATCTTCAGCTAATAAGATAGAATATTTTTTCAGGTTACCCATAAATGGCTCTTTATAAGCATCATACTGAGAATTGTAGAGACATGTTCTGCTTTGCTAGATCCCCTTTCAGCAAAACATAAACAAGTAATAACTGTAGCAACCAAATCAGATATTAGTTTTATTACTGAGCAAAATCCTTCCTCAAAGTCAATTGAAGTCTTTCTATAAGGGTCTAGAGAACTAACAGGTTTTTCTTCTTCTATTAAAATTTAGGGCTAATGATTTCACCACAGATTTTTTTTTGATGGATACACAGTCACAGCACTTGAATACTAAAAGCTGTTCTATGATCTCCTGAAAGCCATCCTGCTGTCATTGCAAGCTTGTGCCATGTTTCACGCAGATTTAAAATTTTCAGGGGACTGCTAAAACTATGCCCTATGTGAAGTACACAATAAAAGCATGTCTAGGTTGAAATAGATATTCCCAGTAGGCTGAACACCTCTTTGAATGAACTGCTTTTGCAGGGAATAAAAGTCTTGAGGTTTTTTACTCCAATCAGCCTGTCTCTTGTGCACTAGTGTGCTCTACAGAACTCAGCCTTTTATAATCAAAGGGCTGCATAAAACTGGCAGCATAGTTGGTCTTGGTCTCCATTTTGCAGCTCTGACAAATTTACATAATAGTCTTTCATTTCTATAAAACATCATTATTCATGACAAGCATATTTCCAGTCTTCAACACAGAACAAAAACTTGTATTTTCATTGTTCCAGTATTTTCAGCTTTTGTTGTACAAAAAATTATGCCTTAATTAGTTTTGCTATTGCTAGCTAGAAAGTGAAAAGAGACTATTTTCTTCAGATGCATTAACTCAATGACAATTGAAACTCGCCTGGGAACTAAGAACGAATGAAACTAATATTCCAATTCCCAGTCACATCTAAGACCCAGAGAGAAGAGAATGATATCTACCACTTCCAAAATGTCACAAACTTGGGCCTTGCTCTTCCAAATCTATTGCCATATATATTCCAACTCTCATTTTCACCTGTTGATGTCCTTCCTCCTTTCAAATAAACTTTCCATCCTCCATTTTTTTAAATAAATCTGTTGTTAAAATAAAATGAAGCTGTTAATTTCAACAGCAGATAATTATATGCAATGAATCTCCTTCACACAGCTCATACCAACATACTAACTTAAGAGTTCCTGGATTGGAGCAACAGCTTGGAGGCCAACCCAAGCCATTACATTAGAAGCAGAAGATCCTACTGATACAAAGGGTGGTCCCTTGTATCAGCTGGTGTTGAACCTGTGGTTCTTGTCTGCAGAGAACTGCCACTACTGTTTTGGACGCAGTGTGAGTTAGGCATCCCACTGTTGATCCTGCTGTTTGCTTGTGGCCTGGTGGCCTTCAACCACTGTGGCTGATTCACAGACTGATATATCCATGCTTGTGGATTCAACAGCATTATGAGCCTCTGGCGCTAATTAGGGTTTGGGAGACTTTCAGACATGACGTCTTAGCACACTCTTTTCTTCTCTTTGAGTTACTGTCTTCTGGTGGCTGTTCACACCCCCACATCCAAAAATACCTACACAATCCATTCAAACTCACACAGAATAGGCCTTTACAACATACACACAGGGGAACTGATGTTTCTGGGAAAAAACAGAGCTGTTAGGTGATACCATGTGAACTACACTGCTATGTGCAGTGGCTCAAGGAGAGAAGTCATGTCGACAGTCCTGTGAAAATCAGAGTAAAAGCTACAAATTAACTTGTTTACAGTGAATATTAATCCTTTTTTTAGAAAAACCACTAGGAACTATAAAGGTAAAACAGATGTAAAGTGCTTTCTCAAGTGCTTTCTATTTAGCATATTGTTTAAATAATAGATTAAAAACAACTTCAAAATCACCTGCTTTGATCAATCATTAAGAGATCACAGGTTATTTTTTCCTTGGAATCAGCTTTGTAGTTTATATCTCAGCAATGGAAAAAAGCAATTTCCTGATTTTTTTCCCATGGGAAAAAACAAAAAAGGAAACAGAATAAATCACACAAATTTTTGAGAAATCACAAATGTCATTATTCATGACTGTCATGCTCCTATATGCAACCATCATTTAGTCAGCAACTTGTTAGTCCTGCATCATGGTGAGCATTCAGCATCAAAGGAGAGTACTGCTGCATTAGCCTGTACTTATAGCTCTCAAACCACCTTACAAAAACTGTCCAATATCCTCATCCTCATTTTCCAGAGAAGAAACTGATACATAAAGGTAAGGTGGTTGGTCTTGGTGGCAGACTCAGGATACATTGGTAATATTTTTTCCTGGAAAAACAGTAGGGTTTTTTTATTTCATTTTGGTGGGGTGGGGGGGAGGGGGAAGTTTTGGGGATTTTTTTTGGTGTTTGATTGTGTTTTGGATTTGGATTTTGGGTTTTGGGGTTGGTTTGGGTTTAAGATGGAGGACTAGAAAGTTGAGGCTGCATATTTCTCTGCTCTTCTTTGACAAGAAAACTCTTAATCCTCTCCAAATTCTTATTTTCTTTAGTATCCCCCTCTCTGTAATGTTTTTCCAAACCATTTCTTGCTCATAAGTGATAGAAACCTTCAATACTCATCTTTACAATTAACAGTTCCTTCTCTGATTTCTGATCTGTCACTTCCAGTCTCACAATTTTCTCTTAATCCTTTGCTTTCCATAATGAAAACAGTTGCAATTACAATAAAAATAGTTTTGAAAATAAAGTGGGTTTATAATGTAGTTCATGAAGGAATAGAAACCTACAGTGGTCAATTAATAGGAGTCCCATGGCCCCTATTCACAGGACTACACTAAAATTTTCTCACAAAAGAGGAATTAAGCAAAGTCAAGCAAACATGAAGATAAATTGCACCTTAGAGAATTGTCTCCAAACATCTGATAACTCACCCCTGTCTTTTGTTGCCCACTTTTATTCAAGTAAACTAATCAACTGAATAATTCATGTGAATAGTCTTGAATCTGAAGCCTATGTACAATTACTTCCTTACATGTGTTTTGTAACACATACAATATTGCTTCCATTCCTCAGAAAAAAAATATAGTTTTGGAATAAATTTCTTGCCAAGAAGCTCCAGTTTCACTTCATGGGACACTTCAACATTAAACTCACTACTTGCAATGAGATCTTTCAGTTAATTTGTTCACAACAACATAGTTTCATAGAATCATGGAATAGCTTGGTTGGCAGGGACCCTAAAGATCATCTAGATCCAAGGGAATCTTCCACTAGAAAGTGGTTCTAAAACCAACAAAAGAACACTGAAAAGACAAGTGCATTTCATGTTGTATCTGAATAATCCAGAGCTACTTTCAGTATAGTATCTGTATTACTGAGCAACATCAGCTGGATTCTTCTAATGATCTCGGGGAAAAATCAAACACAAAACAAGATGAAACGGTACTGCGAAGCCTGACTGAACATGGAGACTGGGCAATTAAGGTAGTGAGTTTCCACTGGATGACAGATAATGTCTCCACTTTCGAGTTAATCTCAGTAGAAAAGAAAAGAGCACAGTGTCCCTCTCAAAACTCTGAATGTGACAGTCTTTCCTTGCCTTCTCCCCATTACATTACGGATGGGACTTTTAACAAACAGAAGGAAGTTGGAGCAGGGACGGGTGAAGTGCTGATAACCAGCTTTTATGGACACAATTTAACAAAGATTAACCACTGTATTTGGAGAGAGAGGAAGGAGAAGATGTTGCCAAAATAAGACTGCAGCAAACTGAGTGCTGTTTTCTGCTTCACTTGTCACCCACCAAGAACAGCGTTACGAGAAAGTGCCTTATGTTTTCCTTGCCTGGAATTCAGCTTCCCAGGGAAAACATGCTTTCTGCTACATTTCACAGGTTGTGAGGGCTCCCACAGCCTGTCATGGAACCAGTTCTTCAGTCAGAGGTACAACCTAACCTGTGCGCTAAGGCCCCCTGCTTTTCCCGCTGATCACCTGTGCTGGCCTAGACATACACTGCATATATGATGCAGGCTGAGGAAGAACTTTTGTGTTTACAAGTGACACTTCCTTGAAACATTCAGGAGAGACATTCCCAGGAAATTGATAAGGCTCTGTGTGAAACAGGATTAACTGAAGAATAGGGTGACATGGAGATACCACCAGCCTTTCTCCCAAGACATCCTGGAAGTGTGAAGCCAGACATGATCCTTGGACCTCTGTTTCGTCCTTTATCTATCCCAAAGGAATAGTCTAACATCCCCAAAATTTGTTTATTTGCCTGACTGTCACTCAAACTTGACTAAGAGAAAACAAAGATATAAAAAGAGACTGGAACCTAGAGAAAATCTGGGGAGAAGTTCCATCCATATTTGCAGAGGTAACTGACGAATGCCTCTCTCTTCCTCCAGTCTACATGGGACACCTCAGGGTGAATGATCATCAACTAGTTTTGCTTTCTTTCTTTTTAGACTTAATACTTTTCTTTGCTCTAGGGTGGTTATCACTGTTAAGTTTTGTCATCACTGTTAAGTGTGTTTTGCTGTTTAGTTTGTTTTACAGGTAAGGTTACTGTCCGGTTAAGTTCATTTTGCTGTCAAGTTCTCTGGTGTGGGTATTTTGCTCTAGAGTGAGTATTTTCTGCTAGTAAGATACTTTGGTTACTTTTCTCTAGTATAGAAAGTTTTGCTATTAAGTTTCTTTGCACCTGTAGGTGTATTCTGCTAATAGCTTGTCTGTATACTGCACATATATTATATAGCCTCAGTGTATTTTTGTAGTTAAAACATTATCAAAGACATATTGAAGTTTCTAAAATTGTCACAAGTTGTTATTAATAAACATGTTATTTCATTAACTGATCAGACTTAGTCTGTGATATTGCAGTGCTGATAGTTCTCCTCGACGGCAAAATAACATACGGGGGTCTTGCTCTTTTTCTTGCTGTTTAAGTGAAGTCCCCAAATTCACCAAATCTGTTAGGAAAGTGCCTTGCTTAAGGAGATGCCAACAGACTGGTTTGGACATAAAATATCTTTAATCTCCTGGAGGAATGGACACTGAATAACCCAAAAAATTTATTAGTAACAACAGGACAGAAATTCTTCTTTTTCTGTTCCTCTTCATATGACAACCTGACATTGCTCTCAGCTGTGCAGAAATAGCAAAGCAGGAATTCCAAATTTCTCTGTAAACTGACAATCAAACTAATTCAGCAGAAACATTTTGCTACTGTTCATTGAACAAAAATATAATAGATCTTAAAAGAGCAAGGATTCACTGTCCTATTAATACTTGGCATTGCTTTACTAGCTCTGTGGAACTCCTCAGAAGCTGATGAAGCATTGGCTGGATAAATGGGTTATCAGGTGGACTGAAAACCTGTCAAACTGTCAGGCTCAAAGAGTTGTATTTTACATCTTCATTAATGGTCTGGACAAAAGGACAGAGTGCATTCTCTGCAATTTTGCAGATGATACAAAACTGGGAGGTGTGGTTGACACACCAGATGCTTGTGTTGCCATCAGAAGGACTCTGATCAATAGCTATCACATGAAAATTAACAGAGTGAAATGCCAAATCCTGCATCTAGGTAACAACTTCTTAGACCAGTACAGGCTGGGGTTGACTAGCTGGAAACCTGCTCTATAGAAAGGGATCTAGGGATACTGGCTGAACATGAGCCACAACGTGCCCTTGTGGTAAAGAAAGCAAATATCCTCCAGGACTCAATGAGGGACAGCATTGCCAAGCAGGCTGATGAAGGTGATCTTTCCATTCCATTCCATTGGACTTCTGGGGAGCCGACTTTGGGGTGTTTAAGAGACTTATTCAGAGAGTTCCTTGGGAAACAGCCCTAGAAAACAAAGGAGTTCCGGAGAAATGGATGTGCTTCAAAACAGAGATCTTGAGGGCACAGGAACAGACTGTCCCTGTGTGCCGAAAGATGAGTCGATGAGGTAAACGTCCAGCCTGGATGAGCAACAAGGTTTTGAAGGAACTTAGAAATTCTTTTGAAGGAGGGTCGGATCTCTCAGAAATTGTTTAAGGGGGCTGCTAGGGCATGTAGAAAAAAAATTAGGGAGGCCTAAGCTCAGTTTGAACTTAAATTGGCAACTTCTGTGAAGAATAATAAAAAAAAAGTTTTTACAAATATATTAATGGTAAAAGGAAGGGTAAGACTGACCTTTGTCCCTTAGTAGGTGAGGCAGGAAAGCTAGTAACTA
>VXBA01004196.1:0-44322 GCA_013399895.1 Serilophus lunatus
GGGAAGGGAAAAGGGAAGGGAAGTAAAAAGAATCTGGGAAATATGCTTAGAGCAGATTGCCATTCAGATAAATATATCTTTGAAACCTGAAATACCCTTACATCTCTCACAAAAACCTTACAATTTTTTTCTTTGTATTACATGCATGAACACCAAGGGTTTAGTCAGCTTTCAAAGCTAATCTGATGTGTTTGATCTATCCCTTTACTGCAAGCCAACCAAACTAGATGTAAACTTGGAAGCTGCTTTTTGAATTCTGGGCTGTGAGGAAATAATTTCCTATGCTCCTGTGCCTGAATATTAACTTGATTTTAAAAACAAAAGAGTCTCAGGCAAGCTGTTTCTATACTACCAGAACAACTGGAATTCAAATGCGAACCCCAAATAGATTTTCTGCATTGGGGAACCATTTGGGTCATTCAACACAACACAAACTGAGAAGCAGCATATAGACACTGCAAATCATTAGGGAATTTGCATGAACTTGAAAATGGATCCAAGGCCTTTACTTATTTCATCTTAAACTTTTTTTTTATTATTATTATTTNGACAGGACAGGAAATGAAATGGAAATGGAAATGAAAAGGAAAAATGAAAGAGGGAAAAGAGAAAAGAGAAANTTACATGCATGAACACCAAGGGTTTAGTCAGCTTTCAAAGCTAATCTGATGTGTTTGATCTATCCCTTTACTGCAAGCCAACCAAACTAGATGTAAACTTGGAAGCTGCTTTTTGAATTCTGGGCTGTGAGGAAATAATTTCCTATGCTCCTGTGCCTGAATATTAACTTGATTTTAAAAACAAAAGAGTCTCAGGCAAGCTGTTTCTATACTACCAGAACAACTGGAATTCAAATGCGAACCCCAAATAGATTTTCTGCATTGGGGAACCATTTGGGTCATTCAACACAACACAAACTGAGAAGCAGCATATAGACACTGCAAATCATTAGGGAATTTGCATGAACTTGAAAATGGATCCAAGGCCTTTACTTATTTCATCTTAAACTTTTTTTTTATTATTATTATTTACATCTTTGACAAATTAAAACACAGAGAAAGAAGAAGGATGTTATGTGGCAAACATCAGAATTGCAATGTGGCATCTGCTGTAGAATAAAACTAAATGAAAGCATAGCAATATAGTGCCCTGTAATATTAGAGTATGCTTTACCTCACAATCTCATTTGGTATGTTAAAGCAAAACTGCAGAACCTAAAAATGCCTGTCAGAATTTTCAGTCAGAAATAGTAGGATGATAGTAACATTCAGTGTAAAAGGAAGAATCTTTTTTTCCCCAGGTTCTCATTACAGAAAAACCCTAAACCAATAGTAAAGAATCAATTTAATCTTGCAGGGTCAAAAGTCAGACTCTTCCCTTTCTCTAGCTCTCTTTAAGTTCAAAGTCCTTTGAGGTGCTTTTTTGCCAGATTTTTATGCCTCTTTTTTTCTTTTTTTCTGCTCACCAAGTCATTCTGTTAAAAAAAAAATGTAACAAAGGGAAATACTTATTTTTTCCTCCTAGGTCATGGTTTGCACCACAGTGACATAAAAAATCAATTAACTTTTTTGTGTCTGCTTATTTCTTACTTGTAAGTCCATCTAACCCTCAAAAATGAGACCTTACAGAAGCTACCAGTCTGCAGCAGCATCGTCTGTACATTCTTTTTAGACTGTGCTTCAAACTTTGTATTCATAAGTAGAATCTTGGGCAGAGCTATTTCCTTCACTGGATTAAAAAAAAAAAAAATAAAAAAAAAACAACAACGAAAAAAACCCAAACCACAAACTCAAAGAAAATACCATAGAGAACAATACAGAGAACATTCCTCTATATAACCTCCCAACTTTCTATGTCCAATGTATTGTAATTAGATAAAATATATAAAAAGTATGCACACTATAAATAAAAAACCCAGTATTTTGTTATGTCATACATTTGTATTTGCTATGTCAGGTTTTTTTAAAATGGAGTGATTTGATATTTTCTTTCTCATATTTCTTTGGCAACAATACTCTCATATCATCTTTATATTGATTTCAAGTAACACTGAAAGTAAATTTTGTTGTTTCTTTCCAACAGCTTAAGCAGACCAAGTCTTCCTTCTCTTTTTTTTTTAAAAAAAATTCTTTTTAAAATATGAGGCGTGATATAACCAAAAGAAAATTTTTACTGCTATGCTGATCTGCATGCTAATCCACCCTATGAAAAAATCATGGACCATAATTCACTTTTATTAGCTAGTCCACTTTTTATTTTTCTTCCAATCACTGAGAGTCAAAAGTTTTATTTAAATGGTTTCTCAGTCTGTTTTCTCTGTTCTCTGGTGATCAACTTGCTTATGATACCACAGTCTTATTTACACAACATAGACTCTTCTCACTAGATGCTTGTTTTAGCATCTTATTTGGTTTTGGGTGGGCAGTGAATAACTCATTACAGCAGAACCATCCTTGTTTTGGACCTTACCAAGTACCTTGGGTAGCATCCCAGACCTATTCTGCATTGAGGAGGTGAGTAAATCCACACATGTCCATCAGACATGCCAGTAAGAGACATGTCTGAGCATATCTATACATGCTCAGAGCTTGTATTCTGAAATGACTGACTTGTGGAAGGGGCACCCCTTCACATAAGGAAGCTAATTTTTTATCCAAATGTAAGGAGCACAAGAAGAGTCAAAAATGAATGGTAGTACAGTGATGTGCCTATTATGTAAAGATCCTCTTAAATCTCTGTCAATAACCATTTCTCTTCCTGATTTAAGCCAGGTACTTTATTATGAGTCTCTTATACTAGAATTGGGTTCCCTAGCTGTTAGAAAGAACTACACTCTTTAGGGGATTTTTCCTGTTATTTTTAACAATAATTATGAGTTTATAAATAAAAGAGTAGAAAATATTAATAATTGTCATAAGTTCAACTAGTACAGTAAAAAAAAAAATCTTTGGTCATCTAATAAAGAAATAGATTACAGAAAAAGATAGTGACAATACTGGTTTAAAATTAATTTTTTAATTTTCTATGAAGGTATGTAATATTTTTATTTAGACTTTGAATCTCTTTGTGCCTAAGACATGTCTATATAGCTGGATCTATTAAAAGCTTAGCTATAACTCAGAACTCTTTTTTTTTTTTTCTTCGCACAGGAAACACATCTGTAATTTTAACTAACACATAATTCTGATGAAGGATAGAAGGATAGAGTTTAAGTTAAGTGATTCATCCAGCTAACCATGATTTAGTATTCCTAAACAATTCAGGATAGAAATAAAATTTTAAATATCTTAAGTGGCAAAATTAGTATATGGGGATAAAAAGAAAGCAGAATTCCAAGTTTAGGTACAGAATCTAAAGATACCAAGAAAGAGAGAGATGGAGAGTTTAAAACTGATTTAAAATCCTTGGAGCAAAATTTTTGTATTCTCACTACATAGCTTATATAGCTGTTTATGAGAGAGATGAAACTAATAATTAGCAAGTAGTGAATAAAATGGGATGTTTATAGCCACTAAAAATTTCTTAACACCATTTGAACTTGAATAAATTGAAAAGATGTTGGGTGAGATGTTATAAAAATTTCCCTTTTGTAATTTGCCCATTGGAATTCACAGTATTAGAGAACTTTTTCTGCAAATTTACCAGAAAAAAATCTATATAATATACACATAATACTTTTAATGAACATTTCCTTTTTTGTTCCTGGCAGGAAGAAGATGAAAGAGAAGAAGTGAATAAAACAACATGAAAGAATTAATTTTATTGTAGTGCAGAAAAATTACTTTATTTGAAGGACTCAGAGTCTTTCCTGACAGTATTCCATCTCCTTATGTATTTTCTCTCCTAATAATGGTTCTGAGTACAGGTGGTGAAGTAGCAAACATTGTTTAGATATCCTTCCAGTCTTCCCAGTAGGTTTACTTCTGGAAATTTTCTTCTCCAAAATCTTGGATGATAATTTAAAACAGGAAGAATAATTATTCAGAAAACATGACTAGGAGAACCAGATTTTTTCTGGCCTTTACTGAGGTTGAAGAGGCATCTTTTTTTTTCTTTCACAATGTAAGAACAAGTCCTTTAGCCTCAGACTATTGGACTATACAGTTCTGTTTCTTTTAATGCACAGAGCTTTCTAGAAAAAGGGAGATATTTTGGAGGTAAGGAAAAATGATGTACTACCCCATCACAATCAAAGCCATGCCATGCACACTGTCCCTCTGTCAGATCCTTAATATGTTCAGGACATTCCAGCTCTTCACATCCACATTATTTATGTATAGGGAGGGTGTGTAATCTATTGCAGAGCTTTGCAGACCATTAAGGTACTTCATTCATGGTCAGGAAGGCATGAATACCTTTTTAACATCTATAAGCAAGCAATCATAAAAGCTGAATCTATATTTTCCCTGAATGACTGAGAGTAAGAATTTGATTAAGATAACCTAATGGCTTTTAGGTAGTTGTGATATGAATTGTCTTAGGACTTGCTGATATTTCAATAGTTTGAATAAATGTTCTCAGACTGTGGGAGTTTTTTTGTGGCTTGTATTATTGATTTCTTTCAGAGAATGATTTTAGTCAAGATAATGTTGTATTGTAGCATAGAGTATTTTATTCAGAGAATAGAACTGTTGAACTGTATTTCAACTCAGTTTATACGGATAGAGAGATCTTCAAGGTTTTTTTATATATCTTCATTTCCCTTACAGTTCCTCTTCCTATCAGTCATTAAACTATCCAGGTATCAATCATGGCACACTCACCCAACTCATTCTTAAAGTTTTCAAGTGATCCGTTTTCTCCAAAAGCTATTTCAAATGGAAAGAACAGGGCTTTACTATGCTTTATAAAGGCTTTTCCCATCTAAATAGTCTCTCTTAATAAGAGTTTGAGACTATTATTTCTCCTATAAAATGTGAATGATGAGATATTCCACTCTTCCAAAACCTTCTTGTAATTGAGGACCACTGTGATGTAGGTTCCCCTTCGCTATCACACAAACACACATATATGCATAACATACTCAATCTTCTCATGTCAGCATTTCTTCACAGAGTATGTTTTTTACTGGATTGATCATTCTTCTTTTTAAAAAACTTGACTCAGGGATTAAAATGTAAATATCAGTCTCAATGTTTATAAATGTTTAATGGAACATTGGAATATTTTAACAGTAACACTGAAAATATTGATATTTCCTGTATATAGGGTGCAAATAGGGGTGGCATGCAGGTCCACAATGGACCAGATATCTGCCTGCAGCTCCTGGAGGATCTCATGCCAGAGCAGGTGGACATAATCGGAAGGAAGTTGCAGTCCACAAAGTGTCCATGCAGAAGCAGGCTCCCAGCAGTAACTGCTGCTCCTGTGGGACCCAATCTGGACCAGTCCATTCCTGAAGGACTGTATCTTGTGGGGAAGACCCATCCTGAAGCACTTCTTAAAGAGATGCAGCCCAGGGAGAGGAAACATGCCAGGGCAGTTCATGAAGGTCTGCATCCCAGTGCTGGAGCAGTGCTCAACTGCAGGGAAGCAGCGTGAGGAGGAAGGATCAGCAGAGAAAAAGTGTTACAGACTGACTACAACCCTGATTCTCCATTCCCCTGTGTCACTCAGAAAGTATGGAGAGGAAGTGGAATAGGTGAGAAGAAAGGAGTAAAGTTAAATCTTAGAAGAAAAAAGATGGGTGTGGAGTGATGGTGGATTTTGGTTTACTTTTGGTTTTTACCATTTTTGCTCTCTTTTTAATCGGGAATGAAAATGAATTAATCTTCCCCAAGCCAAGTCTATCCTGGCTATGACGATAATTGGTGAGTAATCACCCCATCTATATCAATCCAAGAGCATTCCATCTTACTTTCTCCTTTGCCTGCTGATGATAGGGAGCAAGAGAGCAGCTTGGCGGAAACCTGCCAGCCATTTAAGGTTGACCAACCACAACCTCTATGTATTTAGCCCTTCTTTTTACTGAAATCACTTTCATGTTCCCAAACAATGTAATTTCTATAGTGGAGTAAATTTGACAGAGCAAACAATTATATTTGAAGAAATATTTTCTCATTATAAATATAACTTTAAAAAAAAAAAAAAAAACCAAACCAAAAAATGTTAAGTAGTTTAGTTTTTAAATAGTAGACAGATGTTTCTAGAGAACTAACCCATTAAGACTAAACACTTTTTAGTAATACCATATATGTGGTTAAATACAAGAAAACTGCATCTTATTATTATCAGAGATATGAAAGTAAATAATTTTATTGAAGAACAGTGATTTATGACCTAGTTAACAAATCAAACACTTTCAGAAAAACCTTGCTAGATTAACAGTGACAATTTTCCAGATGCAGACAATTTGTTTGTTTGTTTGAAACAGCTAAATGAATGTTTATTTCCTTACTCCCACTTTCATCTTAATGAAAACCTTATGTGGCATATCAAGAACAGCATCATTAGATCTATTTGACATCATTAATTAAAATTTTCAGAGCTGGTGTACATGATCTATTCCTATTTGGCAAAACTGAGAAAATAAGATTTAAAGACTGTTCACAATTTTGAAATCAAGTATTATTAAGTGGTAAAAAAGCAGAATTTCCACTTATGTACCCATATATCTATGTTTTCAAAGGTGTTAGGGTTTGTATTACATGATTTTCTTTGTTTTGAAGAAAACAGAGTTGAAGTTTAGTCCTTCAAAATAATTAAGATATTTTAAGCAGAATTACAGTCATTTTCCCATGGGACTCATTTTCTTATTGGCACCCCCAGGACTCTATTTATGTTTCAGTAACTTTCCACTCCAGTTCTCTAGGTAGAGTTTAAATAGTTTTCAGATATAACTGAAAAATAGCCATGAAGTCTGTACAAGTCACAATTACAGCAAAGTGCGTGTATAGTTGGACCATTGCAAATTTGTGTGTATTTCTGATATATTTGAAATGACAAAAACTTTTAGGCAAACAAGGGCTACTGGACAATATACACATTCTTTGAACTCTGTTGCAGCAGAAATATTTCTTATTAAATTGAGGTAGATAAGCATTTGATCTTACTGTGGATACCCAGTGTGCTACTTGTACATAATAGTCAATGTTATGCAGAGGAAAAATATTTTTCCATGTTCTCATTTTATTATTTCATTTGGTTTTTCTCAGCTATATTGCCTAACCAAAATTTTAGTTCCAGGTTTTGAAGTTTGATGTTCAAACTGTATTTGTTTCTTTGAAAACAGTCATGAAAAGATGATTTTGAACAGTGACTACTACTGGACTATAAAATAAAATTTGATGTTTGGCATTGCCATTTGCACATCCTAGTATTATGACTAATTTCTTATATTTTGTGTAATGAAATGGAATGAATTGCACTGCTAGTGCCTCCCACAAATCAATAAAAGATGACCCAGAATTAATGCGCTCAATAGCCTGGTTGAACACTTTAAACAAGAAATAGGCTTTGAGCACTTTGAGACATAATCCAAATAGTTGGAGTTTAAATGTGTAATAATTACATTGTGAAAGCTATTTTTCTCATAATTGAGATAAGCCCATAACTACACTTCAGTCTTATTATAAAACTATACTCAAGAGGGGGAAAAAACCAGGCATGGTTAAATAACATTACACAATATGGATAAAAAAAAAAAAAAAAAAAAAAAAAAAAAAAAAAAAAAAAAAAAANAAGAAAAAAAAAAGAAAAAAAAAGAAAAAAAAAAGAAAATTGAGAATTGCTATTCAGCACAGGAAATTAAATAAGCGTTAAATAAAAGTCTCAATTTTAAATTAAGTGATCGCCTTGTAAGGGTCTCTGAATCTTCATTAATTGGACAAAGGTGGAAGTGAAATTCATTAGCAAGCAATCTCCCTCAGAGTTGTTCATGGTATAGATGTAGGACACAGCCTAACTGCATTGTAAGAAGAAACTAAAACACACTTTTGAGGTCCTCATGAATGGATTGGAAGTAAAAAAGGTGGAAGAAAATTGACAGACCATCCATGAATTTAGCAAAAAAAAAAAAAAAAAAAAAGTGTGGAAAAGGCAGACAAACTCTTTTTCATTAACATATGCCCACTAATGGTGAAAACATGGGAATATAATTTGTAGAATAGGTGAAGGGCAAATATCACCATTTACATTGAATCTTATAGTACGTTCTATGTAGTTGTGTAGAATTTGAACCTCAGTACACTTAAGGATTTCTCTCTCCAGATATATATTAGAAAATAATATTTATTTAATTCTTCATGTGATCGCAATATAACCATAACTGGGGAAGAATACTCTAAAGGTGAGTATTTGCAAAAAATATCCCACTAACTGTTCTTTCAGAACTATTATAGTGGAATTCTATAAATACGTGGAGAAAGGGGAAGAGAAAGAAAACACAGTGATCGGGCAAATCAAAACTATGTCATTCTTGCAAATAACTTACGACTTAAGAATTTGAATGTTTTTAATGTTGCACTCAAACTATTGGGATGTTTACGGTAATAGTTTTGTGAGTCACATGCTCGTTTTTATGCTCTGAGGTTCAATAACAACTGCTTTAATAATGAAAATAATATCTGTCTAATGACAGAAAATGCTGCACAGATTATTAACTTTCACATAAATATTTGGAAAAATAAAAAACTTGAGAAAGTTGTTACATTACAAATAACAATTACATTTTTTTGCAGGAGCTGTTTATTCAGAAATGGTTCATTTATTCCTTCATTTGTCCAGCTCTGTTAAATAATATTTCAGTGTCTCTGCTCTATGTAGGAGCCAAGTTTTATTAAAAGAACCTGGACAACATAGAATTATAGAATTAATTAATTTATAAGTGACTTTGAAGGATTAACCACCTTGGGAAAAAAAAAAAGCCACATAGGTGAAGTTGCCTAGGACTTTTCAGGTTCTTTTAATTCTCTCTGAAGGAGTAGGTTCCACTACCTTTTTGAATCCCTGATCCACTCTTAGGTTTCACTGACCTCATGAATAAAACTGAATTATTTTTGCCTCTCCTTGTTCAATATGTGTTCCAGCCTCAATTGTGACAGTGGATTCACTTTAGTTTGACAGTATCTTTTCTTGTATTGGGATATCTAAAGTGAGAAAGAACAACACTCTGGATGCACTCTTACACAGTTGCCCGTAAGTATAAATAATACTGTCAGTCTGGGACAATTGTTAGTTTTACTGACTTTTTATACTGTGCAAATGATTCAGAATATAGCATGAGCAGAGTATAGCCTCATGATGGACCAAAGTGCTCATTAAGCCTCATCACTGAGTAGAGGAAGATTCCAAGAGCTGTGAGCTGGCAGAATGAATAGATCTAAAGTTATGAAAACGGACTGTTTTTAAAAACATTCTCTCTTCAGAAGCAAAGTAATATATCTACTGAATTATATATGCCAGGTAAAGTATGATGATGAGTTCTATGTTTTCTGCCCTCTAACTTTTTCTTTGGAAATAGGAAACGCCAAAAAAAAAAATAAATCTTACAATTCGTTTTAAATTTAGAAATTACTCCTGTAGCATGTAATGCACAAGATGTTCTACCAGCAAAGGAGAATGATATGAGAACCCATGTGTTTTCCACTTAATTTTTTTCTTTATTAATGTCTCGATCCTTGTTTGGAGTAAGTGTATGCTGAAATATATTGCAAGCAATTTTCAAGCTGTTTGTGAGTCATACTTAATAACATTGTGGAACTTAGAATGCCATGTCCCAAACTTCAACTGATGTAACTGTAATCCTCTGAGAAGTTCTACAAATCACTAAAGCTGATTCCGTCGTTAGAATAAGCTGTGGTCACCTAAATATTAAAAAAAATAGGTTCATTCCCTGCAGCTTATAATGAAACTTCAAATTCCTTTTATAGCTAAGCTAGTAGTATAGTTAAGTTTATTAGCTCTTTCAAAAGACTTTGTTATAACCCAAAAGGTTTTCCATCAGTATACAAATGCATATTTTTCCATACGTATATATGGTAGTTTTCTACTCAGTCATATCTCCGAACACACTTATTGCTATTTAAAGCAATAATTATAAATGACATTACAATGAAACAAACATTTCTGCAAAGCTTAGTGTAGCAGGCATGGGGAACAGACCTCCCTCCAGCACCGTGAAAGAACAAGTCACAGAGCCGTGAGTGTACAAGGGGGATCCAAATCCAGAATCTAATATCTATTAACTCTTTTTTGCAAATTCAGCACTATATTTATACTCTGTAATAGTTTACATTTCCACAGCCAATTAACCAAGGGTTTATTAATTACACAGTGTCCATGAGCTGTCTTCTCCAATTTGTTGGAGGTACATTATGGTCCAGCAGTCCTCATATCTGGTATTCTCTGATTCCTCTGTTCCTTCTGATGTGCAGTCAGTGATTGCTTTGGATATTTGTTAGACACATCATGTACAATACAACTTAGAAACCAGGAGGTTCCCATTTAGGAAATCACAAGGCAGACTTTTTGAATATAATTGTCTTGATATTAGAAAAAGTATTACGAGGTTGATATCAGGAAAAGGATGAAATAGCATTTGTCAGCGGCTTTATTAATTTGTGAAAATGTGAAATTATGTGATACATCAATGCTTATGATTCACCACATTCTACCTCTAGTTTCTAAGACTCCACTTTTTTTACAGATTTTTCCAGAGTCATGATCCATTGGGTTACCTCATGGTCCAAGAAGCTTTGGCATTCCTTTATTTTGAAATCTGAGGACAGATCTGCCAGATGGACTGATGTAGGGCACAAAACTCAGACCCCCCCTATACTGAGCATCTCAGGGGCACACAAAATTTACTTTTGTATACAGGAAAAATTTAAACTTGGTTTGTTTTAAGAGAAACATTTTAAAATGAACAAAACCACATTTTATAAGGAAACTCTCCTAAATAGAAAATCAATCTAATTTTCCCATTAGGTCTGTTCCTGCCTGTTTTTTTCTGACATCATCCTTGCACCTTAGAGGCAGCATGTTCGCTTTTTCTTTTCTTATAGACATTTGTGAAGTGAATTGACTGTCTTCCTGCAGTCAATGAGGAGTCTTAATGAGCATGTTGGTTCTGCACTGATCCTATGCGAAACCTGGAAGTTAACACGTATTCTTCTGACCACAGTGGTATCATGGGAAGGCAAATGTTAGACTATTTGAATGCTTTAGATCAACATTTCCACATGCTAATGATGCTGTGGTATCTTTCACTTTAATAATAATTCTGAAATCCATAGGCTGGTGGTGAAATGTTTTGAGAAATATTACATTTTTCAGTATTTCTAAATGTGAAATTTTGCATGTACTCCAGGGTTTAATTCCTGGCTAATGTTATTTTCAAGAGTTGCAATTTTGTGTATCACATTATATTGTAATATGGTACTACTTCACCTTCTTAGAAGGTAATTCAATTCTAAAATTAGGTTTTATGTGCAAATAAAGAAGAACAGAAATTAGAACATAAAATTAATGCTCATTACCAGATCTTCACACAAATCAGTACCATCAACAATTTCTGAGCAGAGTGAGAATGACAGGATTTTTGAAAGTCAGCAATTAAATTAACTGAGAGAGGTATATGAAGGAATTTACACAGCCCTTTCCAGTCATTTGCAACCTTTAATGCTTAGCTCTATCACAAAAGTTACAGTTCCCTTAGTTTACTTCAAAGTCTTGTATTTCTTTTATACAAAGCTAAAATGCAGAGTAGTTAATTAAAAATATGTAATATACTTGTTGACATGGTCAATCTTGTAAAAAGTTACCAATGTTTAAAGAAACTTATAATAGTTGTAGATGGGAAAAAGTGACTGTGGTCTTAGTAGCTTGTGTAAAATATTTAAATATGATTTTTTTGCCTACAAACAGAAGATATTTGAATGATTATTTATATAGTGGATGTACAAAACTGAATTTGTAATACAAAGGATTGAAACCTAAACAAGTAGTCCCAAAACAACCTTGACGTTTATTATAGTTGTTTGTCAACTGAATATAATTGCCACATTATAATTTCACTGCTGAGTAACTATATTCATTGCAAAATAAGAAATGTTGTAGGTTATATGCCTTTAGATTTGCAAAAAGCTATTGCTGTTACTAGAATTTTACTTAGAGCTTTTCTTCTAAAGACTTTTTTTATCCCAAACATAAAAATGGTTCCTCACAGAGAGCACAGTAGCACACTGTACTGGCAAATACAGTAAGAGAGATATTTTTCTGGAATCTTCTTTACTATGTCTGCACATGGTACCCAGAACATCCACCAAACTTCATCCAGGCAGCTGTACTTATGCCTTGCTGGCTGACTACTGATAATGACTGGACTGCTTGTCCTTTACTGATCACGTCACTCCCTGGAGAATTAATTTATTGATTCATTGATAACTTCTTTAACAAAGCAATTACCTTTCATCCTGCTTAACTGATTCACTGCTTCTGTTGATTGTCCATTTGTTGATTTCATTTGCTCGGCTAATTTTTAATCCTTAAACTTTGCCTGTTGAATTTTACTCCATTGCCTGTGTATTTTACTTATAATGAGTTTTACAACCTAATTGACTCTGCACCTACATGATTTTTTAATTTAATTAATTGTGTGTTTATACAATTAATTGCATGGATTATACACCCCTAGTTAATTGATTACTGAAATAACATGATTTCCTGTCACTGAGTTCCAAAAAAATTTGGTAGCCATTGTCACATTCTGCCAATATTTGTACACAGTAAACCATCTTGTTTTTCTTCCCTACATTTCTTCTTCTATCACCATCACCTCTACCTTTTTAGTGTTCTCATTTTTTTTACTTTTTTTTTTTTTTTGCTTCGAATTAAATACTCGTTAGTCTTTAACACTGTCAGAACTCTTTATGAATTCCATCATTAATTTGAATTAAAGTTTTATTCCAATTTTGCCTCTTATAGTTAGAACATGCTTCTGCAAGGTATCTGGATTTAATCCCAGATTACTTTACATTATTCTAGATTAATCATGGAAAATTAACTGAAATCATACAGCAAAAACACTCAAAACAAAAGTAGGTCCATAGAACATAGTAGGAATTCAAGTATATTTCCATGCAGAACTAGGCCCATGGCTATAAAATACTGCTATTGATTTAATCCTATGTATCTCAAAAAGGCCTAACATTACAAAGTAAAACACTTCACTAAAGTAGTCTATACTACAGCTTTTCAAAAATTTCCTGAGAAGATTAGATATGGCTTTGAATGTCTTAAGGAGAACAGGGGATCCAGGCTCTTAAATCGGAGTGTCTTCTTTTACCTTTTCTCTCCTCCCTTTTCTTAAAGGATCATAACATCAATATTTCCTGCTCAATTTCAGAGCTTTTCACAGTTATGTATCTCACTTCTGGACTGAGCCTAGTCTTTGAATCCCCAAAGGATAGAACCCCTTAATGTCCAGACAGAACTCTACTTTATCTGAAGACTAAATAGGAAATTGTTTTGATAATATGAATGAATTCTGTGGATCACCCTTTCAAGTAAGGTAGTGAACTCAATATAGACACAATATTCCATGCTCTCTGAAACACTTTACTGCAACCAGGCAGAGGTTAAGGAGCAACTAAGTAGACTTGTTGAGTGTCTCTGTACAGAAAGAATTTACTGGGTTTAACTGAAGGGAAATTGAAATAGATTTGATGGATAGAAAAAAATTACTCCTCCAGAGAGAATACTCAGATGCAACTGTGTTTCACATCCCTTTAAATTTCATTCTACTGCTGTCATAGGCTATGAAAGAATAAAGCTTTCTATGAAAGACTAAAGCTCCTAAACAGTAATATTAGACAGCTAGTAGCATATCTTTTAAGTTCCAAATCCTGCCATCAAATTTAAACTTTTGTTTCTAATTTGTTTTAAAAGTATTGTGAAAAAAACATAGCTACACCAGCTGGCAACATATTGTTTCCTCCAAATATCACATCAATTAAAAAAACATTCAGTTATACCATTTTGCCAAAAAGAATACACACACAAATCTTAGGTTGGTTAGACAAAAGGGCTGCTATACTGAATTCCATTTTGTTTCAGTCTCTATTATCTCAAAAACATATGATAAGTGGGCAAATATGAATAAAATCCACAGAAGAAATCAGACTAGGCTGAAACAGATTAGAAACTGTCTAAACACAATTTTCGGCGTCTAGTGGGTTCTGTGAAATTTAACTATTTAATTGGAATATTTAAGGAGAAGAAGTGACTGAGTTAAGCTTAAAGTCATGCACTGCTTCTTTGAGAAAATAATGAGGAGAGCTGAGGAATCATGTATTTGGAAAAGTACAGGTATAGTTTTTAACCTTAAAAAGTGGAAATGTATAAATGCATAACTTTAATTTTCTCCATAGCGAAAGGGACATCTATAAGGCAGCAAAGATGTGAGAAGGACAAAATATTTCAAAAAAACTTCTATCTCTTTTTATAAGGCTTTGTGGATAGGAGCCTACGATTACATCGTACATATTGATATATCTAGTAATCACATATAGAGTCTCCAAAGTAACACTTTTGAAAATGTATCTCATATGATTACATAGACATGTTAGAGGCATGTAGATTACCAGAAGGTAGTACTGACTAGATATAAATTTAAACAGTTAGTTGAAAATAACTTGGGTTTGGTTTCCACACCCTCTCCCCCTACACACCCTTCTCTCCTCTCCCCTTCCCCCCCCCCCCNAGAAGGTGGAATTCTGTTATTCTAAATATGTTAGCCTTAAACATGTCTTGAAAATTTTTAAAGACTTAGTGCCATGCATGTTAAATCTGCAAATGACAGTAAGTCAATGTAGGTTCGGTGGCAGATACGACTAGTCTTCGGAGATATATCCACACATTGGAAAATTAACATGGCAAATATAATTATGATGAGATTCACTGTGCTACACTTTATATAAAAATGTACATAAATGAAAAGATTAAGGATGGCTGGCACCAAGTTTGCAGAAAATTAACTTCAGGTCACAGCAGAGTTAAGTTGAATTTGAAACAACAGTACTACAATGTTAGGAGGAAAACAAACCAGATACTAGGTTATACAGAAAGCTCCTTATTTTTAAAATTTGCAACAATTTTGAAAACTATTTTCATCAAAGCTAAAAATGTAAATGGAGTGATGCGACCAGCTTGAGGTATAAACTTTCCAATAAGTTCTAAAATAAGTAGTGAGAAATAAAATTATATATCTGTTAGAACAGAATTAAGGAAAGCTTGTAAGACTTAAACTTTTCAAGACTAGAAAGAGTTAATCGAGGCTCTTGGTTCTAGATCACAAGCTCCTTGTGCTCAACTGATGGTTCTGGGAACTATGTCTTTATATTATAGGCAAGAAATTTAGATTAGATTCAGAAAACTCTACCTAAACTATAAGGCTGTCTAAGCCTTGAATATGATTCCTTTGGCAGGGTGGAAACTTCAATGGCCAGATGTCAAAGAGGTAAGAGGCTATTGTCACATCATTCCTACTTGACCAGCTTGCTATACAAAGTACCTCTACACCCATTTTGCCATAGTACATTTCAGTCTTGTTTACGCTAAATTTTGCCATTTGTATTCTAGTTTCACAGGTTAGGAATACAGAGAAGGGCATAATTTTTTCCAATTAAATGCTGGAATATAAAAAAAAAATAAAAAATCTCTGATCCAGGATTCAGTTTAATACAAGAAATAGTTTTTGTTGTCATTAACTGGCTGAGAGAATTGTCACCATTTTTAGATGAAAAATGGTTATTATAATGGTAAAAATTTGTAAGAATTGTTTTATCAAGGAAATACTAGTCATGCAATGCATTCTTCATTCTTCACTCACTTAAGTGAAATAATTCAAAAACTACATTTCACTTCTAATTTACTTGGGATTATCAAAATTTGTGTTTGAGAATATCTAGAGCAGGTAATTTGTGTAAAACATTTGCCCCAAGGCCAAAATTTTAAATGCTTGGTTTTTTTTCAGCTGACAACCAAGTCAACACGATCTTTTGAAGAAATGGTCTTGGGTACTAAAAAAATGTGTTTTAATCTTCCAAGATCAAGCAGTGATGGGCAATATCTTTTGATTTCTTCACAAACTTGTCCATGTATTTTTGAAGCCTATCTTTCCCAGCTGTACTTTTCTGGTAAAATCAGCAAATCTTCATATTCTCTATAACTGACTGGAGAAATGAAATGACGATTCAAGGTCTTAGAGTGTAACTAGGCAAGAGATTGGCTATTTTTTCCTCACATAATAGCATATCTAGTTTTACAGAGGCTGTGAGTCCAAATGTAAGCCTCAGAAAGCATAAGGACATCTACAAAGTTACAAAACACATTTAAGGAAAAACATAAAATTGTATTTGCATTTTCTCATCTAGCAACATTCCTCCCAGTACCTACATGCAAATAAACACATTAAATACACTTATTTCTAGTTAATCCATAAAAGCTTGGAATTTGCCTTTGAACACTGTTCAAATATTTGCTCAGAAAATAGAAAACCTTCAGGATCCCTTTATAACTGCTTAAAATGTGCTAAGTGGTTTGGATGCAGAGTGAAAATCTATGCAAGCTCATATGGAGTTGTGGTTCTTTGTAGATAGCAGAAAGTGTTGTCAGATTGTAAGATGGAAACAGCCAGCAGAGTTTTCAGTACACAGAGACCTGAGATAAAAACAAAACAAAGTATTGTCATTTTATAACAGCTTTAATCATGCATAACAGTTTGTGCTAATGAATATGTATGAGACACTGATGAACATGAATGATTGATATTTATGATTCACAAAGTGAAGAAGCTTATCTATATGCAGATTAAGTACCTCTGAGAAAACTATTCTTCCTCTTCTCTCTCCTGTTTTGGCAAAATTCCTGCACCATTGAATGTCAAAACTTGGATCTTTGGCAAAAACAGCTTTAATCTGGTATGAAAAAAGTCTCATTTCTTCTCTTTAAATAATTTATTTCAAGTTTTCCTAGAATAATTTGGAAGTATATATAACAGCTGCTATGCAGAATATTATTTTAAGGTACTTAGAAAATATAGCAAGCAAGGGACAAACAAATCGGTCTGTTTTTTCTTTACATTATTTTTAGTATATTTAAGAGAGCTAATATTGGGACTAGAAGTATTATGTCAAAGCATTGCGAATTCATTGTCCTAGTTATTATAATGAATATACTTATATGGACTTAAAATTACTGGTTGAAGATTTAACCTGAAGTGAGCCTTTCTCAATGCAGCCTGACATTTTCATTACAGTTTCAATCCATGAAAAGCATAAACACTGGCAATCTGAAATAAAGCTGAATTTTGCATACTTTTATAAAGCACAAAATGCCTAATGATTAAAAAAATCTTGGGCAAAATTATAGATTTGTTCATATTTTCCATGTGATTTAGATCTTCAGTTGCCTCTCACTCAAGTACTGTAATTAACATACAATGCTAGCTATTATTTCATGTTGGAATAGAAAACGAAAAGTCTATTGAAATATAAAAATTACGTAGGTTTGCATTGCATTTAATGCACAATACATGATACAAAAAGTATTAGAGGCAGGAGTAAAAAATATTCAATAATATAAATCTTCCATTTGGGAATGAAAAAGAAATTATGCCTTATCTATCCAAACAAGAAAATACTTTTTAATTGGAAAATTATGTGCAATGGTAATCCTTGCTTTTACATGATAACATAATAGCAGTTTATCACCTCTTGTAAATACATTTAATATATTTTAAATGCCGTCTCTCTCATTTTATCAGCATTTCAAGGCATGCTCAGCTTCAGGAAGCTGGATTAGTAACACGATGATACAAGATGAAATGAAAGGGACCTGCTGTTTAGGTGATGGATGCTATGCTTGCGATTTTGCTAATATGCCTCTCGAGATGCACAAGTATTTGTAACAAGAAGTTGTATATCCTTAAAGGATACTCTTAAAGGATATACCTACCCTTCACCATGTACTACAAATTCATCTATCTAGTGCCCTCCAAGGGCACCTATCCTATGAATTAGGTGTTTCTTTTACATTTAGATTCATATTCTGCTCCTGGTCTATGAATGAATTTTATAAAAATGAAATAGTATTCGAAAAAAGTGGCAATTTATAGGTGTCAGTTTTGATGAGAAACACTACAGGTTTCTTCAAATACACTCAACAGATATTCCTTCTATATGTGATGGGTGTGCAAAATGACCTTTCACTGAGTAAACAGCTTCTGATTAGCTTTTAAACCTCTGTAGTCCCTAGGCACAGCTTTAATTGTTACTACAGGCTGAATATTTACATTTCAAAAAGCCCATCATAGAACCTTCTGAAAGGCACATTTGAAATCTTGTGGTTTACCTTGATAATGGTCTAAGAAGTCTTGAACTGATCATCATGACAAAGATCGAATCAGAGAGGGAAAGGTTATTAGATGCACAAAAGGAAAACAATGTGAATAAAAGTAAATAAAAATAAACCATATTAATACTAATACTAGTACTAGTACTAATACTAATATTAGAGGAATGAAAGCAGGAAGGAGAGCTGAAAAATAGGAAAGAGAGGTTTTATTTGCTATTGGTAAGGACACAAATAAAATTTCCTTACATTCTATTCAGTACAACAGTTACAATATTCCCATCCATTACATTGAAATAGAACTTTCTTTACTTAAAAAAACCAAAACAACAAACCCATAAAATGTTTTTAGATCAATATCTCTGATATACCATAATGAATCAACATTGATGAACTCTTCTAAAGCTGATATTAAATTCATATGCATTACATTGACAGCACTTTAACACTCAAGACCTGAACACAGTTGCAGGAGTTACCTTCCTTATGAATGGTCTTTCAGTGTAAGAATGTTAAATATTAATATAAACTAAATAAATGAATTAATTAATTAATTAATGGTTGGTTGTTTTTTAAATTGCATTTTGAAGTTTTTCTTTACTTTCTTGAGTAAATTGCATTATATTGCATTTGGACAATGTTCTCAGGCACGTGATGTGACTCGAGGTGTCTGACATAGTGACAAGAGTTGGACTTGATGATCCTGATGAGTCCCTTCTCGCTCATGCTCTAAGATTCTGAAATTCTATGATTCTATCATTCAAACAGTTAATTAACACGACTAATATATCCAATTTTGGCACAGAAATATATTCTGCTGTATCAATCAGGAATGGCAAACAGTGATTTATGTTCTAGAAAAGATAGAGGACTATTGATTCTTTTCATTAGATGACAAAATGGTATTATATCAGAGATACTAAAAAACCAACGTATCAGAAGAAAAACAGTAGGAAGCAGAATTATTTTATTAAATATTTTGGGGCTTTGTTGTTATTATATTCCTTATCATAGTTAAAGATTATGCAAATATTCTAAGAGCTAATTGTGACAATACTGTCTGAATAGTCTTTTAAGCCTGTGTGTTGGACAGTTAGTATTGCACAAAATATT
This sequence comes from Serilophus lunatus, assembly GCA_013399895.1. NCBI lineage: Eukaryota > Metazoa > Chordata > Aves > Passeriformes > Eurylaimidae > Serilophus > Serilophus lunatus. The sequence goes on from VXBA01004196.1 coordinate 19,465, forward strand.
TCACATGCCTATATTCAGTTATTAGCCAGAATTATATATAGATATATATGTATAAACATGCATATATAATCTGCAGCACTTTAGTCTTTTATGAAGATTGCAATGGGGGCATATGGACCAGAATGACAATAACAAAATATATTTTAGTGAAGAGGGCAAAGGTTTAGTATTTAATGAAATAACAGTCAAAAATCATTACTTTATAGAAGTCTGTCTTAAATTATTACACTGTTTTAATTTCTTCTTTTGACATAATTTTTTGTATGCATTATATATATATATTTAAGTATATGTGCGAATATAAGCAAAATCTCAAGACTGTTCTTTTTATTTTTTTCAGGGTTTTTATTTATTTTAACAAAATAATGTGTGATATGTTTTGAAGTCTTTGGGTAAATTGGTCTATCGCAAATACATTTAAACATTATAATAAACCCACATCTTCAGGAGAATCTGAGTTAACATATTCAGTCTGCCATAGTGTATTAGTATTTATGCACCATTCTCCCATCAGCCACTTTAAAAAAGATCATCTCCAGAAAAACGTTCCCCATATTTGTCATTTTGATGGCAAGCTGCAAGCTAAACATGCCCTTATTCAAATGAATATAAAAGTTCTTGCAAATACAAATGGATAGATCATTCTCATTATTTCTGTTATTAAATGCCACTAGATTTGAATCTATTTTTTTTTTGTAGATAGAAAATAATAAGGAATGGGTTTCTCGGTGGTTTTTTTTTCCTGTGAAAATTGAAAAATTGTTTAAATGTGTACATAAAACACAGGAAGTGAAACAACTATCTATTTCCAATCTACATTTTTTTTTATAACGATTTCAAAGTGCTTTATCTCTGTGAAATCACTGGGATATCTAAGACTACTGTGGGAGAAACAGTACAGAAACTATTTTTTATTGGGGATAATTAAAATATTTACACTTCTTAGGATGAAATTACCACAAATCAGATCAGACTTAAAGATCTTGATACCTAATTTTCGTTTAACTCTGTAACTTTTGACCCACATGTAAGTAAAGGGATAAAGAAGGATATAATACCCAGACCCAGAGAAGTTGCAATTTTTAAAAAATGTCATTTTCACACACATATCAAATTAAAAAAAAGAATCCTCTCAAGTCACAAAATTATGAATTACACTCTAGGTTTTGAAAACATTTACTTATAAAGTGACACAGCATTTGTATGATGAAATTAGAAGGGTCTTTTGTCCCTAGCGCGTTATAAGACATCCTTGACTCATGGAGAGCACATTATGAATTAGAGGATTCACCAAATGAGAACAGGAGGTCTTAAAAAACTTAAATGATCTTTTCTTCACGCCAGACTTGTTAGCAGTATACATTGCAAACTTGGAAGAATAGAGCACACGTAAAATAAGGCTAATACGTTCAGTGAACAAATGGAAAAAAAATCGACAAAAAGATGTATTTCTTCCTTTTCTCTTCTCAATGAGTAATGTGAAACCAGTAGAATAATAAGATCCTCAACGTGTCAGTTGCATAACAAGAACCCATATTTAATGTTCCTTAGGCAGTTGGTTTGAAAATTAATGGGATTAGTATTGAAACATCAGGAAGATATTGTCACCAGTGATACTAAAATAGTATAACTTTCAGTTAGATGTCCTTGAAATGCTTCAGCGAATATATTTCATTTTAATATCAGCTTTTAAATCAACTTGCAAGTACATCTCATGATAATAAAGATGGTTATAAATTAATTTGCATAATAAAACAATAATCCTGGTGCACATTCGGATTTACAGTGCATATTTTAATACCGTTATACCTGTTGATTTAAAACTTATCATTTCTTAGTCTTTCTAAACATATTAGCTACCTACATCGATATGAAAATTTGAGAGCTAAGTGATGCTTTGCCAGGTTTTTAATGGCTTTACACATTTTACAAAGAAGTCAATGGTGACTTCAAGTGAGATATAGTATTATGACTCACATATACAATGACACGAATCAGATATTTTAAATATTATAAATTAATGAGAAACTGTTGATTTACAGTGCCTATATTGCACATTTCAATAAGTAAAGCTTTTCAACAGAACTAAACCTCATTTTCTCTTTATTTTTCTTCCACATTTTTTAATGTTATTAAAAATTCATGAAACTTCCTGTCCTAAAAACAAAAGTATAGCCCATAAAGCTCACATACATTGAGGCACCTAATATTGCTATGATGAAGCTCACACATTCTGTAGTATATTGCTTCATAAATTTCCCTTTGACCTTGCCTTTGACAAGTTTAAAAAAACAGTCAATTAAAAAATAGTTATAGTGAGTTATTATGGATAATTATTTTCTTAATTGATTGGAAATAATTCTAGATAGGTTTTCAGATGTTTATATTAAATTAATTCCCTGTGTATCTCAAAATACCAAGCACCTGCTTAATGTGTCATACCCTTAAGGAGATTACTCATGCTTCATCCAAGCAAATAAGCTATTGAAACAATTTATTTATTTGGTCAGCTAATAAATCTCTTTGATCTTTCTAATTATTCCTGGAATCATCATAACCAGGGAAACTTTGGAAAAAAACAGTACTTTTCCCCCAGCATACTTCCTCTACCCATCGTTGTTTCATTTGTCCGCCTTGTCTATTTTTTTTTTTTGTCAGGTGAAGTGTTAATTGGTAATTTTGTTTTATGTTTGTGTTTTTACACGACTGGTAGACTTGATAATATCAGTCTCAATGACAGTGAGCAAAGCAGTTGTCTTTAATGTTTAAATGTTTCAAATATTTTCTGCTGATGCTTCTTCCAGTAAAGCAAATACAGATTAATAAATTGAAATAATGTAACCATTAAATAATTAAAATGTCTCTGAAAATATTGTTTGAAAGATAGTGCAAGAATCAAAATAAATGTTAATAACATTTGCCAGTTGAAATGAAATATTTGGAGAGAAACAGATGTGCATCAAGTTCTTAAATACAAATGTGCCCTTGCTATTGAGAACAATGACTCTAAATGAAAGTGAGGTAGATGATTAGGCAAATTAGGCTAATTAGAAAGATGAGATGGCTATTACCTATGGATCAGAGGTTGGGAAGTAGGATGTGGAAGTAGAGGGAGACGTGATAAGGCTGTTAACTCTCACAGGACAGAAGCAAGCAGAAAATTATCACTCCTGGAACATTAAGCTACTAGGTATAGGTAGGGAAATAGTACCATCTCTGCTTGAGGCCATGAAGTCATGATGTTTATAGATTTTTCTCAGGCTCATCTTTTGAAATTCTCTAAGTGGTCAGACATAGAAAAGTTATTTCATATTCTAGCATTAACTATCACTAAAAATAAATTGTTTTTTATTGTGTAGTCTAGGGCCCCTAACTGAACTATAGTATTAATAAAATTATTTATGGTCTGTAGACCTTGGCTGGCAGGTCCACAACAAGCTGCTCTGTCACTTCATAAATCCACAGGACAAGGGGAGAAAATAAAGTGAAAATCTTACCGGTCAAGATAAGGACACAGAGGCTACTTGCCTATTATCAGCGTAGGGAAAACATACTTGACTTGAGGAGGAGTAACTTAATTTGTTCTCAACTGCTTGTAACAGAGTAAGGTACTCCAAAATACTTATAAATCAGAAAAAGAAAAAAAAAACACACCTTCTTTCATCCTTCTCTTCCTCTCAAGTTTCTGCTACCTTCTTAACCCCTTCCACTCCAAGTGGAGCAGGAATGATAGTTGTGGTTAGTTCATCATCCTTCTCCTATGCTACTCCTTCCTGTTCATACTCTTCCCCTGCTCCAGGCATGGGATCCCTCCATAGGAGACAGTCCTTCATGAACTGTTTCATTGTGGGTCTCTTTCAATGAAGTAGTCCTCCAGGAAGACACTGCTCCCACATGAGGCTACAGCTCCTGCCAGAAAACCTTCTCCTGTGTCGGCTCCTCTCCACAAATCACAGTTCATACGAGGAGCCTAGTCCAGCTTGGAGTCCTCCATAGACTGTAGCATGTTTGTTCGCTTTGTCACGGTCCTCTGTGGGCTGCATGGAGACTGCCAGCATCACCATAGTCTTCACTATGGACTGCAGGGAAATCTAAGCTCTGTGTCTTCCTCTTAACCTTGATGTCTCCAGGGCTGTTTCTCTCAATTTTTTTTTTTCTCACCTCTCTCTCACAGCTGTTGTACAGCACCTTTTTTTTATCCTTTCTTAAATATGTTAACAAAGGCATTACCAACTTTGTTGATAGGCTCATCTTTGGGCAGTAGCAGGTCCTTCTTAGACATGCCTGGAAGTGGCTCTGTCTGACTTGAGAGCAACTTATGGAATATTCTCAGAGAAGCCAGTGCCACAGTGCCTCCAGATACCAAAAATTTCCCGAATAAACTAAAGATAACATTATAGTCAAGAATTTTAATTGCCAATGCCCCATCAAAAGAACTAAAGGTCACACAAATCAGAACAGAAAATACATTGTGCACAGAATATTTTAACATATAAAACTGCAATACTAAACAGGAATCCCAGTATTATTCTGAATTCAGTACTTCCTTTGTTGTCAGAGTACAGCTGTATAAGCCTTGTTTTCTTTAGATTGGTCAAGATGTGGAGACAAATCTGTTTTGATCCGTAAGTAAAAAATAAAGCCCTTTCTTCCATTTCAAACCCAACACTACTGTAATAAGTTCACTTACTTTACTCCTAACTATGAAAACTGTTTTATCCTTAGCTTCTCACATGAAAGTGAGACATTATCAGAAAGATTGTGTCAAAAGTTCTTTCACATAATTATACTGGTACTCTAATATACTCTGGTATGCTAGAAAAAGTACGACAAGATACTTTCTCAAAACCTATTTGACTGTTAATTCAGCATGTTTAGAAATATTCTGCTTAGTATAATATTAATTCCAATATGCCTTTTCGATTTTTTGAAGACTCTACCACAAATTACTGAAGCACTTTCATTGATGTACCTTAGTTCCTCAGTTTCTGGGTTTAAAGTGCATCCTCTTCCTTTATATGTTTCAAGAAAGGAGTATTTCTGGTATACAAATTAATATTAATAATTTGAAAAAAATACCAACATAATCTTTTCAAAAGCTTCAGTTTTGACACAGCAGAAATTAAAGTTCTAAATTCATAGAAAAAATATTTTCTTGCCATTTGGACAATAAAAGGCTCAGAAAGTTTCACAGCTTATTATAGGAACAGTCAAGAAGAAAGGTTGACTTAATGCACAAGGCCACAGTACAAGACTTAGCATTTATTTAGCCTTGGTAAAAGAGGATTAGATCTTAAACCAGCTGATAAAATACTCTCTTCCAATGACCTTTTCTTCTCAGCTTGTTTCTCTTTATGTTACTGTCAAAACTCTACAGGCTGAGCCTTCTGCTCATCTGTGTTTTGTACAAGCTCAGCCTGGAACAAAACAACCCGCTGCTGTTCTTCAGGTTTCTAGCTTCTCTAGTCCCCTCCTCTGTTCTTTGAACATATATCTCCATATATAAAAGATAAAGCATGAGTCAATTTTAGATCAATAAAAGAACAATTAAGACAACACATCCTCTGAAAACTTTTAAACATGGAACAAAACATAAAATGCATTTACACTAGTGCCAAATAAGAGTGAGATTTGATAGGAAATTTACTGGCTCTTCTTTCCTTTTCTATTTCAACTGTTTACTTCCACAAGAATTTAATCACCTTCTGTCTTTGCAGGTGTTCACAAAGCCCTTGTCATGTATTGGAAAATTCAATATACATTAAAGGAATTTTCATAATACTTAAAACAATTAAAAATTTAACAAAACCCTAACCCTCTGCTCAGTTAAACATTATCTGTGAGGTGATGAACTGAGCATATATCTTGATTTTGTCTAATTCCACGCCACTTTTTAACACTAATTATAGTTGATACAAATAAGACAATTAGGGAATTTCGATGAGTTGTCCTCTGAATATCTGATTGTTGACAGAAAAAAATGCTCAATTATCACAGACAAAGATGCAAGCCACTCCAGGCTGGCAATATTCATTAATGTGGTGCCTTATATTAAACATACACTCTTTTCTCATTTATCAGTCTACCAGAAGGGAAAAAGAGATAACTAGATTTAATATATCTGCAAAACACAGATGAACCTGCTTGTGTATGCATTTGTGATATCTCAGTATCAGAATGCAAAAAAGATAAAAAACACAAAATTTTTTAGCATTGCTATGTAGAATACTATCTTCTTGATAGTTTTCTGTAGCTAAGACAATTTCATTATTGCCCTTTTGAGGTGATCGTTTAATGGAAATGCAAAGATTATCATGCTGAATAAGTTTAAAGAACTCATATAACTTTGATCCCATAAAGCAATCTATTGCAACACAGATTTAAGAACCTTTTCATTCACAGAGCTAGTTTAAACAGCTGAATTAGAAACTGGAGAAATGCAGAATTTCAGCTTTAATTTACCATTTTGAATGACATCAAATCTGACTCTAGCTGCTATATAATTTTGTCATGTCATAATGAAATTCTCTTAAAAAGTTATCTTCTGAGAGGGAGATTTCAGTTGAATTAATATTTGTAAATTAAACAATACAGAAAAATTGATACTTAGTGGAAACCAACTGTGTGATTATTAAGCAAAGCCAGAATAATTCATATTATACTGTGCCACAGCTCTGTCCTTTTTGTAATAAACATATCATAGCCCAAAAGCCTAGTAAAAGAGTATCCTCTTGGAAATGCCCAAATTGTTGAAAATATACTCATCCTATCCCTTCCCCTGCAGTTTACATTGTTATTTCTGTATCTGTCCTTTCTCCAGCTGTGCAGCTCAGTGTACAGGCCATAAAGTTAGCACAGCCCAAACAGAATGGGTTCAACAACCTGCCTCCCAGTGGGAACAATTATTTTAAAGAAAAGCATTGGGAAACAGGAAGGGTAGAAATTCCTGAGACGTACACAAGAATTTTGTTGCCACAGCTAGTAGGACACTTCAAGGACTGACAACTGGGACATGTTTTCTGTTGAATAGAGCCTTAAATTAAACACTGTTCCGGTCTTCCAAAAAATTTTACTCTTGGAATGTTTTCTTTCTTCGTTTAATGAGAGAAAAGGATAGGCAGGAGTGCAGAAAAGCCTGATTCTGTATTAGTTCCAATTTTCATCAGGAAGAAATCCATACCACAGCATGAATCAGCCTGAACTTAAGAATCTGACCTTCATTCCCTCAAAGTAAATGGAATATCTCAGTTTCCCTCCACTCTTACATTGATTATAGATCTGTCAATAGTGCAGCCCTTCGACTTGTCAACTGAGAATGTCTAGACACAGGCTAACCAGCTCCATTCCTTATAACTTGCACTTCTCTAGAATCAGACTTCAACATTGTTCCTGTTCATACAACTGAAAAACATTGCTTTCATTATCAGTTCTGGAGGGGGGGGGAGAAAAAAAAAAAAGGAAAAAAAAAAAAAAAAAAAAAAAGAAGGATTTTAAGATTTCTAAAGTGATTTTATCTCATTTAAAATGTACTCCCTTTTAAGATTCTAGGAACAAATGTATTTTCTCTTAGCTTTCACTTAATCCATTTATAACCCCATAGTAATAATGAGAAAAATTATTCAAATGGGGGGGAGTGCCCCCTATGTTTTATTTGACCCCACCTACCAATTCAAATATCTGTTAAAGCAAACATTTTTCAATGCTTCCACATTTGCTCTTACTATTCTATTGGGTAATTTATCTTTATATATTCTTTCTGTAGGATGAAAAAAACACCCTTCCTCCTGCTTATAAAGTGATTATACTGTAGGCTAATGTATTTCCTCAAAAAAGATATCTTCACTAGTCATCTACCTTATCAGTTGATGCTCTAGTAATCAGTATAGAGCACATATGGTCTCCAAGAATATCTTTTACTATACAAAAAAAGCAAATAAAAACAAAACAAAAAAACAAACACACAGTAATACGCACTGATTTAAAAAAATATTGTAAAGACAGAATTCTTGGGGGTTATTTTATCTTAAACCCTAGCTAAGAACATGGAATAAAAATATGAATGTAAAAGAATTATAGATAGGTCTGGTTTAGGATTCTCAAAGTCAAGAAGTCCTTTTATGGCTTGCTATCTGACAGAACGCTTTTCTAGGTATCTCACACAGTAGCCTGGTACTCTAACTATCAAACAAAATTCATAAATTCTGTGGTATTTGCCAACACAAATTATCAACATAAAAAATATCATTATGTATATACTACTTTGAAAATAATAAAAATATGTATGAAATATAATTTTAATTTATTGCTGTGTCACCAATTGCTTTGTTTATTGCAATATAAAAACACAATGGTTCTTTTTTCAAAGCTGTCAAACATCATCCAGTCATGACATAGTGGTACAGCATAGCTCTAATTTATGAAATAAATATGGTTCGGGGTCATCAATCTTTGCATTGCTGCTGTGTCATGTTATATGAGCACAAAATTCCATGAAGTACAGTCATTTTCATTGGTTCTAGAGAGAAGGAACACTGCTAATATTTGTAAAACAGTTCAGTAAGATGGTAAAGTGGACAAAGGAAGAATGAGTTTATGAAAAGTCTGTATCACTGTTGGTCATTAGAAGGGAAGTAAGATATTAGTTAGCAGCTTGAGCCTTCTGTGATGACACGAGGGAAGTGAACCACAAATCCATCATAAATACAGTGGTCTATGATCTGGGCTTAAACCACAATGAATTGAAGGTCAAATAACTGAAAATTTAATTTTTTTTTCTATGTATTTGCTTTTATTGATCACTCTATCAAACTATCTTGTAGATATGAAATTTATTTAAAGGGCAGTTGCTGGTTTTCTATGTAGTGAGTTGCAATATAGTTTCACTTGGTCTCTAAGCTCTGGTGTTGACAGTGTGAGGTCCTAGTTTAAGACGTGTTTAAATGAATTTTAAATGGCATTGACATATCAGTTCTTTATTTTTTTAAAAAGATAACTGTCAGAAACAGTATGAGTTATTTTACACTCTTAGTATATGCAAAAGGATCAAGGTTGAGCTAGATTTTTATGTTGGGGAAGATTTATCTATTTTTTTTAATCATATTGGTTAAATTACCTTAAACAAGGTCTGTAAGACTATATACAGTAGTCATATAGCTTGCATGGAATAACAGTAATTATTTATAGTATACCCAAAATAAAAAAATAAGTTCTGCCAGTGATAAACATAACTGTAGTTAATAGTAAAATTTTTAAATCATATTTCATATCTTACATTTCTATTTTTTTGTATCAGGACACAGAAAAAATATGAAAGGGAATTTGAGGTAAAAATTCAATCTCTGGCTGGGACACAAGAAAAAAATCCCTAAATATGACAGAAATTCAAATAGGAGACCTCTATTTAGGTTTCATAAATGAGGAGGACAAGCCAAGAAAAGAACATAAATTTGTTCTTTAAAAAAACCCAAAGACTGAAGCTATCAAGCCCTTCTTTTGTATCACCTCTATAACATTGTACTTACAAACAGTTCTTTACTATCTAGAATTTTTTGTTTGTTTGTTTGTTTTCTTCACTTGCCAAACCTGGATTATAATAACCTAGATATAAACATGCCACTATATTTTGAATAATGTAAAGGTTATTCTTCAAAGTTAATTCCTCCCAACATGCAGTTAAAAATAATCTATAGAGGTGGACTTCAGTGTGAGGTCCTAATTAAAATAATTTCAATAGTAGAGTGAATATTAAGCCTAGGTATTTCTTTCAAAGTGTGTTTATTGCTCCTATAGTGGAAATCTCTGACTACATAATCAGTAAATCATTGCTGAAGCCCCAAAAGAGTTCCTGCCTTTCCTCTTGTCTTCCTCAATTCTCTCTTGTTCTCTTCACTTAGGATGAACAAATTACCAAGGGACATATCAGGCTGCAGACTCATTATCTCTTCTCTAATTATAGACACATACACATAACTACCGGGCATTTGTTCTCACTTATGTGATTTATATGCATAAGTTCCTGAAAAGGGTGACCTAGCAAACTTAGCAGACACCTGACAGATTCAATTCCTATGAGAACAAAAAACTGGATACCTGTCTAGCAAGATTCAGAAGATTTGAATGTTTTTTTAAGCATCAGAGACAGTTTAAGTAGGTATCACTATATGAAGGCTGAAGCTGAGATCCCCTCAACCTCTTCCAAAGGCAAAATGAACAAAACAAATTAAAAAACAGCCACTATTCAACAACAAGTTCTGAAGGAGTTTAAATTTCAAATTTTCCAAACTACAAATTCAAGTACAGTGTTGGCCAGCTATGACTAAAATTAATTGCTACTGGAAAAAATAAACATTGTATTGATGCCTAAAATCAGAGAGAGGAAAACACTTGCAAAGTTAATAGAGATAAAAGTAAAAGCAAATTTCTTTAATGGAAATCTACAGATTCCAAGAAGCACCCTAGCCCCTCCTATCACCCCACATCCAAACTTACCTCAGCCAATCCACTAGGAGCCTTTTACAAGTTCTCTGGGTCTTCTAATTTGTCTTATTATCTTGTTTATCTGAGAAAGAATGTTAAACCTAGCTCTAAAGTTCATGAGAAAAGGCCTAACAAGAAAACTTTATGAGTGAACTATAGTAAATATAAAACCCCAGTAATATGAGAGAAAAACCCTCAGGCATCATTCTGACGACTCTGCCTAAGTCCCTATGACATTCTGTATGGCAGACCATACCAAATTCCACATATTCTGGGAGAAATTCACATGAGGGAGAAAGTGAATTTGCGAAGTTATTTAATGTCCCTGAGTTCTATTTTGCAGAAATCACAGATTCATTGTGGTATGTAGACCCATAAGATCGGACATTGCTCTTTATCCATCCCAGCCTGGGGACTGAGTGTATTACAAATGGTGGCATAATGACCCTCTGCAAGCTGATTAGAGAAAACTATTCCAGGTTCTGCAGACTATCCTCACCACTATCAAAGTTGCTGGCAAGCGACCCTGAATCCACTCACTCCAGGGTTGAAAGAGCCTCTGCTCCTGAGACAACTGACAAAGCAGAGACTGATGTAGATGAAGAAGATGGAATTTAAATTGTTCTATTTTTTTTACCTGTACTATCAGCAACCATGAATTAGGTTTGGAACTGAAATTTACATGAGGCTCCAGTCCAAAATATGTTTAACCTTCTACATAAAACTTACTGTTGGATTTGTATTCAAATGCCAACAGAGGATGAGGATAAAAACTGGCCCTTAATTAGTGTTTTGATGAGTCATAAAGTCCATTTGTTGTTCCTTTATAGATCAGAGTGGAAGAAAGATTTGGCCAGAATTTGGCAACAACCCATATTTTACATCAGGTAACCCTCGATGAAGGCCCATTGGACCTTGAGAAGGTCTTCCATACACTTACTTCACGCTTGCCAAACTGGATCTGGATAAAGCTCCCTATGAGGAGTGGCTGAGGGAGCTGGGGTTGTTGCCTGGAGAAGAGGAGGCTCAGCAGTGACCTCACTGCTGTCTACAGCTCCCTGAAAGGAGGTTGTAGTCAGGCGGGGGTCCGTCTTTTCTCTCGGTCTTCCAGTGACTGGATGACAGGACACAGTCTTAGGCTGTGTCAGGGGAGGGTTAGGTTGGATATTAGGAGAAACTTATTCACAGAGAGAGTGATTTCCCATTGGAATGAGCTTCCCAGGGAGGTGGTGGAGTCACCGTCCCTGGATGTGTTTAAGGATAGATTGGAGGATGAACTTAGTGACATGGTTTAGATGGCTTGGATGATGGATTGGTGTTGGATAGGTTGTTAAGCTAGGTAAAAGGTTGGACTTGGCTGAGCCAGCCTCTTGGGATCCCAGGAGGGTCCCACAAGGATCATCAAGTCCAGCCTGTGCCCCTGCACAGAGTCAATCTGAGAGTCGCACTATGTGCCTGAGATATCGGTATCAAGCCAACTAGATGAAAATACATTTAAAAAGGAAACAAACAAGAATAAAAATAATAGACACACAGATATATAATCTAATGTGGAAGTGTCTATATTGATATTTTAAGGGATAATAACAGTGTGTAAATAGTCAACATATGTTACCAATAGAGTCCCAAAGAATTCTATGATGAGACCTATGGCATTCAACACATAACTATAATAAAAGGCAACTAGTGACAGGTTTTTCCTGATACATATGTTGAATTCAGGATGAGGAAAACAAAAGGTTACTGTAAAGAGTACACAGCATAGGAAATAAACAAGAACTAGAAATAAGTCAGTGGGCCCTGATGAGATGCACCCACAGGTGTTGAGGGAGCTGGTAGATGTTGTTGCTTAGCTACTTCTACAATCTTTGAAAAATCATGGAGAACAGCAGAGATGCTTGATGACTGGGGGAAGGCCACTGTTACTCCCATCTTCACAAAGGGCAAGGGGGAGGACCTGGAGAACTAGCCTACAGTCAGCCTCCCTTCCATCCCTGGAAAGGTGATCATTCTGGAGATGATCAGCAAACAGGCAGAAGAAAACAAGCTCATCATGAGTAGCCAACATGGATTCACCAAGGTGAAAACATGGTTGACCAATCTGATAGTCTTCTATGATGGCATAGCAGGATGGGTCATTGAGGGAAGAACAGTGAATGTTGTCTGCATTGATGTCAGCAAGGCTTTTGACACTGTCTTCCACGACATCTTTGTAGGCAAGCTCAGTAAATGTGTGTTAGGTGAATGGACAGTGAGGTGGATCAAGAACTGGCTGAATGGCAGAGCTCAGAGGGTCATGATCAAAGAAAGAGTATCCGGTGGAAGGCCTATAGTCAGTGTCATTCCCTAGGGATCACTTCTAGGTCTAGTCTTAATCAATTTCTTTGTCAACGACCTGGACAAAGGGATAGAATGCACCCTCAGCAAGTTTGATGATACAAAGCTGGGTGGGAGTTTGAGAGGCTGGAAAGGTGGGCAGAGAGAAACATGAGGAAACCTAGTGAGTTTCAACAAAGGTAAGTGTAGGCTACTGCACCTAGGGAGGAATAATCCCAAATACCAGGAGAGGTTGAGGTCTGACCTACTAGAGAGCAGCTCTGTAGAGCTGCTCTGGGAGTCCTGGTGGATGACAAATTGACCATGAGCTGGCATTGTCCCCTCATGGTCAGGAGAGCAAATGGTATCCTGAGGTGCATTGGGAGGAGTGTAGACAGCAGTAAATCCCTCTACTTGGCTTAGTGAAGCCACATCTGGAATATTGTGTCCAGTTCTGGGCTCCTCAATTTGAAAAACAAAAAGAGCTACTGAAGAGAGTGCAGCAGAGGGCCACAAAGATGATTAGGGATCTGGAACATATCTCTCATGAGGAGAGACTGAAGGAGATGGGTTTGTTCAGTCTACAGAAGAGAAGACTGAGAGAGGATCTTATGAATACCTATAAATATTTCAAATATGGGTGCCTAGAAGATGGTGCCAGACACTTCAGTGGTGCCAAGTGACAGGAAGAGGTGTAATGGCCATAAACTAAACCACAAGAAGTTCCACCTCAACATGAGGAAGGACTTCTCTACATTGAGGGTGGCAGACTGCTGGAACAGGCTGCCCAAAGAGGTCATGGAACCTCCCTTTCTGGAGACATTCAAAACCTACTTGGATGTATTTCTGTGTAATCTGTTCTAGCTGACTCTGCCTTGGCAGGGCGATTGACTAGATAATCTTCAGAGGCCCCTTCCAACTCTAACAATTCTGTGATTCTGTTATCTGAGACATCAAGGCTCTAAAGATAGAATAAACTATCCAAACTAAAAGCTGAAGTCACAGGATACACTTGCAACGCAAAAGCACATCTGGGACACTGGTGATTGGCTGTCAAGTACCTTTTGAATATTCAGTCAGCAAAATATCTGCAATTTAAATACCTTGTTAGAGTTAATAAGAGTTGTCAAAAAGGCACATTAACATGCCTAGGGGATTAATTCCCAACTTCCTTAACTGCATTATTGTGACTAAGGCAAGGTTCAACATGTGCTGTGTGGTCCCAGGTGAATATATTTCCATGTTTTATGCAATGATAGCTCAAACTAGCTGAATTATTTTAAAAACATTATTCAATTAAAAAACATACTTCAAATATAGAGAAATGGAAATTTTGTAAGTCATGTTCATTCATACAACAGTCTGTAAATGTACCAAATCATAACCTTGTTTAATCAAGTTCAGCCAACAAACCTCCATATGATTGAAGTTTCCACTAAATTTCCATAAGATCTTCTCAGACAAGCTGATGAACTATGGACTGAATGAGAAAATAGTGAAGTGGATTGAAAACTGTCTGAATTATTAAGCTTAGAGGGTGGTAATCGGAGATACGAAGTCTAGCTGGGGGCCAGTAGCTAGCAGTATACCGTAGTGGTCAATACTGGGTCCACATCTTCATTAATGATTGAAGTTTGCAGGTGGCAACAAGACCGGGAGAAGTGGCTGAGGGTTTTGCTGCCATCGAGAGGGTCTTCGACATGCTGAAGAAATGATCTGACAGGAGCTTCATAAAATTCAATGAGAGGAAATTCAAAGTCCAGCAAACTGGAGAGGAGCAACCCCAGGCACCAGTGCACGCTGAGATGCACCATGCTGGAAAAACAACTTGGCAAAAAAAAGACCAGGTAGTCCTAGTCGACACTTAAGCTGAACATGAGCCAGCAACGCATCTTTGAGGCAAAAAGGAATGATCAGAATTTCAAGAACTGATAGTAAGAGGGTTGTCTTAAATGGCTGGATAGTACTGAATTCTAGACTAGTTTAAAAAGTATAGTTTCAAAGAAGTACTCTAAAGCCATAGAAATTGGCCTGGAAACGAATTATTGACTTAAAGATGAAGTTTTAATTTAAAACAAATAAAAAGACAACAAACATAGAAAATGGAAAGAATTTGACTCCTATCCAGATCAAAGGCAGTACAAATCTCACTCTCTTATTTTTGTGGTGAGGTGTTCATGGCATTTTTACCTTTGCCATAGAATCATACCTCATGGAATGGTTTGGATTGGAAGTGACCTTAAAGTTCATCTAATTCTAGCCCCTCTGCCATGGGCAGAGATGTCTTCCACTACACTAGGTTAATCATGTAGCTCTTAATCCCTGTCTTAAATAACTGCAAGATGGTTCACATATACTTATTTTTGTGATGATATAATTCACTAGTTTAAATACCTCTTCTTCTTTCCTGCAATTTAGCTTTCATATGCATTCATTGAGAGCAATCAGAGTTGTTTTCTACTTTTGTTCTGTCATACAGAGCAAGCCAAATTTTTCTCATCCGTTAACTCTTTATGATGCATTCTTCCTTACCCTAAACATCTTCATAGCACTTTCTGACCTTATTTTAGTTTTCCGTTTTGGAAATAAACAGTGAGAATTCACACAATTTGCAATTTTAAATTTCGTCTGTAACTATTATAGATTATGGGTGTTCTCCTGACTCACTAGAACACCTGTCCTTGCTTATCTAAGAACAATCAATTATATTGTCAAAGAAACACAGCATATTAGTCAAATAAAATTATTTTGCAATAAGCCATATTACATTTGATTTCAGCTTCCATTAACTTCATCATTTTAATTATTCTTGTGCCCAGGTTTTTCCTAGTAAGTCTGTATCTGTCTCACTCTCTGGGTATTTGTTATACTTCAGTCTTATGTTATTACTCCTGATTCATCGATTTACAAAATGTGGAAGCCAGTTTTTCACATGCCAGTTCATGCAGAATTATGGAATAAATAGTTCAGTCCTTGTATTTTTCAGTGATTCAAAGCCATGCATTTTGGTTACGCTAATTAACATTTTTCACAACTTTTCTCCTATTAGCCAAATTGAATAATCCTCTTGCTTGTTGTCTCTGTTCCTACTGGTTATTTTTTGCTGTATTTACTGCAGCATTACTGTCCAGTCTACTGTCATAGTGCAGCAGCTGTTCCCTAACTTTATTTCTACAGTTAGAGAACCTCCTCTTATCTCTTTCAATATCTGCTAGATATAAGTCAGCATGTCTTCAGGTAGGTCTCATTTTATCCCAAATTCATCCCTTAACAGTAAATGGATTTTCTAAATGAGAAATATGTTTAAGAATAGAATTTAAACCAGTAGTCTTCCTGGTCAGATGACTGAAGTCTAGAAAGAATTCTGAAATGCCACTATATATTAATTGGAATGCTCATAATGGATTCATAATAATCCAGATAACAACATTCTCTTTGCAGGATGGATGTAGGAGCTCAGACTACATGAAATAAATTCCACAAGACTGGAATTACATTAATTTTGTATTCAGCTCAGTAAGTGAAAATGTATTTATGCAATCTGAAACTAATGCTAAGGATTTATTTTAGAATTTAAATAAAGCCCAATTTTGTCATTAATTGAAAAAGAAGATATTTTTGTTTATTTGAGATACTTTAAAAGAAAGGAAGCAAATAAGTCAAAACAAATAGATTATATGTGAGCACAAACACTCAATTACGGAATTGCTCCAACCTTCATTTCATTTGGTCAAGGTTCTCTTTCCCCTCGAGCAGCAAAGTAGTCTGCTGGCAGCTAATGAGGTGAAAACAAATAAAGATAATTAGAAATCATATCATTAACATATTTGCCACTATAAATACTGATTTTCTGAAAAATATGTTTTTGAGAAATTTTCAAAAACAAAAAGAAAAAAGAAAAAAGTAAAAAGAAGAAAAGAATAGTAAAAAAAAGAAGTCAAAAAGAAGAATAATTTTAAGGAAAATATATCTGATTCAATAAACATATAACTTAATCTTTATTTTTAATTTTTTACTTTTGAAATGTTGAATTTTATGCACTACGCTAATATCTCACCATTAAGAGATTCATGCACACTATTTCACATAGTGTCATATATTAATTTTAAATAATTCAGTAATTATCGCTATGATTTTTAGGATATTTTAACCTTCTCTTCATTGAGAGAAATATAACCAAAAACAAACTATACTATACGTTCATAGAGTCCCTTCAATTTACATGGGGCAGTAAATTTTCTCCCACACTGAGGAGTAACTGTGACTCACAGTGGTTCCTTTGTGATTCATTGAAACATATTCAAAGGTTGAATTTACCATGTTAAGGACTACTTCACATTAATGGAGAACGAAAAAGTTCTGAGACCTGAATCACCCTCTGGAGGTGCTCCTCACTTTTTTTCTGTATATGATCTCTGGAGAGACTAACACATGTAGGACATTAATTTGACTTCCTTCAGGTCAATGAACCTGTTGCTCCTGGGCTAAAGTTATATGAGAAATAATGTGTGGGATATAATCTTAAGTCTGTCCAAGTGACCCAGGTTTGAAACTTCTTGGCATTAAAAAACTGTACAACCAAAGTCTTGGTTTTTCTGGGGCTTTGTTTTCTTTTCCTACAAAAATACACATGAGAGTACAGGTGCAAAATTTTAATTAACTCAGCAGGTAATTGCATTTTTTACTCTGATTTGTATTAAAGGCCTTTTGATTATTCTGCTCTCATTGTGCTCATGCAGGACTCCCATTGACAGAAACCTGAATATTGTGCAGGACTGATTCCTGTGACAGCCTGTACATATAATAGGGAATTAGTATTCAAAGTGATTCTGTTTGTGAGAATGAGGAAGTGTCCTATAGATGTGGCAGACTCAGTTCAGGTTCTGCAAAGGCTGAGATGGGCTTGGAGGAAAGGAGAAGCATGTATGACAAAAGATAAAGTGCTGCTTGAGTGTATTTCTTCTATACTTGTGATTTTCAGTAGTGTTACTGCAGCAATTTCTATAGGGCCCTACTGACTGAGAAAGTAAAAACTGGGAACATTATTAATTTATAAGGAGGGACCATCAGGGAGAGTGCATATCTGTTATAAAGCTAGCTAATGCCTTTTAAAAGTCAAAGTAGTTTTGGACATAGTTCTGGCAGAATAGCAATTAATTCCAAAACCAGGTTTGACACAACTGTTTTTTGTTTATTTAAATTATTTTACTCTGTTAGGGTTAGTAGTTCCTAAAAACAGATTGTGTCCACCCTGCAGGAGAAGGGTGTTAGGCATTACTACACCTGTGCAATGAGTATCAGCAATACTCCCTAACCACAGAGAACTACCGATGTACAGGCCTTCGACTGTAGCACATCTCAGTGAGATTAATAGCTTTACTTTATTCCCCACTTCCTATGCCTATGGCCAAACAAATAATGATTACCTTCTATTTTCCTCAACTCCCTTCTTGACCACTGGCACAACTAAACTGAAAGAACAACAAAAAATAAAATCTTTTTGTCAAAGACCAAGTACCAGCAAAGTAAGGTATTTCATTTGAAAGTGACATGCTGTTTCAGAAATTAGATTTGCAGAGCCAAATGTAATTCAGCACTGCAGAGAGACAGAAGACTCAGAAACTGAAAGGAAATAATCTGGAAATAGCTCCAACAGACACACATGGTTTTAGCCTAACATAACAGTCAGTTACATACTTTTTAACCTGAAAATCCAGAGTCCCAGAGATTAACCCACAAAGAAATTGAGTTGCTTTCAGATAAGATTTCAAGTCTGGCCTAATAGTAATAACAGGCCTCTAAATACATCCACAGTAATTTGATTTCTTTAAAAAGATATAAGTAAAGTTAGTATATTCTTTACAGGGGCATTGCATTTATTACATATGTCTGTATGAAGAAACACATCCTATTTTGTAAAAGCTCAGATAATAATCAGAATAAGAAGTAATCTTTTTCTCTCATAGCAAAAATGCTATCTAAATAATAATTTGAAAGTATAGGAATTCAACCTTCTCAAATTTTATAACTGTATTTTTCTACTGAACCATGTACATCAATTAGTCTCCTTGAGACATACGAGCAACACTGAGCAGAAAAAAAACCAAACACAAACCTGAATAGTATCTGATTTATTTTAGGAGGATGTTTGGTTACAGAGTTTCCTAAATCAAGAGTAGAATTAAAAAAAAAAACAAATGTTTAAATGTGACATTATAGTGGATGTTCCCTATAGGCCACCTAACCAGAAATAACAAGAAAATCAGAGACCAGGTGGAGAGGCTGGAAGATGTAAAGGGTTCCATTCATGAAAGACGTAGGCAAGTTGGACACGCGTATAATCCATGGACCCTGATGTGATTCACCCACAAGTTCTGTGGAAGCTGGCTGATGTTATTGCAAGTCCACTTTTGATAATCTTTGGTTGATTATGACAACTGGGAGAAATACTCAAGGGCTGGAGGATTCTGTATTATGTTTTCCACCTTAATCTTTTGTGAACTGCTCATTTTTGAGTATGCAGATCTTTTATTGCAGTAGGCATGCTGGAAGTAGAATCAGGTCTTACAGTTAAAGACAGTGGGAAAATCTTACAAATTTTTTGATTCCTACAGGAAAGTATATTGTTAAGTAAAAGCAACTACTGTACCTTAGACTAATAATTTCTCAGAAAGAGCAATCATCTATGGAACAAATATACTCCTTTGATGTTGTTCTAATGATAGTGAATCATACAGTTGAGGAGCCAATTTTCATTGTTATTAGAAGTTGCGGCCTGTCCNCCTGTGCAATGAGTATCAGCAATACTCCCTAACCACAGAGAACTACCGATGTACAGGCCTTCGACTGTAGCACATCTCAGTGAGATTAATAGCTTTACTTTATTCCCCACTTCCTATGCCTATGGCCAAACAAATAATGATTACCTTCTATTTTCCTCAACTCCCTTCTTGACCACTGGCACAACTAAACTGAAAGAACAACAAAAAATAAAATCTTTTTGTCAAAGACCAAGTACCAGCAAAGTAAGGTATTTCATTTGAAAGTGACATGCTGTTTCAGAAATTAGATTTGCAGAGCCAAATGTAATTCAGCACTGCAGAGAGACAGAAGACTCAGAAACTGAAAGGAAATAATCTGGAAATAGCTCCAACAGACACACATGGTTTTAGCCTAACATAACAGTCAGTTACATACTTTTTAACCTGAAAATCCAGAGTCCCAGAGATTAACCCACAAAGAAATTGAGTTGCTTTCAGATAAGATTTCAAGTCTGGCCTAATAGTAATAACAGGCCTCTAAATACATCCACAGTAATTTGATTTCTTTAAAAAGATATAAGTAAAGTTAGTATATTCTTTACAGGGGCATTGCATTTATTACATATGTCTGTATGAAGAAACACATCCTATTTTGTAAAAGCTCAGATAATAATCAGAATAAGAAGTAATCTTTTTCTCTCATAGCAAAAATGCTATCTAAATAATAATTTGAAAGTATAGGAATTCAACCTTCTCAAATTTTATAACTGTATTTTTCTACAAAATTGAAAAGAATATTTGTCTTATTATTAAAGAATGATTTTCTCTGGTTTTGTATCTAGAAGATCTGACAGACCCACTTTTTAAACAAGGCTGTGGAATAGACTTTTCTATTTCTCTCCTTGCTTGCACAGCCATGCTCTGGTAGACAATCTCAAATCATGCATGTGTAAAATTTTACAGTAATCAACACTTTTAAAAAAACAGAGTTTGTTGTTCTGTTCATTCGCCAGAACAGAAAATTCAAAATTCTTCTCAATGTTCAGTCCTATTCTTTGCCTTTGAGGTGTTGAATATGTTTCTTCCTTAATATGATTCAATTTTTTCTATGTGCTGGGATGACAGGGCACATAATTTTTTTGCATCATTTTGAAAGACAGAATAAAATAATTTTTAGTCCAATTAGAGCCTGTAAGTGAGACTTTAAGGCAGACAGCTTATAGTGGGTAGGAAACTCCGACTTGATTGCTATGGCAGTCACCTGCAGATGTCCATTTTCCAGATTTGGTATATGTTTTAGGGAGACTGGAAAAATTTGATTTGTCCTTAAAAATTGTATATATACATAATTTATATATGTATAAATAAATATAAAAATCTGGTCTTTGTTACTTGTTGCAATTAATTTCTTCCAATGTTCCTGATAGAATTTGTAAATTTCTCATTTTTTTAACAGCAAATGCATATCTCATTAAGAAAAGTGTCTATTGGAAAGACTTGTACAGTATTATAAGAGCAATTGAAAGTTTATGGTACTGAAAAGTTATAGTCTGAATGGATTACTGTTACTACCATCACTACAATGTAGTATTATGCCCTGATTAGAGCCATTCCTTCCTCTATATTTTTAAACCAGCTTAGCTGACTGCTGAAGATTGGGCAGTAACAATTACCATTGAAGACGCATGTTTAATAATGATGAAAAAACAGCAAAGGCAGCTGTAAAACAACTTATTTACATTGCAATATTCTATATACTTTTCTTCCTTTATTCAGACACAGGCATTCTGCACCTCAGGCTAAAGAATTTTTTCTCATATCTTCAGCTGTTTGTTTTCTTAAATGTCACCTCAGCTCTTAAAAATCTAGTACTTTTTTTTTTTTTTGNAGCTGTAAAACAACTTATTTACATTGCAATATTCTATATACTTTTCTTCCTTTATTCAGACACAGGCATTCTGCATCTCAGGCTAAAGAATTTTTTCTCATATCTTCAGCTGTTTGTTTTCTTAAATGTCACCTCAGCTCTTAAAAATCTAGTACTTTTTTTTTTTTTTTTTCATTATCTGCTATGGCTGGATTTCCATTTTCTGGAGGAATTATGGTTGACCTCCATGGATTTTATACATAGCTGGGTTTCTTTTTTACTGAAGAAAATAATGTAAAGCAGATGTTTTTATATAACTACAGATTTATGTGTTCAGTTTTCTCTTGCTGGACTACTACCATTCTAAAAAATCAAAGTGGGATTTTTAGTCTGATACTTTCATCATGGACAAATATGCAACTTTTCNCAACTAAACTGAAAGAACAACAAAAAATAAAATCTTTTTGTCAAAGACCAAGTACCAGCAAAGTAAGGTATTTCATTTGAAAGTGACATGCTGTTTCAGAAATTAGATTTGCAGAGCCAAATGTAATTCAGCACTGCAGAGAGACAGAAGACTCAGAAACTGAAAGGAAATAATCTGGAAATAGCTCCAACAGACACACATGGTTTTAGCCTAACATAACAGTCAGTTACATACTTTTTAACCTGAAAATCCAGAGTCCCAGAGATTAACCCACAAAGAAATTGAGTTGCTTTCAGATAAGATTTCAAGTCTGGCCTAATAGTAATAACAGGCCTCTAAATACATCCACAGTAATTTGATTTCTTTAAAAAGATATAAGTAAAGTTAGTATATTCTTTACAGGGGCATTGCATTTATTACATATGTCTGTATGAAGAAACACATCCTATTTTGTAAAAGCTCAGATAATAATCAGAATAAGAAGTAATCTTTTTCTCTCATAGCAAAAATGCTATCTAAATAATAATTTGAAAGTATAGGAATTCAACCTTCTCAAATTTTATAACTGTATTTTTCTACTGAACCATGTACATCAATTAGTCTCCTTGAGACATACGAGCAACACTGAGCAGAAAAAAAACCAAACACAAACCTGAATAGTATCTGATTTATTTTAGGAGGATGTTTGGTTACAGAGTTTCCTAAATCAAGAGTAGAATTAAAAAAAAAAACAAATGTTTAAATGTGACATTATAGTGGATGTTCCCTATAGGCCACCTAACCAGAAATAACAAGAAAATCAGAGACCAGGTGGAGAGGCTGGAAGATGTAAAGGGTTCCATTCATGAAAGACGTAGGCAAGTTGGACACGCGTATAATCCATGGACCCTGATGTGATTCACCCACAAGTTCTGTGGAAGCTGGCTGATGTTATTGCAAGTCCACTTTTGATAATCTTTGGTTGATTATGACAACTGGGAGAAATACTCAAGGGCTGGAGGATTCTGTATTATGTTTTCCACCTTAATCTTTTGTGAACTGCTCATTTTTGAGTATGCAGATCTTTTATTGCAGTAGGCATGCTGGAAGTAGAATCAGGTCTTACAGTTAAAGACAGTGGGAAAATCTTACAAATTTTTTGATTCCTACAGGAAAGTATATTGTTAAGTAAAAGCAACTACTGTACCTTAGACTAATAATTTCTCAGAAAGAGCAATCATCTATGGAACAAATATACTCCTTTGATGTTGTTCTAATGATAGTGAATCATACAGTTGAGGAGCCAATTTTCATTGTTATTAGAAGTTGCGGCCTGTCCACTTCCAGACATTTCACTTTAAACCGACTTTCTACCGGTTTGCATCTCACCTTGTAATATGCATTTCTGAAACATCGAAGGAACAAAGTAAAAATTTATGAAACAGTAGAGAAAAAAGATGCAGAATTTAAAATAAAGTGCCACGTTCCAAGCTGTCAAATGTACCAAATGAATTTGCTTATTACTGAACTTTTTACTGAACTTAATTTCAGATACATTTCTGCCATATTGTTTAATTTATTTCACAGGAAGTAGGTGTATAAACAGTTTTCTGAGTTCTTTGATATTCTCTTCTTCGATCATGTCAAGATTCTCATGCTTAAATATTCTTATGTAATTTTTAATTAAAGATGAATCTAGATACTTCTGGAAAAAGAATATCTTAGAATAATCCTCTACAGAAAATTTCTGAGCAAGTTTAAAGTCCCATTCACTCCCAAGTAAAAGCTGTTTTAGCAGCCAGAGTCACTAATACATACTCTATATTGTTATTACAAAGATTATTACATTTATGTAATAATATATTACAATTATATAAAAAGTTCATTCCACAGAAATTCAGAGTGTACAGAAAATCACATTATTAGTTACGACCTTGGCCACATAAATTGCTCAATACAGCCTTAAAAAAGAAATCAAAAATAATCTGCAGTTGAACTGAAACTTCAGTCACAAGCCTTCTTACTTACTTCTGCTCTATCTGAGACTTTAAGACATTCAAAAGATTATTAAATCACTATTTGCTATTGAACTCCTCTAATTGACCTCACAGACTATTTCAGTTGTTGACTAATCTAAAATAGTATCTTTATTGCTGATTTTAGTCTATGCTTTATCTGACAGAAAAAAAAATGTTTACAATTTAGCCTAATGGTTCTTTTGAACAAAATTGAAAAGAATATTTGTCTTATTATTAAAGAATGATTTTCTCTGGTTTTGTATCTAGAAGATCTGACAGACCCACTTTTTAAACAAGGCTGTGGAATAGACTTTTCTATTTCTCTCCTTGCTTGCACAGCCATGCTCTGGTAGACAATCTCAAATCATGCATGTGTAAAATTTTACAGTAATCAACACTTTTAAAAAAACAGAGTTTGTTGTTCTGTTCATTCGCCAGAACAGAAAATTCAAAATTCTTCTCAATGTTCAGTCCTATTCTTTGCCTTTGAGGTGTTGAATATGTTTCTTCCTTAATATGATTCAATTTTTTCTATGTGCTGGGATGACAGGGCACATAATTTTTTTTGCATCATTTTGAAAGACAGAATAAAATAATTTTTAGTCCAATTAGAGCCTGTAAGTGAGACTTTAAGGCAGACAGCTTATAGTGGGTAGGAAACTCCGACTTGATTGCTATGGCAGTCACCTGCAGATGTCCATTTTCCAGATTTGGTATATGTTTTAGGGAGACTGGAAAAATTTGATTTGTCCTTAAAAATTGTATATATACATAATTTATATATGTATAAATAAATATAAAAATCTGGTCTTTGTTACTTGTTGCAATTAATTTCTTCCAATGTTCCTGATAGAATTTGTAAATTTCTCATTTTTTTAACAGCAAATGCATATCTCATTAAGAAAAGTGTCTATTGGAAAGACTTGTACAGTATTATAAGAGCAATTGAAAGTTTATGGTACTGAAAAGTTATAGTCTGAATGGATTACTGTTACTACCATCACTACAATGTAG
>VXBA01004196.1:44365-69353 GCA_013399895.1 Serilophus lunatus
TTCAGCTGTTTGTTTTCTTAAATTTCACCTCAGCTCTTAAAAATCTAGTTCTTTTTTTTTTTTTTGGTCATTATCTGCTATGGCTGGATTTCCATTTTCTGGAGGAATTATGGTTGACCTCCATGGATTTTATACATAGCTGGGTTTCTTTTTTACTGAAGAAAATAATGTAAAGCAGATGTTTTTATATAACTACAGATTTATGTGTTCAGTTTTCTCTTGCTGGACTACTACCATTCTAAAAAATCAAAGTGGGATTTTTAGTCTGATACTTTCATCATGGACAAATATGCAACTTTTCATAAGCCAAAAAATATCCTAGAATGGTACTCTGTTGTGGTGCTTATACTGGTGTGAAAGTAAACAAAACCATGCTGCAAAAAAAATCCAAGTATGGTGAAGTAGATCATGATTCTCAACACGCTCTGCACAGCAATGAATATTTGTAAGGGTGTCTTCTCTCTTGTAATTCAGACTTCTATTTCACAGCCCATTTTAAGAGGAGGAAACACAGGTATTTCAAGTGATTATGCTTTCATAATAGACTCAGTTATACAGGGAAAGTGTATGCAAAAGTCTTCCTCCCTTCACTTGTTCTAGTATGACAGACTAGCTAAGGACTGATACAGCATTAATGTAAATGTGCAGACTGAGTTTTTCCTTCACATAAGTAAGTGACAGGAAAGGAATAGATTTTCTTAAGCAGTAAGAACTTATCCTGGTTCATTCCAGCAATGAAATGAACAGCATCTCATGCAAGTGCCAAACTTATCATTGCAAGTAAAGTCATTTTGGGGCTATTCCAACTGCAAACAGAACTGTATGCACATTTCCACTGTAGAGAATAAAAATTGTCCTGACAGTATGAAATGGAGGAGGAAATAATTAAGGATGGCTTTAATCTCCCTTTCATTGCCATTAATTTTGCAAGTGAGCACAGTAAATAGTTTGTAAGTATCCTGCATTAAAAATTGAATAAGAAAGGCAAAAGAGTAGATAAAGGCTTCTCAGTCTTTTCCTAGTTTAGTAGACAATACAGTATCCTCTGCTTAGGAACACTCCAAGACAACTACTTGGCTGAGACTGTCCTGTTCTACTAACATGCCATAAGCTCATTACCTTGAGCTACATGGTAATAACCCCAAAGAAATTTTATTAAGACAACAAATTACCTTAGCTTTGCCTAAAAAAATATTCTTTCAGGAGCAGAGAAGAGAGAAGGAATTTATTTATTACTACTTGAAAAGGTCAAAACAATAGGAGTATTCATTAACATATAAATCATAATTATTTTTCTTGCAGAATGCCCTTTAATAGACTTAAACTTATAAGAAATGATATGGCAAACCACCACCACCAAATTGTTTTCTAGTTTATTTTAGAATTATTTCCTTAAACCCATTTCCTGTCAATTAGAGTCCAGACAGTTGCAAAGTGGATCTTTCTAGGATATATTCTTTATTTCTGTCAGAAATTCTTTTATAATGAACTGGCATCACCAAATTATGAAACTTACTAATCTTTTTTTATGTTTGACCATTCAATTTTAAGGGGAGAGAAAAGCAGCCATAGTCCAAGTAAAACTAAAACCTACTGTGAAATAAAGGTCTAAAACATCTTAGATTTTATTTGTACAATCTAATCCAATGACTTTAATAAACCTTATGCTACGTAAAAAAAAAATTCTGAATAGTCTGTGAATACTGAAATGACACAATCTATACATCCATGGCATTGCTAATTTACCCAGGGAACAACAGCTCTGAAATCTAGTCAACAACTCAGGGAAAAGGATTGTCTTGTGGTTGCATAGAATGTTAGGCCACTTCACCCTGGTTAGCTTTTTTTCTGATTCCTGTGACAGTCTGTCTACCATGTCTTGAATTTATAAATTATTTGGCAGAGGGAGACTACTTAATGCAGTTTGACAGTCTAAAACTCTCATGTTCTGCACTTGCATGTACGTATATTTATACTTCTTTATAATTTTTATATACATATAATATTCTTAAACTTGAACTGATCTTTCATTATTTCATAGCCTAGCTAGAAAAATTTGCTTTTCCTTGGTTGAGATTACTTCAAACACTGGATTGGAATATTCAACTGCATATGGTTTACCTTCTAAAATTCATTTTGATTGGAAAAAATGGAAAAAAATCAAGGGTCTAGGTGTTTTATTTTGTGGATTCTGTTGGTTTATTTTTTCAAATACAGGATGCAATTCAACACGATGGGATTATTAGCAGCACAAAGAAAAGTAAATGGTTTATCCGTCCTTTGCAAGACTATCAGAAATTATTTCTGCACTAACCTAGTACAAAGAATTTTATTAGGCAATTAGAGATCATAAGAACAGGAATGTGAAGAAGTAGCATCAACATCTGATTTGAGATGGCATGCTGTTTTCTTCTTGCTTCCAAAGGTCTTGAAGACTGTTTAAGAAATCTTTTGTTATATGTGCCTTGTGGGTATACCTATGAGAAATTGCAAAAGATATGCTGTGGTGGTTTATGCCACCTTTTATCGTCTAGGGGCAGATTCAATAAAGGTGACAGAAAACTGAACAGAATTTGCACAGGTGAACAGTTTATTACAGGGGGTTTAAATTAGGGAAGGCGGGATAACCCAAAGGGACCCCAAAATTACACAGAGAGGAACACTTGACACGCAGGAAAAAAAAACAAAAAAGGGAAAAAAGGACCAAAACTGAAAGGGAACTGCGCTTTCAGTTAGATGGCTAGCTGAAAAAGCAGTGGGGAAGGGTAGGAAAAGATGTCTCTCTCCCTTTCCTTTCTCCTGGAAGCACTTATGAAAAACACAAAAAGAAGTGAAAACAACTCCCTCCCACCACCTTCCTGAAGGGTTATTTGCTAGCAAGCTGGAAATGGCTCTCGTGCTGAGAGAAATGGGTGGAAACACACCGTGAGACCTGCAACTGAGGGGGAGAGCAGCTGTGATCTTCCCCTCGCAGCGCCAGGCGAAGAAGAGCAAGGGCAGGGCCGTTGTCTCGGCTTTTAAGCCTTCTTGTTCTTGAGTGGATCTCGTTGCCTTCTTCCTGGCCAAGCCGTCTTTTCATTAGTCAGTGGGGCTGAGCCCCGCCTTGTTTTCCGGTGTTTTCTTGTCAAGAGAATCATGAGTTTAGGTCCTGCCCGCCATCCTTGTTTTCACAGCCGCGGCATCTTAGAGACACCCCAGCGCCAACACGGTGCCAGGTCCGACCCCCCGTTGCTGTCTAAAAGCAGCAGCCGCGCTCAGGTTCCTGGCCGGGGCTGGCCCAGGGCTGCCACACCTGTGCCACCTAAGCTGGGACTGAGGGACCCCCTCATGCAGCCCGAGATGGCCCCAGGCTGAGTGCCGTGCAGGGAGGGGGGACAGCAGGCAGGAACAGAGGTCATCTTGGCTCTGGGACCAAGGGACCACGCACTGCACAAGACAGCAAAGGGGCCATGCATGCTGGCGGCTGGTGATCGGCCCCTACAGCTGCCGCCGCCCGTGCTGGCCCCAAGGGGAAAAAAGAAGCCACCACCACCGTCGCCCCACTCCGTTCCCGGCCAGGGGAAATGAGAAACTGCCGCCACCGTCCTGAGACAGCCTCAGGGGACAGCAGGAGCAAGGACCGTCCCAGCTCCAGCCCCGATCTCAGCTTCACTCCTCCCCCAGTTTTAAGGGAAACTGAATTTTACAAAGAGGTAAGTGAAGTTTTCTTACACTCTTTCCCCCTCCAAAGCCCTTTTCAAACCACTACATATACCATTACAACATCTGGACTTTTCTCATAACCATTACATTCTAAGATGTTCTATTGTGAAAACTGGATGATTTTCCATCTAAAATGAGAGGATTTAGTGCTCTTAACACTTACTCTGACATTTAGAAATAGAATATGAGCTACAATCCTTCCATTAATGAAGGATTTTTATCAGCTCAATTATTCCTCCAGATATTCTCTACCTGTTTCACCTTTAGGGAAACTAACATTTCTTTGATGAAGAAAGAGAAAATAGATCTGATACATGAGCTATTTTTCGTATCTTCAACAAAGAAAACAAATCAAAACAAAACCAACAACAACAAAAAACCCAAACCTCTGCACCTAAGAATTACTTGACTAGCAGTCAAGAAAATTGGAATTTAGGTGATCCATTTCCATTTTCTGATTCAGAAAAGTGGTTAAGCTAGTGACTGTTAAATTTCTATTTTTTTGCCCTCGAATACAGAATGCATCCTTTGACTTCTGTATACACCAATTAAAGGAAAAGCTCATGCAACCAAAGTATAAATTATGATTCGCATAAATTAACCTCAAAATGATAGCCCTACTGCACTTCAACAAGAAACATCAGCCACCTATATACATCCTGAAGAGGTCATTAGTTGTGTAAATTGTAAACACGTATCAACAGACTTCACTGTAAATAATTTCACAGCTGAATACCATAAAAGAGGTATCACTGAATATATCGATAACAAGGCAAAATTCTTAGGTCGTGTTAAAATTGGGATTCATATTGGTTTCAATAGGATTTCACCTTTAGAGTGTTATTTCAAATCATTTCTATTTGGAAAAAAAAATTAATACTTTCAGCGGTACAACAGAATGAAGCAGCAATATATCTTATCTAAACTGAACACAAGGTACTGTCTGGCAGCAACAAGCATTACAAGACTTGACAGGATAGAATTTTAAACCAAACACAATCATATCAATCAGAGGGCACAAGCCAGAGCAAAACTTAATAACCTGCTGCCTCCTGCATTGATGGCAGCAAAAAGAAATCCATAAGCCTGGCAGTTTAAGGAAGGTTTCTTTCCTATTTTAAGAAATAAAGGTTTTACTAAAGCTACAAACCAGAACGAGATGCAATGAAGAAAAACTGTACTATATTTTAGAACAGCTAAGTGGTAGTGTAAAAAGCCCTGTTCCATGACAGCTAATATGAGAAGCCAAACAAAAACAAAAGCAAACAGCAAAGAACAGGAAAAATGGACAGATTTATTTACTAAATATAATTGAAAGATACTGGACAGGGCAATTCTCTTTGGATGGTTACTCCTTTTCACATGGAAGATTTGGCAGGATGAGACCAGTGAAGAGAAACATTCTATACAATTGCCTGGGAAGTGTCCTTCTGAGTGAAAAGGGCTGAAGTACTGCAGGTAATTGAGGGACAATGTTATACAGGGCAACAGACTTTTCACATGGAAGATTTGGCAGGATGAGACCAGTGAAGAGAAACATTCTATACAATTGCCTGGGAAGTGTCCTTCTGAGTGAAAAGGGCTGAAGTACTGCAGGTAATTGAGGGACAATGTTATACAGGGCAACAGATTTGGAGCACCGACCTGATAACATGTGTTTAGTGATTCCTCTTCTGAATTCTGATATGGCATGAAAGCCATGAAAGGGGTTGCACATTCCTTTCTCACAGCACTTTGAAAAAAATGTGGTTAAAACCCAAAGCCACAATAAAGGCAGTGCCTCATTGTCATAAAATCTGACTTGCCCTTGCAAAATCACTTGAGAAGTCACACAGCTTTAAATGGAATTTTTTACTTCAGAAATAATGCAAAATTAATTCTGCATTGAGTTTTATTTATTTTTTTTTTACATAACTATAAACACTAACCTGTACTTGCTAATTGTCAGTCACATGAAAAATACCTATTTAAGACTTAATATATTGAGTTAAACATAAACAATGTTGTCCTGATTTGGACACTAGGGGGCACTACCCATGACGAGAGACTCAATAGAGACGATAACAACAAAACAGTTTATTATCTAGGGGCTATATGAGCTATGGAACCCCACTAAAAGCATAAACAAATTACACAAACAATGAACTGACAATATTTTGCAAAAACAAAAATAGCAGCTCCTCCCAGCTGGCTTCTGGGCTGTGGAGAAAGGGAAGGAGGGAAAGCTGACCCACTGAAGGTGCTGCTGGGAGAGAAGGATAGTGAAAGGAACCACAAGGGACCCAAGGGGTAAGACACCACACTTGTGTCGCTGTCATGTGGTTCCCCACTGTCAGTGCCCAAATGCTGCTGTCTGTGCTGATGGAGACGAGGGAGAGCGAGCTGCGATGACGCCACGTTGCAAGGGACCGAGAAGGAGCAGCCATACCTCTTGTGGTGTGAAGCAAGCCAAAAAGAGGCAGAACTTCCATTCTTTTAATTTTTTTGGGGTGCCCATTCTCACATTTACTCGAGGCAGCCTTCCAGGGTGTGCCACCTCCCCATTGGATGGTTGTGCGGGGACGCTGACCCCTCTCTGAGATTTCACCATGAGGCAAGATGCCTGAGGGTGCTCTTGCCGAGTGGAGGGGGCCACCAGTGCCGCCTCACCAGCACTGTGGGTACCCAAGGGCCTGGGGCTGCCAGCTGTGCTGCCCGTGGGGGCACTCACTGCCTGCTGAGAGAAACTCCTGCTGTGCATCTCCCCACCAGCTTGTGGGTTTCAACGGTGCCACTCACAGGTGGCCAGAGTGGCCACAGGGCTGCTGCAAGAGCAGCTGCCACTGCCCCTGCTAGTGTCGTGGGCACTTGGGGGCCTGAGACATCCAGCAGTGCCACCCGTGGGGCTGACTGGGGCAGCTGCCACGCCCGCTGCCTTGCTCTCATGGGCGCTGCCTGCCCCAGCCACCACGGGATATGCTGCCATCACCATGCGCCCACATTCAGTACCATGGGGCACTGGTTGCCAGCACACCACCAGTGCAGGGGCACCCGCTGCTGCTGTCCTGCTCCAGCTGTGCAGTGACAGCAGCATGGGGTGGTGCACTGGCAGTGCATAAAGAGCCGCCGAGCTCCACTTGCACTTCACACCTATAAGTTCACCAGTGTCAGGGGCATGGGTCAGCTCTGCCACTTCTGACCTGCTCTGCTGCAGTCCATGCCGCTGCTCTGCCGCCTGGACCAGCCCCTGCCGCCCGCACAGTCGGCGAAACCAGCCCTCACTGCAAGTTGGCCCCTGCACTCTCCGTGCCTGGGTCCACTCCCTGCAAGGCTCTGCTGAGACATGCTGGGCCATGAGAGACCATCAGCCCACCAGGCTCTGCAGAGCCACAGGTGAAGCTGAATTGACCCCATCATAGAATAATGGGTAGAGGCATCCGTCTCCACTTGCTGTGCTCCTGGTCACGCTCTGTTGCACTGGGAACAAGGATCCAGCTGCCCTTGCCTGTTTCCCCCCTCCCCCCTCTTAGGAAAAATAGAAAAAAGTTTTAGAAGACAAAACCATCTCTCTATCCCCCCTAGAAATCCTTAAGATTAAGCCTATAACACATACACAAATGAGAATCATAAAGACCTTTCTTACTGACATTATAATTGGAAATATCAGCCTTAAAACTAGTAGTATTCATATTTATTTCATTTTACATCAAAGAATAGGGACTTGAAACTTTACAACGGGTGCTTCTCACTGTGCTACTGTAAAATTATGTCTTTACCTCTCCTGGTTTCAGCTGAGATAATTTTGTTCTTAGTAGCAAGTGCGGTCTTGTGTTTTGGATTTAGGATGAGGCTAATGTTGATAACACAATGAAGTTTTTGTTGCTAAGCAGTGCTCAGAGTCCCTTTCCGCTTTCCACCCCACCCCACAAGTAAGGAGGCAAGGAATACGCAAAGAATAGAGAGCCAGGGCAGCTGATCCCAGCTGACCCAAGGGACACTCCATACCATGTGGTATCATGCTGAGTATATGAAGCTAGGGAAAGAACAAGGGAGAAGGGAACATTCAGAGTGATGTCATCTGTCTTCCAAGTACAGATTTGGTTGTGTGTGGCGTTTGCTTTACCTATTAAACTGTCTTTATCTCAACTTACTCTTACCTTTCCAATTCTTTCCCCTATATCACTGGGAGTGGGGAGAGAATGGCTGTGTGGGACTTAGTTGCCAGCTGGGGTTAAGCCATATCAATATATACAGTAATGTCTTAATCAGTTCCCATTCCAAGTTGGTTGAAATCTGCCTTTACCAATTAAATAACTGCAAGATCATTCTGAAAGACATATTCTTCCCAGAGCATTGCAGAAATTTAAAATGAGGCAAGTGAATTAGCCATACTATGTATGTAGCCTGTTCTCTGCCTCTAGGTAAATTTTAAGCACTTCTAAGATCTACTCAATCAACTCATTCTCTTTGTGGCTAATAACTGTAACAACTACTATTTTCTTTCCAAGTAAGTTTTGTCTCATTTGCTTCAAAAACATTTATTGCATGTAGCAGTTGTGCAAGAGTCATGATTTGTAATTATGAACTAGATTATTAAGGCCTGGCTTCTTGCATAGGTGCAAGTATAGCAAATGAAAACAAAGCAAAGCAAAACAAAACAAAAAAATAAGGTGGAAACAACATTCAGTTTGACATCAGCAATGATCATTACTTAGCGATGACATAATTACTTGGACAAATAATACACTGGGTTTGTTTTCTTTTTTCTTTTTTTTTTTTTTTTGTAATGTTGACATGTAAGAATTACCTTTGAGCACATTTATAGAGTAAAAGAGTGGAATACATCCATAAATAATTGCAGAACAAGGGATCAAATTAGTGCTAATGCGAACGTTCATATTCTACTTTCTGTTAGGAAAAAGAGGTTAGGAGTTATAAGAACGGGGTCCCTAAACATTTCTGACTTAACTCCAGAAATACTGCAAAACATCCACCTGATCACATAATGCAGTGGTAATCCATTCCTTCTTTACCATTATTTATACAGTGATTGCAAGCACCTCTGCAAAATGTCTTATTTTTTTCACTTTATGTTATTTGAATACACCTCAGGCAACCTTACTTCCATTACAGAAACAGTATATAGCAGCATCTCTGGGTCTGTAATAAGAATTGTAGTCCTCCTCTCATTTTATTAGCAACCATTCAAATGGACACAATAAACATATATTGCTGCTCCAGGATTCATAATTTTTTAAATTTTTTAAATAAAATTTATCCTTTGATGCTTGAATGAAAAAGTATATACAAAATTAATATAAAAGCAACCATAATTGTTTTGGAAATGAAATACATGAAAGTCAGGAAATTAAATTCCCAGCATTCAAGTATTAAACCAATTCACTTTTGAGCATATATGGAAAAGTGATTTCTAGAGGACGGCAATTGCACTTTGCCATTTGTAAAATTATAGGAAGAACAGATAAGGCAGTTTGACACTTCCCATTAGAAGAAGCAGTTTTAGATTGTTGGTAACATCAAACTTGAAATATACCAGCTTTAATATCTGCTTTAGGATTACTTCTTTTTCTTTTCATGAGTGCTCAGTAGGTTTAGTTTATGAAGAAGAAGAGTGAAAGGTGACTTCATCTCAACTTGTAATTGCCTTCTTAACACACAGAGAGCTCTTTATACTGGCAGTTTAGGGCATAGCAAGGACCAATGGCTGGAAGATAAAACTAGGCAAGCTCAAATAGGAAATAAATGTACATTTCATTTAGACAGAATAATTTATCTACTGAAAGAAAACTACCTGGGAAGTACTGTGAAATCAATTTTTTTAAAGAAAGCAAGAGTGTTATCTTTCTGAAACATGCTGTCATTACAATGTCAGGACAAACACCAGAGAAAAGGTATTTTACTTGATGACCTGAGCTATAAAAGAATGTAGTCTGCAAGTCCTGAGAGGCTGAAGAGAATTCAGCAAAACACACATCAGTGAGAGGGCCTGAGGAGAACAAGACAGCAACTGAAATCTATGAGATTCAGGTCATAAGAATCTATCTGACAAAGAAAGTTGATACAAAGACTTAGATTTCCCTAGATTTAGAAAGAAAACAAAATTATATTTATACACCTGTAGAACATCTGTTCTGTAAGTTGTGAAAGTCCTAGTGATGCCTTAAAGGGTATGCTTAATATTTTGGAAAATTCACTTTACCTAGGTAGCCAGAGAACTTAGAATATTAAGGACCAGAAAAGCCTGTGTTCCAGTGTGTTTGCATTCTTGTGTATAGATAAGTGGGGTATAAGACAAAACACAGAGTTAGGCTTCCAGGCCTACCAGAGGCTGGACATAGGTGGGGCTAAGTAATAAGGGGCAATTCTGTTGGGTGTTTGGGGAACATAGAAGTAGGATGAACTTTAGTTGGATAGTATGGAGGGTGGGCATTCCAAATGTTGCAAAAATGGGGAGATTTTTATGATTCTTTTCTTTGGATCACCGGGCATTAACCAGTAAAGCTGCTTCTCCCCTTCGCTCTGTGTTTTTCAATTTTTTTATTTATCACCCCCTAAGGCATCACTAGAGCCTTCCAATATAAGCAATTTGGTAGGTGTACAGAGAGGCACTAGCATCTGTGAAGTTCTCATGCTCTTCCTCTAAATTCATTCTAAGGATCTCTTTCTCAGATATTGCTGAAATCATCTTAGTTTTGAAGTCAAACTCAGATGCCTGTTACTATTATTACTAACTCCTAAGGATAGTAATATATTGTGTTTTCTGAGCTTTATATATAATTTTTTGTTTCTTGTTGATTTCATTTTTTTCCTCTCTTCACAATAAAATTACTACAGTTTTCTTCTCACTGCCTGCAAATTCTCAGTTACTTCCTGGGGATATGCCTGGCATTTGAATGCCAAATTTCCAATGCTAATACATTTGTTTCTGATAGCAGGCCCCAATATAAATCAACTGTTCTACCTTCTAGGTGGGTGCAATGTTTCAATGTCTCATGGAATGCAGCTTATATTTATACTCCCTTTAATCCATTCAATGAAACTAAACAGCATAAAAATTGAGTCTTTTCAGATGCAATGGAAGTTATCAAACATCTGTTCACTCTCCTCAATACTTGCTGTATTGAACTGTGTCTTACCTTCGTGACATGTCTAAACATCTGCTTAAATACCTTTTCAGATGCTACCCTAAATTAGTAAAAATTCAGAATTTAGTAAAATTACCTTGAGTACTGTGTACAGTTCTGGGCCCCTCAGTTTAATAAAGATGTTTTGTTGCTGGAACATGTCCAGAGAAAGGCAACAAGAAAGGTGAAGGGACTGGAGCACAAGCCTTGTGAGGAGCGGCTGAGGAAGCTGGGCTTGTTCAGCCTGCAAAAGAGGAGGTGACCTTACCGCTGTCTACAACTCCCTGAAAGGAGGTTGTAGTCAGGCAGGGGTCAGTCTCTTCTCTCAGGCTCCCAGTGACAGGATGACAGGACATAGTCTTAGGCTGTGTCAGGGGAGATTTAGGTTGGATATCAGAAAAAACTTTTTCACGGAGAGAGTGATTTCCCATTGGAATGAGCTTCCCAGGGAGGTGGTGGAGTCACCGTCCCTGGATGTGTTTAAGGATAGGTTGGAGGATGAACTTAGTGACATGGTTTAGATGATGGATTGGTGTTGGATAGGTTGTTAAGTTAGGTAAAAGGTTGGACTCGATGATTTCTGCAGTCTTTTCCAACCTTGTTAATTCTCTGTTTTTCTGTGTTCTTCAGTGTTTAAATTGTGTAACATGTGCAATAACGATATGGTATAGCAAAGAAATCCTGATATGGTGTATAAACAGTAAGCTTGCGAGATAGCTACAAGTTGAACTTTTGCAAGTGTTGCTCCATAAACAGCTCAGAAAAGTGCTACCACTATTGGCAATACAATCACAACATTACTGCATTTGCATGCATAAAAGATTATGAAGTCATTGAATATATTCTGCTTGAAATTGCTGAGGGATTAGGATAAAAGAGAGATGGAAAACATATGTGCATGAATGCTTGTAAGGATAGGGAAAGATGTAACACATACGAGGAGCAACAGAATGAGATTAAAAAACATATCCATAGCACCGTCATATTTTCAGGGTCATTTCATCATCCCTGTCAAATCTAGTCCCAAATAGATCTGTGGTATTTTCACTCTTCCTTTAGTTCTAGAGTGAGACAGACATTTTTTATCCCTATTAGTCTGTTTCAGCCTTTTTCTCTCTCAAAGGTAGTGCATTTTAAAATTTCTCAGCACTTTCTAACAAACATTTTTCGTTGACTCTATTCGTATTTTCAACTTCTAGTTTATGCTGCTTTATGATCTTATGCTTTCCCAGGAAAGGAGAGAATCAGTTTTACTATTTAACCCAAAAGAAAAAAAAATCCTATGTTCTTTATCATATGAATTCAAAATTACTGCATAAAAGAATAACTACTTGTTTTGATTAGTGGCAATACTTTCATTAAAAAGCAGACATAACATTCACCCACATAAAAAAAAAATCATATCTACATGCTTGCATTGTTTTCCAATATGTCTTTCAGTTTTCAGTCTTTATTTCCTGTATGAATATCGACATTTGTGGCTTTTCAGGTCTCCCCAAAGACACACGACCACACAGATGTAGTGTCAGAGGAGAAATCCGTTTATTGTTTACAAGAATACCTTTTTATAATCTACATATAGTTTATACTTTTCTAACCACAATCGATAGCTAAGGCTTCCAGCACTGGACAGTTCAAATGTCAGCATTCACTGAGAAACAGCTCTCATATTGCTTCTTTCTTGTCTAATCTAACACTGTCGTGTTATACAAACATGTTCCTTTCATGGCATGGTCAGGCCTTTTACTTTCAGTTCAGCTCTTGGGTTTTAAATTCTACTTGTCATTTGCTGCTTACAGAAAACATTCATTAATGTTTCCTACAGACATTCAATATAATCATTTGCTGTTCCATCATTACCTTTTAATACCTATAATGATACCTAGAGCTTATTTTTAATTCACAGGGCATCAATAACAATGCAATAAGCATCTTTTTCTTGGTAAATTAGTTTTCTTTGGAGATCACGAAAATGTTCATAAAAGTTATACTTACAGCAATGTTTAGTTGCTTATCAAAATGTAGTCAAATTATAGATTATAGATTTATTAATCTTTGACATTAAGATTGCATCAAGATTTCTATGTGTGATATGGATATATCAACACAACTAATCGTAAGTTAGAAATCTCAAATATAGTCTTCAACCTAAGTGTGCACATTGGCAAAATTCCCAGTCTTCCCAAACTACTTACTACTGATTATTGCTCAGTGTGTTAATCAAGATCT
Organism: Serilophus lunatus; assembly: GCA_013399895.1. Classification (NCBI taxonomy): domain Eukaryota; kingdom Metazoa; phylum Chordata; class Aves; order Passeriformes; family Eurylaimidae; genus Serilophus; species Serilophus lunatus. Next base: position 57,421 of record VXBA01004196.1, read on the forward strand.
GTGACCAAAGGAATCTTTGATAATATCTGGAAAATGTCAAGATGCTGGTGACATCACTTTCAAGAAAAAAAATTTCTACTGTGCTTTCTTTTTGCTTTCTTGCTAAGAACATTTGTTGTATCTTCAAGAACAAACATTGTAAACCAAAATGCTGGAAAGATAACAGAGTGCCATAATTCTTCTTCATAAGCTTGACTTTGATTTGTAGCTATGGAATGACACAAATTCACATAATAACATGATCATAAAATATGCCAAGTTGGAGGGAATACACAAAGGACCATCCCCAAAAGTCACACCATGTGCGCAAGAGTATTGTCTAAATGCTTCTTGAACTCTGTAAGGCTTGATGCTGTGACCACTTCCCTGGGGAGCCTGTTCCAGTGCCCAACCACCTTCTGAGTGAAGAACCTTTTTATAATATCTAGATTAATTCTCCCCTGACACAACTTTAGGCCACTCCCTTGGGTCCTGTCACTGGTCACCAGAGAAGAGATCAATATCTACTCCTGTTCTTCTCCAAGTGTTATGGGTTTAAATATCGGGCTTTTTCTGCAGGGAGGGGAAATGTTTGGGATGCTTGTTTGTAAAGCCATAGATTTTTTTAAGAAGCACGAAAATAGCTGAAACCCTGAGCTGTTACCTTTCCACACATAGCGAAGTCCTGGCATTTGCAGGGTTTCTCCCACTTGTCTTCTCGGCAGCTCAGTGGAACTGCTCCCTCTGCCCAGTCCGTGCAGTTTGGTGGTGCGAGGATGGAGCGGGTTTGTTGCCCGCAGCGGAGTGGAGTGGGGCAGCCTCCGTCCTCTCACCACCTGGAGGTGCCAGTGGCAGCAGGGTGACAGGTGGCAGTGAGGCTCAGTGGCTGCGTCCACAGTGCCGACGTCCACCCTGCACCACAGCGAGCTGGGCTGGGCTTGGTGATTGCTCGGTTGTGGAGCCCTGGCCTTGTGCGGGTCCCACATGGGACGGCGGGGCAGTGTGGACCAGCGCAGGGTGGTGGTTTCTCCCAGTGGGCAGCTGGCAGGGCTCCACCTGGGGTGGCCGCAGCCCCGTGACCCCTCCCGGCGCTGCTGGGAGGCTTACAGTGGTGGCTGCCCCCATGAGCAGCCCCTACTGCTCGTAGCCGGTCCCTACAGGTGGCAGGGGCTCTATGGGGAGTGCTGCCAGCCCCGGGAGTCCCCTGTGGCTAGCGGTGGTTTTGGCCACCGGGACCTGGGTCCAGAGTGCATGGTTTTTTGGTGGGAACTGCCATCTTGCCTTATGGTGAAATCTCGGACGGAGGGCAGTGCCCAACACAGCCATCCAATGGGAGGACAGCTTGGCTGGGAAGAGGATCCCGAGTTCTCGTGGGATTGCCATATTAAAGCCAGAACCCCAGCAGTTCTGCCCCTTTTGGCCGGCTCGTCATGGTCCAGATAACATGTACTGCCACTCCTACCGATCCTTCTCGGTTCCCTTCACTCTGCAGCAGCACCAGAGCTCCAACAGTGGCACCAGAACACCGCCCAGCTGCAACAGTGTGGTATTTTTTCCCCTTGGGTTCCCAGGGGAGGGTGCTTCTCACTGTTTTGTCTTTCAGGGTCTCTGAGACCAGGAGATACCATCTTTGAGGTGGCTTTCCCTTCCTTCTCTCTGCTCCTCAGCCCACCAGTCTGCTTGGAGGAGCAGTTTGTCATTTTGTTTTTATTATTGGATGGCATTGTTGCATGGTTATTTGTTGTATCTGTTTAGCATCTAGTGGGGTTCTATAAGGACTATAGAGCCCCATAGAAAATAAACTTGTGTTTGCTGTTGTGCTTCTGTCTTTCATCACTCTTGCGCCCCCTAGTGATAAAAACACAACACCCAGCGAGGAAGCTGTAGATTGTAATGAGCTTTCTCCTCAATCTCCTCTTCTCTGAGCTGAACAGACCATGTGACCTCAGTCTCTCCTCCTGTGGCTTCCCCTCAAGGATCTTCACCATCTTTGTTGCCCTCCTTTGGACACGCTTGAACAGCTTAATGTCTTTCTTACATTGTGGTGCCAAAAACTGCACACAATATTCAAGGTGAGGCCACATCAGTGCAGAGCAGAGCAGAGCAGGACAATCCCCTCCCTAGACTGGCTGGTGATTCTGCGCTTATGCCCCCCAGGACATTGTTTATCCTCCTGGCTTCTAGGGCACTGATGACTCATATTCAACTTGCCATCAAGCAGGACCCCCAGGTCCCTTTCCATGACACTGCTTTCCAGCATCTCATTCCCTGGTCTCTTGAAACATCTGAGGTTGCCCTATCTCAGGTACAGGACCCTGCACTTTCACTTCTTGGTGATTGCTCAGTCATCTCATTTGTTGAGGTCTCTCTGCAGGGCCTCCCTGCCTTTGAGGGAGTCAGCAGCCTCTCTGAGTTTTGTGTCATCTGCAAGCTTGCTTAATATCCCTTCCAGTACTGTCTCCAAGTCCATTATGAAGATGATGAAGAGCACAGGGCCAAAAATGGAGCCCTGTGGAACCCAATCAGTGATAGGTTGCCACTCTGATATTAACACAATTCACTATTTAATACCACTGAATTTTTACTGAACCTATTAAATCATGTGTAAGATCATATAGTTAATAATTACGCAATTAATGAATTAATTGAAGCTAAATAACACTTTTCTGTTGAATATAGAAACAAAGTTTTTATTTTTATTAAAAGTAGTTTTAGGTATTTTTTTTCTGGACACTCCTAACAATACTCTTAATATCCTTGTGTAAAACTCACATTTCTGCAAACAGTTTTGTTGATATCTAGAAGCAGCAAGCCAGTCTACGAACTGATGTCCTGCAATAGATTGGAATCTTCTTCACATTTGTTTGCCTAACTCAGTTCAGGCTGGCTATCTTTCAAAACTTTCCTCTGAGGATCAGAGGAAGCAGACTTGCCTAGGGTTATATTGCCTGCCACCAGAATTACAGCTCTGTGGAGACAATGGCTCAGGCTATTTCTAGATGTGGTTAGTGCCAAGTTTTTCTTGACAACTCTGCTCCACACTGACAATGTAAATTACTGATGCCCGCATGTCCAGCTACTTTTTATTCCTTTTTGCACCTCAAGCTGATGATTATAGCAGTTTTGGAGCATATTCATGCTATTCCCTTCCTTGTTTGCTGGAACAAGTCTGTCAACAAGCTGACCCTCTGATCTCTTAGCTGATAATCACTGTGTCAGCTCAGTTGGCTTTTGGATAGCGCTATCATATTGAATTAGCACTGTCCTTAGAGAAACTTGTCATTTTCAGCTCTGCTGTATAAGATGTTTGAAGGCCATTAAATTGAAGGATATTTTAAAAAAAGGACCCAAGGTAAGTAATATTTTAAAAGTTTTGCAGCTACTTTCATGTGAACTTGTATTGGTTTCTCTGTGGCCAGGTTTTAGTAGCAGAGAGGGGGCTGAGGGGGAGGCTTCTTCAAGAAGGTGCTGGAAGTTTCCCCATGTCCAGCAGAGCCAATGCCAGCCGGCTCCAGGCTGGGCCCGCTGCTGACCAAGGCCGGGCCAATCCGCAGTTGAAGGAACGCCTCTGTGACAACATATTTAAGAAGGAAAGAAAAAAAAGTAGTTAGACGAAGATGGCTGCTGGAGAGGAGCGGAGTGAGAGCCTGTGGACAACAACACAGACACCAGATTCTTCTGGTAGGACTCATGGCCTGTGGGGCTCACGCTGGAGCAGCTGCACCTGAAGGACTCTTCCCTGTGGAATGTGACCCATGTGGCAGCAGTGTCTGAAGAGATGCTGCTGCCCATGGGATGGACTCTCATCAGAGCAGTTTATGAGAGGAACTGTGTCCTGTGAGAGAGACCCACGCTGGAGCAGTTTGTGAAGGGCTGTCTCCTGTGGGATGAGACCCCATGGAATGCGGTTGGAAGGACTCTTCTCCCCAAGCAACGGCTGAAAACAGCAGTTGACCATAACAACCCCCTCCTCAACCTCACCTTTTCCCTGGACCACTGTGTGAGAGAAGGTTGGATTTAAGAATTGGGGGGGGAGGGGGGGGAAGGTGTATCTTATTGTCTCTCACTCTTCAGCTCTGATCTTGTTATCAATAAACTTAACCACTATTCCCACATAGAGTCTTGTTTTGCCTGTGACGGTGATTAGCAAAGAATCTGTTATGATCCTTAACTAACGAAACCTCTTGTTATATTCTCTCTCCTCCATTGCTGGACAAGGGGGAAAGACACTTTAAGCTTTATTGCTTTAGAAAATTGAGTTAGCTAGTGGCTTTGTTTCAGCTATGCTTCTTGATGTTTCTAGCCTACTTTCAGAAAATGGTATCATTCTTTAGGTTCTACTAAATTTAAGAGTCACAGTAGGAGCTCAACTTCAACATCACTCTTTTTTCACTATGCAAGTAAGAATTTTAACACACGTCACAGTTTGTACCACATACACAATCAACAGAAGCTACTTAGCAAGCAACTTAAAACAGAGAATTTATCAAAGGACCCTCTCTTTTGTTGTCATAATTCTAGATCTAAAAAAACAGAAGATAAATTCCTGAGCAAAGACATAATGAAACCTACAACATAGTATTTATGATGCATTTATGTGATAGTGCAGCTACATAATAGCATCTGTATTGTTTACATTAATTTTTCACAGTTTACAAGAAAGAGAAAAGAAATAAAATCTTCCAAACAAATACCATCACTTGATTTTGTATACAGGAAACCACATTATTTATGTAATATTTTTGCTGCTTGTGCTTAATAGTTGACTGTGTCATGTGATATCAAAACTTGTCTGTCCAGTTAACAGTGAGAGGGAAATTCATTACCTGATATTTTATCTATTACTGCATAAGAAGACATGAAACTTAATGCAAATTTAATACTATTAATGAAAGTTATCAAGTAAAGAGGAAGGAGAAGTTAAGTATGTAAAATCTGTTCTATTTGGCTGACATAGTTCCCAATTTTTGACTTAACTGTTTCATTACTATTATTAGCAGATAAGGAGGGATATTAAGACTTATAATTTTTAAAATTTTGAAACTGTACTTTCTTCTCCAATTGCCCAGCAGTCCAAATTGGTTGTCTGCCAATTAATTTAAATTTAATATACAACGTCAGACATATAAAGGAAAATGTCACAGATTCTGACTCTATTATCATCTAGAGACAATAAAGACTGTAGATTAATTGACAGATTTAGCTTGGCTTAAATCTACTTCTTTGTTTAACTGTTTGCAAAAAAAAGGCCTAAACTTTAAGAGGATGATAAAATACTTGGTTTGTAGAAATCTTAAAATAAATAAATATAGTTGCTTAGGTTAAAAAAGTCTTTATCTTTAGAAAATTATTTTTATGTATCTCTTTTTTCCATGCAAAATGGAGAAACTAAATGTTTTTCACATGTAAAACTCAAAATGTTTTACTAAAAAAATTAATTCTCCCATCAGAAATTAATATTTCACTTTAACCATACCTGGATGCAAAACAATGTCAGCTGCTTCTGTGAAAATAGTTCAAAAGCAGCTGAAGGAAAAAATGCATTTAGGCACTACTATAATTGTTGAAAAAAGAACACACTCTCAAAAGATATATAAAGAGCCAGCAAAGGAGTGTCTACAAATCCCAGACACGCAGAAGGCACGCCTGAGTCTTGATTGAATGTGTTCAGAAGTCAGCTGTCTTTGGTTTGTTTCCCCTAATCCAGACTATTTGACTAACCAAATTAGAGTATAGTCACATGAAAAGAAAAAAAAAAAAAAAAGAAAAAAGAAAAAAAGATCAGAGCAATGAAGGAGTAAATAGACTCTTAAATAATGAATGTCTGGAGTAATTTACCCCATTAGATACTTGGGTATATTAGTAGTACTGTGAAAGACACCAGTTCTACATCTGTCTTTTGAATTCTCTTTGGTAAATGTTTTTTGTGCCTTGTAGGCAACATTTAACCAGTATTACTCACAGCAGGTTGAACTTTTATTTTCCATTTGTTCCATGTTCTACAGCTCATGCACTTGTTCAGTTTACTGGTGTTCTGGCTTCAGAAGCACAAGTTATCAAACCATCTGTGGGCAATTTCTTTCTGAAACCACTAGCCCCAGTACATCTATTTATTTTTCATAATGATCTGGAAAAAACCCCCTCAAAATATTATGGGCATAGGAAACAAATTTTCTAAAACTTTTGTACAAATATTCCAAGTGGATCAATAATACAAACACTTGATCAAATAGCTATCAAATAGAAAGTAAACACAGACGTACTGATTTCAGTAGAAACAGAAGTAATAACATTTTCTTGATGTATATAATGTCTCTTGCCAAGACATAGCTAAATATTTTCATTCAGATTGATAGAATCTTACTACACATTGGAGCCTCTTGCAATACTTCAGCTAAGAGTAGGGGAGTTTTTCCCTTCCTAATAGAAAGTGTAAAAAAAATATATAAATGTTTACAAATAGGTTTATTTCCTAGTTAGGGGTCACAAGGTGATATTTCAAATATCCTTGACTGTTTCATCTTTATTTTAAACTTTCTATTAATGTTGAAGTTCTAGTTTCCTTTTGTTTGGTTGTTTTTTTGTGGATAAAAAGATATGTGTTGTGAATAACAAATATGCCACACAGAGATTTCTTCAGTAAAAGATAAAGTCTGTAATCATCGTTCACTTTGCCGCTTGTACAAGGTTTCTAAATCAAGAGTTTTTATTTAATCCTGGCATCATGTTGTATTTTATTCCAGCAGACTTCCACATATAATGATTGTCAATGTCATGTTGACCTTCCCTGTCTTCTACTTTCCTTTAGCTCTACCATGGGAGAAAGAAATCCTTTATTATTAATAGACTATTTTGAAATCCTCTGCATATCTATCTTGGAATCACACAAAGTCAATATCCAATGATATATGCTGCCCAAACTGTAATTTTCAATCACAAATTTTGCAGTGTCTGTAATAGTTATTGTAATAGTGAATGAATCATGTACCTTGATAATAATGAGGCTCACAATGCATGTAAAATAGATGGGCATTTCCCCCGAATTTTAATGACTGGTGTATTTTAATAACTATCCTTCTGGCATGCTGTTTGCTTTGTGTTAGTAGATGATAGTTATTACTGCATTACTGGGCATACATAGAGTTTTCATTTAAAGGAGATTAAGATAATCACAAACAGATCAATGGATTAAAAAAATTATGAACTGCATCAGGATTTTGTAATCTTAAAGGATTCATTATGATAGAAATGATACTTAATTTAACATCCAAAAAAAGAAGGACAACTTGCTCAAATCAAAGGACAGGATGGCTTCCTTCGACCAACTTTTTTTTTTTTTTTTTTGGTCAGAGTGGGAGATGTTGGATAATGCTTCATCCTTTCTGGTTTAAATTCTAAATGTGACAAAATTCAAAAATGAAATGAAATTTTTAAAAATGACCCACAGAAACAAACAAATACAAAACAAAAACCAACAAAACCCCAAACAAAACAACCAAAAAATCAAACCAAACTAATCCAAAAATCACTCACAAAAGCCATTAAATGGACAGTACCAAAATCATTATTTATGATATATCATATGAAGCCATATCACAAATACTTCAGTTTTATCTATGTGACTCTTAGTATATCCCATATTAGGAAAGAATGCAATAGAATATTTTTCCTTCAGTTGGAAGAAACTGCTGATTAACACTTACCCTGCTCTCAATGTTATGAAACTGACTTAATGTTAACCACAAGAAGATAAGTATAAGTAAATTGTAAACTCATATTAGGGATTGCATAAGGAAAATACTATATGCATTTAGAACACAATAAAACAATTTCTATTTAGCTACAGATTATCATGGACTTTTAATTTCTGTCCATGTGTCTTAAAGAGCATTTTGGTTGTGGTTTGTGTGTTATTTTGTGAGATACATAAAAACCAGTATAAGAATGGCAAAGAATCTTTTAAGATTTCTTAATAGAAATTAAAAAATCAGTGGACAAAATATTTTAAAAGATAATTGTTTTCCTTATTTATTTTTTTTTTCATGAGCATCTGCCTATCAAAGAAACTGTAAGTTTTATCCTCCTTTTTTAACAAGGTAAAATGAAAGTTACTGCATCAAAAGATGAGCAGGAAGAGGGGAGAAGGAAGCATGTTTTGCTTTCTTAAAAACCCATCTAGTAAAAGTAGTGCAAAAAATGTTTCTGCAACAGTAAAGTCTTTTATGTTTCTGGTGTGCTTTATCAGAGTTTGAGTTTCATATAATGTTCTTTCCTTGCCTCCTGGCTTCAAGAGTTTCACTTTTGGATTTTATAACCATGAAAATTAAGAAATTGGATAATGAACGCATACTTCATCAAAGAAAACAAGTACTTCCATGCATTCTAATAAAGATTTTTTCCTCAGACTTAAACTATGCTTAAATGTTTTGTAAAGCAAAGACTAACTAAATTCATTTTGTGATCAAAAAGGTATGTTCCATATAAATATTTATAAAAAGATGAGTTATTTGCTACTGGCCTTTCTTGCTTATATTCTAGTTTTCTTCCACATGCTAATTATATTTTGTAACAAGTGCAGCTATGAGATGGTATATTAAATTTACAATAGTAGTTTTCATATTATATATCTTACAATAGTAGAATCAATAAAACTTTTGCAGGATCCAATTTTAGTTTATTCTGGCAGGTTTGAGATAATGAAGCTTCTTTTAGGCTAAGAGTAATAGTCTAAAATCTTAGTATTTATATTTAATGATTAGTAATTATGATTTAATAAGATTAGGGAAGGATACTGACAGCTTGCTGACCTTACTGACAGTAAGACAAGAGTATTACCAGGAAAGCTTCATATCTTATGGGATTTTGTTGCAATTTTGCAGTTTTGTTATTTTTAATTGCAACATAGTTACTTATTTTTTCACTTAAATTAGTAGTTTATAAAATAGGTGAAGTTCAGGATCTCACATCCATCCAAAAACTGCTAAAAAAGTACATGCCTCAGTTTCAAAGCATCCCTGCTTCCTTCCTTCCTTCCTTTCTCTTTTCTCTCTCTCTCATTTTGTCTCCTTCCCTTCATCTGAATGTCCTGATTCCCTGCATCCCTAACCAGCTGTGGCTGACATTTGCCAATGAGAAACTTGTTTCTTGAATATACCACATTTTTAGCACTGAAACTTCATTTGGATGCTCAGTGGGAATGAACTTGCAATTCCCATGGGACTTCCAAAGTTATGTTGTCAAATGGCCTTAAAATGAAGGAAATATTTTTATTTTCACTCACCCATTGAAATCACTGAGTTATCTAAATTCAAAAGTAAATCTGAGGTTCTTTGATTGAAAGAGAAAACTTAAGAAATAGTTTATTTGAAGACACAATTTTCAGAGGCGAGAAGAATAAATTTTCTTTAAAATAGCTCTCTCTTTTCAAGGTTAGATTTCAATGTATTTTTTATTCATTCCCTTCAGCTAACAGTATCTTCAATAACAGTTAATCCTAAAACAGGTAAAAGTTCCTTAGAACTAAAATGTAAACATTTTGCTAAGATTTGTTCTTAGACTCAAGGCAGGCTCTACTTACAAGACATTATTCTAAGGCATTTCTATAGATTGTAAATTCATCTCCATTTCTAAAGCTTTCATTCATAATAATCTATTCAAATTCTTTTCCCCCTCCCCCTTTTTTAAAAAGAATAGAATCTTCTTTATATAGATTTAGCCAGTTTTGTGAAGAAGTCTTCAAAATATTTCTGCATACTAATAGTTTTATGTGTCTTATTGTAGAGCATAGGGTAATCCTATGTTAAAGCAATTCACTCAAATAGAAAGCTTCAGGATTTCTCTTTAAAAAAAGAAAACCACAACAAAAAAACCACAATAAAAACTAAAATAGCCAGTACTTTACTTTAAACACCATGTACTTTCAAGAACAGTAGAATTGTGAGAATAGGAACCATAATGCTGAAAAGTTCATAAGCAACTGCATTTGGAGACAGACCTCCTCTCTTACTAATTTCTTTAGAGATAGCAATACGAAATCACCAATATTTAAACATTAAAAAAATTCCTTTATATTTACTAATCTTCTACTCCTATGAAGATTATTTTATACAAATGCAATATTAGATATGTAAAAGTACATACCAGAGCAAAAAGCAGTTTTACTGAAGCTTATACTGATTTTACACTATCAGAAGGCTTTTCTTCATTCATTTTCAGTTAAATATATTCAGTTAAATAATTCCTCTGTTAAATTTAATTATTGTTTCCAGAGATACCAAAATAATTAACAAAAGATAATTAAAGAAAAAAGAAAAAAACTCCCACATTTCCCAGTAAAAACAGATGATGAAATAATTTCCTTTTTATATTATGTAATTATTTTTTTTTTAGCATTTCAGCAAGTGGTTGGTTTGGTCTATATTCACCTTTTTAAAATTTTCTAGAAATATGCTAAACTAATGTAATACTGCTGGTTAAGAAGACACAAAGGTAAAAAATCCCACATCATTTTCACCTCATTATATGACAGTTTTCAGTGACTTAGTTTATTCTTTTCATCTTAATATATAATGGTTTAATCAAACTTCTTAAATTTGTCTGCACTTTTTTAAACAAGAAAAAAATCATGTAGATATAATATAAACACCTGCTTTTATATTACAGGTCTTTGTTTTTGCAAAAAAATGTTATTAGCCATGTGATTGCATCTGAAACGCTAGCAGATATCACATGCTCAATTGCCATAGTGTAACATCCAGGAATGTAAGCAGACAATTGATGAAGACTTGAAAGAGGTTCTTGGACCTGATGGGATTGGAGTCTTGAGGTGTAATACACATCACACAGCAAGAAGTCTGCCCCAGGGAAGGCGGGAGGCATGAAGGGACCTTGATAAGAGGACTGTAAAGCCAGGGAAACTGGTATCTATTAACCCAGGACTGGAAGGCTGTGGAAAAATACCAGCCTCTGTCCACAGAGTTTTGCATGCTATATAAACCCCATGTCCCTCCAATAAAGTGTTTCTTCTTGCATCCCCTGTACAAGGGTCCGTATCATCCGTCACTGTAACCTAGCATACGGTAAAACAGTAACTGGAAGAAATTTCTAGGAAAGAATAGTGGCAGCATGGAAAATACATGTGACATATACAATTTGTTATAATCAATAATATAATATACATACATAGATAAGATGCATTTTTAAATATCTGTATAAATAAATATATACCTATGGCTGAGAATTAATGCTTTTTCGCTGTCCTTCAGGATGAAAGGGAGAAAGAAAAAAGAACACTTAAATAAAACACAAGAAGAGATAAAACACAAAAAACCCATCATCATGGCTGTCAGCCAGGGAATAAAATAAGACATTTGTTAGAAAATGGATATCCAAGTAATTTTATCTGCTCCTAGTAGCAACTACCGAGGAAATCTCAGAAACATATCTTAAATGAGCAATAATGATATTATTTCTTCATTCTACCTGTTTTCCAGTCATTCCTATGATGATGAGAGGAATGTTCCTTGACAATCAACTTCCTTCTTTCATTCATGAGAAGAAAGGGAAGATGACAGGAAGAAAATGGACCACAACTTTGAAATTCTTGAAGACAAGTTACTAGGTATTTCTTTTCTGTGCTGTAATTAAAACTATGATATCTGAAAAAGACTGCTTTTTTATTCAGTATTACCATTTTTTTTGAGTCTGCGATTGCAACAATGAATGCTTTCCCTAGATGGCACATTTTTATTAAATGTCACGTGTTTTCTAATACCTTTAGTGTCTACATTTATTGTACTGGAAAACAACTATTAGTATCATAGATTATGCTTATTTAACCACTTTTATAAGCATAATCCACAAACGTGTATCATGGCTTTATAGTCCTGTATTGTTTTTTCTGTGGCCAGGTTTTGGTAGCAGTTGGGGGGGGGGGGGGGGGGGGGGGGGGGGGG
>VXBA01004196.1:69692-96254 GCA_013399895.1 Serilophus lunatus
GCTGGAGCAGCCTGTGCCTGAGGGACTGCACCCTGTGGAATGTGAGCCATGCGGCAGCTGTGGGTGAAGGGCTGCTGCCCATGGGATGGACTCTCATTGGAGCAGTTTGTGAGAGGAACTGTATCCTGTGAGGGATGGACCCCATGGAATGTGGCTGGAAGGACTCTTCTCCCCAAGCAGCGGCTGAGAACAGCAGCTGACCACAGCAACACCTCCACCCCCACCTCGCCTTTTCCCTTGACCGCTGCGGGAGAATAGGTTGGATGTAAGAAGGAGGGGGGTGGGGGGTAAAAGGTGTCTTTTAATCTCTCTCTCTTAGCTCTGATCTTGTTAGTAATAAACCTGACTACTATTCCCGCATGGAGTCTTGTTTTGCCTGTGACGGTGATTAAGAAAGAATTTGCTGTAGTCCTTATCATAAATAATGAAAGCTCTTGTTATGTTCTCCCTCCTCTATAGCTGGGCAAGGAGGAGTGAGAGGGTGGCTGTAGTGGGCTCCTGGCACTCAGCCCGGGTTAAACCACTAGAAGTCCTCTTTAGAAAAGGATGTTTTTTGAAGCAGATATGAAAATGTGATCAGAGAGTATTTGTTGATATTTATATAAATGTTTTCTCTCTCTTTTAAAGGATGTCATGAAAAGACTTTTTGAAAATGATATAATATTTCTTGAAGAAGGAAGACCACTTAAAGTCTGCCTCAAAACACTCATCAAATTTTAACTTTATTTGAAAATACTAATAATGTGTATTTGGCAAATATTTATGACAGACCATCATTAAGGCTATGTACCAGTTAAACACATTTTCTAAGTCATGGTTTTTACTTTGTCGAAGGAAAATCAGCTCTGCTAATTTTCATGAGTCGACTATTGATATTGGAAAATAATATGGATAATGCAGAATTGGAAGCAAAATTTACTTTGTCTTTGCTAGGTTAGACTGATCCTATCCCTCAGTGTTCTGCCTACTATCATTCCTTATTTGAGAGTTCTAACAACTGGTCTCCTTCCAAATTTTAGCACAAATATTTATAAATTTATTAGTCACAGACACACTTTAATTTATGATTAGTAATTTAATTACCAATAGTAAAGCAGAAACAGCCTTTTCCTGTCATCTCTCTCTTCATCGTATGTAATAATGTAATATATAATAATTTTTTGTTGCTAAGAAGCTCTCTATGAACAGCTGTGTGATTGGGCACAACAAAATTATGGAAATAACATATGTAAATGCTTTTCATGAGATTGCTCAGGGTGGTCTTAGCCCACTGTATTAATTAGTCAAATTAGTATTAAGAAGAAAGTAAAAAAATTATGCTTGTCTTCCCAGAAACAGTTAAGGAACAAAAAAGTAACTCATTACAGGTTCTGAAAGAGGAGTTACTATTTAAATGAGAGATTAAGAAATAAAAGCTACTTTCTTTCTTTGTTTCTCCCTGTACTTCCTGTCCTTTCTTCAACCTATTATCTTTGTCTTCAACCTATTATCTTTGCTCCAAGTTAATTATTTGCCATCTGGAATCCAAAGGCTGCCTGCATCATTTTTCTCACCGGGTTATAGATAAGAAATGTAAAAAAGTAGGTTTCACCAACAACATAAAGGTTTGTACGCAGTGATTGAGAATAAGCCCTTGCTCAGTACGCTGGGAGAAAGACAAGGGTCTATGGGATGGTTTTCAGAAGGATTAGCTAGGCATAGGAAGTTCATTGAGCTCAGCAGCTTTTGACTTCTCACAGATGAAAATAAAACTATCTCTAATAGTAACTGTGAACACTTACTAAATAGTGAAACAGCACAACACACAAATCAAAAAAAAATCACATTTACTAGTGCTGAAAACTTCTCTTATTTTTAGTCAGACAAACACAAAGCCAATAGGTAGGCTACTGAGAGAAACTCTGAGGTAAAGTAGCCTCTTTTCTCAACTGTTTACTCCAGGCATATATACTTCTATGGACATCATGAAAACTGCAGGCAAAACTGAGCTCCACATTTATGTTGATGTCCAAAAACCCTCATATATGTATATAGAAAAATATGTACTTACAGGCCTTAGTATGAATTCACCTTTTCCATATGGTTGGTAAGGAACACTTTTTAATTTCATTTCAGCTTGTTAAGAACAATTTTAGGTTTTACTTCTGAAGTAGCCTGAATCCCAAAATGGTTTGATTGTTTTGTTTATTTTTTTTTCCTGGCAAACAAAAATCTGAGGAAAATGGATGAAATATTTCTTGTTAAATAAATCTTTGACCTATTTCCGTCTTGTACTCACCCTCTTCACAAAGAAATCACTACTGATGGCAGGACAAACTGACAGGACAACACAGCTCTACAATCTGGATTTAGAAAAGCATGATTTTATTATACCTGTCAGTGCTGACAGAAACGTTACCCATATTTCTTAAGAGAAGCTTAAAAGGAATATTTTAAACATTTCCTTTAGAAAGCTCTGGACTGATGGTGAAAGAGAATCAGAATATAGAAGTATTGGCACTTAAATTAGTCAATATGCCTTCTTAAAATAAGACAAGTGCAAATAGTGACAAAGAATGAATTATATAATTCTTTTCTCTATTGTCATAAATGATGGTAGGGTACAGATAAAATGTCTCTTTAATATCAGTCCTGACTGGATTAGTTTATCTAGATCTCAGTATGATGTGCTGAGTTTCTCTGTGTAAGCAAGTGAGTAACATGCAGAACATTATTACTTTCATTGACTATTGAGTTGAGCTGACTTTGAATGCCATATTCCATTTATTCCTCCCTAAGCAGCCCATCTGCAATATCAGCATTTTTCCAATCAACTGGCATGAAACTAAAGGCAGTGTAAGCCACAATGATTTGTTAAATATGTCCCATAAGCAGTTATTACTGTGCCATCAGCGTGCATGCACTCTGCATTACTCGTGTAGCATGTTTATAAATTACATTGTCATCATGAACCTCTTTCATGCACTTTGTTTGTCCTTGCTGTCTTAAAACACACAGTCAAAATTGTTGCAAATATCCTGCAAGGTCATTCACTGCAAAACAGATGTTCATATGACTTATGGACATAAACAAGTGCTTGTGCTTTATTAGATTAAATATCAGGTAATAAATTAAGGGAAACATTATCTTGCAGGGGTTAATTAACCTAACTATATGATCTGTAATTTATATTACTGTTCAGGATTTTAATTTTTTTTTGGTTTGGTACTCTGTTCATTTAACACACACAGTGTGTCAGCAACAGTATTTTATATCTTCTATATAAACTTATCTGGAATAAAAGGCAAATGTTACAGCAACAGGGCTTATTCATCAGGACATTAACACAAGCAATTTGCTGATGGTCTTTCATGTGTAATATTGGAAAATCAAATTTCACTGCCATTTCCTACCCTGGAATTTTCACTGCCATTTCCTGCCCTGGAAGTTTTATGGAAAGTTTAATAAGCAGTAAAAACATGATAAAATTCAGAGCAGGCTTTAACCTTTAGGTTGTAATAATTAATCACCCTTCCTTAGTAAAGAAACTCCTCTCAATGAGCTATACTATTTGGAGAAGTAGTGATTTCCATTATTGTTTGTTACAGAATGTTTCTCAACAACACTGGAAGACAAAAAATCCCAACAATTTATGAAAAATCATTTGTATTATAAAATCAGGGATGTTATAAAGTTTCTCAAAACTAGACAGAGATATGAAGCTCCTCCCCATCTCTGTAATAAAATTGTTGTGTGGCATATTTTAAAATTAATAGTATGTTGGTGTTTATTTTGATTATTATTTGAAAGAGGCCTTGATTTGAATTTCAGTTCCTGTTGGTATGTGCATTAGTCAAGTGGAAGAAGGACAAGTCGCTGTTGATGTTTTCTCAGTCACTCACATTTAAAGAAAAGAACGCACATTTGATGTGAAGCTCCCTCAGGATCATTGGAAGCCTCCAATGTAAAACACCTAGTACAGTACTGCAACAACTACATGTGTGCAGTTCTGCCATTTCTTTCCTGTTATAAGGTAGCATATGCCACGTACTGCTGGTTAGTCTGCTTCCTCATATCAAACTGAGAAATTGAACAATGGAAGCAACTAAACTGGAACAAATGCACACACCGTATGTGTGCACACACAATTGCACACACACAATCCTCAACATCCACGTGTTGATCACTTATATACACTGCACCAAATAAGGCAGAAATTTTAGCAATAAATTCTACGCTCACCATGTGAGACCTGACTCCAAGGAAATGTCTTCATCGGATCTTTTAATTCACAGTAAGTATTCTTTCAGAAGAGTCTGTTCTCTCTTAATGTATTGACATAGACTTATGCTGTTTAATTTAATTCTGTGCATTTCTGTGAAGGAATTAGAACATCAATAACGCATAAAAGCCGATCTTCCAAAATTACTTCGGTCTCTGTCAAGACAGCAGTTCCTGATGAGTTCCTATGAGTATTTCAAATGCAGCCTGTCTGGCCTTACTATCAAAAGAGAAGGTGATGTTCAACATATAGATAGCCAAATGGCATTCTGATTCTTTTTCAAGAGATGTGTTTTATGAAGTGAAACACATGACTCAAAGACCTTACTCAAGGACTAATACATTGAGTAGAGTCACAACCTATTTCTGTACGCAGTGTACACAGGGCCTGTCTGTCTTCAGTATTAGGAAGACTATATTTCACCCCTTTCCTTCTAAAATACCTGGGTTACTCTTCTCCAGAAGTATAAAACATAAGTTTTACAGGATGGATTATGACTGATCATATTCAAAACACTGTCAAGAAGCTAGAAAAATTATGTTCATAGACCTGTCAAGTTTCATTAATTTTCAATGAGTCTCTCTATTTTACTGACAATTTGGGATAATTTGGAGCAATTTGAGGTATACAAAGTGATTCATAATAACTTTTGAAGCTCTCTTGAGAAGTAGCATCTTTATAATCTTATCAGGACTACTTCAAAAGCACATTTTACTGGATCTTATAATTTGTTTCTGCTCTCTAATGATGTGTTGACTAGTTTCCCAATGTGCCTTTTTATTGTGCCTTACACAGGTGAGAGAATAGATGAAAAAAAATGCTCTGACACAGAGTAAAAACAAACAACTACTTTAAAAAGTTAATATAATTTGTATTCTATAGAAGTGTACCAAAATCCAGGGATTTTCCTCAGCAATGGCAGACAGGAAACAGTCTTCTTGTCCTACCTGAGCTTTTGAAGTCCTGAAAAGAATGCAAAAGGAAAAAGTCATTACAAAAGGGGAAGAAAACCTGCCTATCAGACTAAAATCATTATATAATGCAAATATTAATACTGTCCATTAAAAGACAAGTCATAATATTTATCAACATTTGCCAGATTAAACGTCCTCTGGAATTGATTTCTTCTTTCTTTTTGAATAGGAAGATAATTTTTTCCTTCTAAAACCCCAAAAATTCCTACAAACATACATTGATGAAGCAAGGCAAAAGAGCATATGACTTTTCACAAACTTCTCTACTTGGATTCTTTGGAAAACCTTGCCAGCACGTCCTTTAATCTCTGATCTCAGTAGTACAATTATTATGTATGGAAGAGTTGATCTTAAACTTTCTTTGCATATTAGTTCTATTCTAGATGTTCAATTACTTATCTAGCTTCCAATGAAAAACATATTTCTGAAATTTTAAGCCCTGTAATCCATTAGCTTTTCCACTTCCACAGCACTTACAGGTAAAACATGAATATTGTGCTTGAAGCAGACATGATATGAAATGCCAACATCATAAAAAGAGGAATAGTGTCCATAAATCATTGCCTGAGTAGTAAAGCTTTAAGAAGAAAATAATAATTGTCGTTGTTTCTTAATCCATGTTATAATTTCATAAATAATAAATGATATTTATTGAAGAATTTAAGGAAAAATTAGACTATTTTCAGCTTTTCTTTTTGTGTGCTCACAATGAAGAAAAAGAGAAAGATTTGCTTCCATAATGAAAAAAAAGCTAATGTATTTATTCAAGTGATAAGATTTTTTTTTATGTGTGGACAAGTAGAGAAGATGGAGCTTGTTTGGTTTTGCTGCCAAAAATTATAAATGGTTTATCTAGACAAAGTACACCTGCAATAGTAATATATCTGATATTTCTGTGTCAACTAGGTTTTTTCAGATTTAAACTAAAAAAATTGTATTGTTCAGCACAATTTGTTTTTTGAGAACTACTAAAAGTAATTTTTTTTAAACTAGAGTATAACGTGTGACATGTAAGCCTAAAAATTTTAAAATATAAGCCATTTATGATATATACTGGTTGCAAGTGTTAAGTAAAGAAGATAGAGTAAAATGTACAGTACCTGATTAAAGTCCTATCAATTGATCTTATGCAACAATACAAACTTTCATCTGATTTAAATTACTGATTATTGGAATACAACAAATAATCACTGCCACTTTTTTTCCTTTTCTTCTAATAAAATGTGTTAAAAGATGAATATGAAAGCATGAAACACTTTTTAAAGCATCCTTAATCAGTGCCCTAACACGAGGAAAGATCATTTTGGATCAGGACCATAAAAGTCACTATTATCAACCCCCTGTTGTTATTTTTCTTTTGATAAAAAAATGACATAACACAAATTAGTATAGGCTCCAAGATACTACAAGATTTTTTGAGAAGAGATTTAATTGGTTTTTGTGCCAAGTTACGGTTGAACAATATAAAATTTAGCACACATTTAATTTAGTATCATGCTTCTGGAACACCCTACTCATCAAGCCAAATATTTACTATTTTACTTTTTATGCAGAGCTTTAGGATTAATACAGCAACCCACCACTCTGAAAAGCATCAGAGCTCATTATGCCTATTCATGATAACAGACATTGATGTAAATTACCTTTAATGCCAAAGTAAGAAAAGTTAACAGTTGAAAAAATGCTTATGTAACTCTGTTGAGCCTCCATGTGGTCAAGGACTAAGACCTGTTTATCTCTCTGTTATTTCTTTGAACAGCAATGATTAAACTATGTGGATTGACTGAAATATCGATATTACTTGTTATCTACCTAAAAGAAGCTGAGCACATAGTTTCTAAAGCATTATTTCAGGTTTTAATAATAACCTATTGCTCCCTTTGAGCAAAGAGCATAATCCACAGTGACCATACACACTAGAATATTCTGTAGTGTTTTGAATTACTTATAAGCACCAGCTGTTGCTGGAAAAGTTTCCTTTATTCTATATCAAGTGAGATAAAATATTTGTTCAAAAAAACATTCATAAATCCAGACTGCTTTGTGTTTCTCCTGCTTTTTGTAGTGAGCAAAGCAACCTGTGTGTTTGACAGACAGGAATACTGAGGGAAAGTGATTTTGCATTATAGCATGGCAGTAGGGACCAGTTGCTAAATGGTGCTGTTGCTTTATGTGACTGTCTAGTGGTATAGATTTTAATAACTTGAATTTGTAATTGAATTCTACATTAAAAGACAGGTCAGACAAATCTGTTACCATTACCCTTATTTCTCTCTTTTGCTTTAAGATTTTAAGTCTATTGAGAGAACAGATTTTTTTTTTTTTAATAAAAACATCATTAACATTATTTGTAGTTGTCAAATTGAACATGTATGAGATACTCAGGGTTTATGATGATATCCAAGAATAAGATTTGTTCTTAAAAACCTTTCATCACAGAAAACTAAATACATTCATTTTCCTCTGTATAAAAACAGGGAATGCCATCAGAATGACATAAAATTATTTTCAGAAAAGGAGAGGAATTCCACTTTTTCCTTCTTTCTCTGAAGTAAGGCTATTTCTGTCATTTATCTACAGGATTCTCTCATGTGTTTCTAACTTATACCTCTCTGTTCCTCTAAGATTCGAAAAAAGTGGAACTGAAATTTGAGAATCAAAAAAGCATAGTTCGAAATACAGTCTAACATAAAGACAGTTGATACACATTAGAAGGTTTTTATGATTATTTTGAAGACTTGTATTATTAATGAGGCAGATTCAATTGATACATAAAAACTGCAATTCCTACTCATTAAGTATAGACAATTCTATGGAACATAATGGAACACAAAATACTTTTAGGTAAATTTAGGTTAGGTGCAAAACCAACACCATGTTTTCATTAGTACAGGCTGGACTACAGTCATGCAGTTCTAGGACAAGTTAATTTGTTTATTGTCAGTCTGGGACTTACTTCAATCTTCACAGTACACGGATACTCTCTGGATTATCAATGAGATATGGTAGACTAATCGTCTTAGCATAACTAGAAGTTAACATTGAGATAAATCAATTACTAGGCATAGTTCCTTCTGAGCATCTTGTCACAAAAAAAAAAAAAATAACAAACCAAAAAACACAAAACCCAAACACAATAAAAATCTGTATTTCTTAAATAATTTAGTGAATAATTTACTGTTTAGGATTGTAGATTTCCAAAGACTGCTACAAATAACAAATGACAATTTACTCCTGGGAAGCTTTAACTTTTTTTCGTAATGGGAATGACCAGCCATTGATCGAATTTTGTCAGGGAGGTGGTGGATTTCTCAAAATGGGACATTTTTAAGGTTCAGCTGTACAGATTGCTGAAGCATCTTGCATAGACTGCTTTTGGCAGGAAAAGTTTGACCAGATGATCCTTGAGGTCCCTTCCACCCTGGGATTCTATAATTCTGTGAAATAAACTGGATTAATTATGATTGCCTAAGGTGTTATCTTTAACGTCTTAGCATATTGCTTTCCTTTGGGTATAAAGCAAATAAGGTTGTTTTACAAGAAGAGGAATAGCTAATAAGCATGCCAGTTTCTGCTAATTCCTAGTATGACACTTGGAATAATATTCATGCTACATCAAAAGTTCCATCAAAAGTCTAGCACTTTTTCAGAAGCACTAGAAAGACAGTGCTATTCCAAACTCTTAATTGTGACATTGACTTATTCTGATAATTTAACATGGGACTTCTGTTCAAGACTTAGTGAACCATAAAGTTATTCCTTTATGACCCAATCAAAAGTCTTTTGTTGGTGTCTCTTTTCTTTTAGCAGTGTTAGGGTTTCACTCCTCTCCAGTGTAACTCAAAGTTCAAATTAAATCCAAAGCCTTGTAGTTCTTGCCTCCAGAGATGAGATCTTTAACTACCAGAGCTCATTAGCTCTTGGAAGTTAAAAAGGAAATAATGTCATGGAATGAAATTTACACTCTTGCCATGTACTCTAGTCCAGTTCTCTTCAGGCAGCTGAGATCCACATCTAAATAATCTCTGCCTTACATTTTTGCATACTCTTTATCACATGTTAGAATCCTCTAATGTTCTAGACCTTTTAGTTTTCCTGTAGGCTTTTACTAAACTATAGCTGATGTGTATTGCCAAGAAAGTCAGTACCCTTTCTATTTCAGCCTATGTCAGTTCATTCCCTTATAGATGGACTTTAACTTTCTTTTGCTTCTACAGACACAAGTTTATACAACCTTCAGAAGAGAGTCATAAATTAGCACTACTACATGTGAATCTCATAAAAAGTAGCTGAAGGAATTTTAGGATAGCAGGTCACTTAAACTAGTGAATTAAATAGTCACACCAAAACTGTGAGGAGGAAAAAGTTCTTCTAAAAATAAGATATTATGCTTTTTTGTAGCTATATATTCCACTCACATGGTAAAATTCGTTGTATAAGCTGATCCATGCAATGCATTTTATCAGGAGACTAACACAAAATGAATTCTACTTTAATACTACTATGCTGCATGCAAAGTGTAACACATTCATTTTATGTACAAAATAGGAATTTTTTCATAAATGGTATATTTTAATGAATGTTGGCATCTAAATATCACTGCCAAACCACTGGGACTCTGATATTCTGTAAGCTCAGCAGCACCATAGCAGACAGAACTGGTTTTGCTCTGTGAAAATTAAGATTCCAAGCAATGTCCTCAGTCCTGTTTAGGACCACTTTTATGACATGTTTATTTCTCCAAATCTATTTTCCCTAACCTCTTATGACAGCCTGGATTGCAGCCTTTTTCTTGCAGAATGCTCCTCACTGATGCTGTGGGAATTGACTGGCAGTTTATCACATGTGAGCAACCTGGCACCAACATCCTGCTCAGGACTTGACCTGATACAGCTGGCCCCAGCCTGGTAACTGAACATTGTTCAAAAGTTGAATTGTTGGGCTGAGAAGAAATAATACAGATAAAGACAGTCACTTCCAACTCTGTGAAAGACTGATTCTGGTCTGTTTATTAAAATTATAAGGCGTGTCATTATGAATTCTTACAAAAGATCTTGGAATTAGGAGAAAACTCTAATATATAATGACATCTAATTTGTTACGGTTGCAACAAAGTACAGTCTTTAAGACAATACAAGCTGTTGACAAAACATTTGTGGGGATGAGCAAGTAATATATTTTATAATAAGTCTTTAAGATTTCTGATGTCAAATAATGTTTCTAGCTAGGGATACCATCAAGGCACAATGTCTCTAACTTCTCTTTATACAAGAGAAAATTGCTTGCATCATTTCACTGATTATATTAAATCTGATTTTTTTCAAGTATGTGGAAGACTTTCAGCATTTGCAGATAATAGTAAGGATTAATATTCTAGAATGGATGCTGGAATGATGAGAAAACAGTAACAAAAAACCTGCCCTTTTGTAATTAGATATCTAAGTGAAAAAGCTTGCTTGGCAGTAATCCAGTTCCCATACATTAATGTAAACAGCCATTACAGCAACTTTCTTTATTGCTATTCTCATGAGATCCAACAACACAAAAAACAAAGATGCCAATTGTTCTCTACTGGCATAATCTGTTATAGCCAGAAAACTAATGCCATTGTTCCTGCAAAACTCTTTCCTCTCTCTATATATATATATAAAAGAACAAAGCACTTGTATTTTACTTTTAGACCATGTGAGACAGTGGATCATTTATTTTTATTGTTTATTGGATTGAAACCAGCTAGTGTGTGAGTGCTGGGGAAGGGCCAGACCTGCAGCCTCACAGAACCCACATGGCCACAGCCAGCTAGCGGGGCACACATGGCAGAGCACACAGAAGGCACATAGCAAGACTGTCAATAAAAAGACCACTCCACGCCCCCTGGAGCCTCTGATTTTCTACAGTACCTCTCGCTCTGGCCCGCAGGGCACTGAGTGGTCAGTGAACTGGAGATCCCACCTGGAGGGTGTGGCCACACTGGACAGATCACATAAATACGGAAGAACTGGGCTCTACTTTTGCATTCTCTTCCTTCTGTGGCAGCTGCCACATAAGCGAGACTTCCCCTGGACCCTCAGTTATACCTATTTTTCTCTAATTCTAATCTTTTTCTTTAGTCTTTTTCCCTTTCAATGCTACTGTTTTCGTAATTTCCTTTCTTTACTCTTAATCTCTTTTGGGTAATTTAAAACTGATGGTTTGTATTTTACTAAGTTGTGTAAGCTGTGTGGTGTTGGATGCTTTTGTGGAATACTTCTGCCTTGGTTGTATGTTATCCCTGTACAACCTTTGCCATAATATTTTATTTTCTCACTAAATTAATTTTTTTTTTTTTGGAAAGGATGCCACCATTTTCTCTTTATGTAATTTTAAGATATTAGCAGACTAAAGGCTTTGCAAAAGTTCAGCTGAGTGAGTTCTTTCAGACCCTTAAATATAAGCACTGCTTAGGCTGTACCTCAAGTACTGTGTCCAGTTCTAGGGTGTCCAGTTTGAGAAAGATGTTGAGTTGCTTGAATGTGTCCAGAGAAGGGCAACAAGGATGGTGAGGGGTCTGGAATACAAGCCCTGTGAGGAGTGTCTGAGGGAGCTGGAGTTGCTCAGCCTGGAGAAGAGGAGGCTCAGAGGTCACCTTATTGCTTTCTACAACTACCTGAGAGGAGGTTGTAGTCAGGCGGAGGTTGGTCTCTTCTCCCAGGCAACCGGAGAGGACACAGTCTTAGGCTGCATCAGGGGAAGTTTAGGCTGGATGTTAGGAAAAAATTTTTCACAGAAAGAGTGGTTTCCCATTTGAATGGGCTACCCAGGGAGCTGGTGGAGTCACCATCCCTGGATGTATTTAAGAAGGGACTGGATGAGGTACTTAGTGCCATGGTTTAGTGGATGGAATGTTAGGTAATAGGACAGACTCGATGATCTTAGTGGTCTTTTCCAATCTTGTTAATTCTATGATTCTGTGATAAATAATACTACCAGTTAAATGCCAAGTGTGGGGACTGGGGTATTACAGACAATAACACCATTTTTTGTCACTATTAACTTCTTCAGTTTATGGTTGATAATATGATTCCTTGAATTTGTTAAAGTGACAAGCAGAACAGCAACAGAAGCATCACTAGGAATATGTTCTGCTGAAGGAGAAAGTGATAAAATTTAGGTTTACCTTTTTTGAGACAAAATTGTTTTAAATAAGATACATCAGCACCCTTAAAATGTTTCTCAAAATTATTACTAAAGTGTATTTTTTTTATTCCTAGGAAAAAGAGGTAGAATATTAAAAATTGTCCAAAAGCATCTTTAATTAGCTAATCCTGTCCCTCATCTGAAGTAAATGCTTACAAGTAAGCTCTGCTCTCAATTTTTGAAACCTTATTGAACTAGAAAAAGAAGGAACATGACTATGCATCTAAATAGCCTCTGTCTTCATGCCTCTTCCCTCCTCTTACCCCTCTAAGAAACTGGAATCAAGGAAAGGTTCGGATTTTTAGGAAATATCCCTGCTCAGATCAGAACATTAAAAGCAAAAGCTTGTTTTGTCTTTCTGTTTCCCTTTCTTCAATATTTACAAATATTTAGTAGTCTGACTGTATACTGTGTATAAGTATATATACACTTATATATATGTGTAAATATACTTAAGGTACTAAGTAGTTTGCTGATGACACAAAATTGGGAGGAGCTGTTGTCTGGAAAGCAGTGCCACAGAAAGGGACCTGAGAGTCTTGGCTGATAGCAAGATGAATATAAGTCACCGGTGTGCCCTGGCAAGCAGGAAAGCCAGCCATGTCCTGGGATACATCAGGCAAAGCACCTCCACCTGATAGAGGAAGGGGATTGTGCTGCTCTGCTCTGCACTGGGCTGGCTTCACATTGAATATAATGTGCAGTTTGAGGCACTGCAGTATAAGAAAGATATTAAGCTCTTAGAGTCCAAAGGAGGACAACAAAGATGGTGAAGGGCCTTGAGGGGGAGCCATATGAGGAGCACCTGAGCTCACTTGGTCTGTTCAGCCTAAGGAAATTGAGGGGAGACCTCATTGCACTCCACAACTTCCTTGTGAGAGTAAGAGGAGGGGCAGGCACTGATGTCTTTTCTGGGGTGTCCAGCAACTGAACCCAAGGAAATGGCCTGAAGATGCATCAGAGGAGGTTTAGGTTAGATCAGGCAAAGGTTTTTCATCTAGAGTGTGTCTGAGCGCTGCAATAGGGTCCCTAAAGAAGTCACAGCGCCAAGCCTGACAAGAGTTCAAGAAGCTTTAGGACAGTACTCTCAGGTATGTGGTGTGACTCATATTCAACTTGCTGTTGACCAGGACCTCCAAGTCCCTTCCACCATCACTGTTCTCCAGCCTCTTATTCCCCAGTCTGCAAGTACATCTATGGTTGCCTCATCTGAGATGCAGAATACTGCACTTCCCTTTGTTCAACTTCATATAGTTGGTGATGGCCCAGTCCTCTAATTTGTCTCTGCCTTTGAGGGAGTCAACAGCTCCTCCCAGTTTTTTATAGTCTTCAGTCTTCCTTAGTATCCCTTCCAGTCCTGCATCCAAGTAATTTTTAAAGATCTTGAAGAGCACAGAGCATTCTCCTACAAAATGTTCTTTCATTTTTGGAGTTGAGGAGCTGGTTAAACAGAGTAACGCAGCTCACACAGGGTTCTACAACCTATAAAGTAACACCAGGAACATAATCTTCCAGGATTAGTTTTTACTTATGCTTTAGAGTAGCTAGATAATTATAGATCTACAACTTGATGCGTTGGATTGCAAAGCCAGGTTTTCTGCTCACTGCACACATGTATGCCATGTAAGAAATGAACTGACATCAGGCAGCAATCAGTATTTTGGGAAAAGCATAGAAGGTCCACTGTTTTGCTTCTTCTTTTTTTTAACCAAAATTTCCCCCATTGTGCTGAACCATTGAGAAGAGTAAATTCTCTTTGCTTTTGCCTCTTGATACCAAAAAGAAACCAGAATTCCAAAACTCTGTAAAAATGGGTATTTGTTGCTAAATGGAGTTCTTAATTAATCATCAAACACAGCTCAGAAAATGAGAAGCAGGACAGGATTGGGCATCTGGTAAGAACAGAGATAGGGCGGAGTTCATTAGAAGAATTGGCAAAGATATTTAATTTTGTATTTATTTGTTTTAAATACCTAAGCTCCAAACTGATGTTCCCTTCTAGTGAGCATCTGGGAAGAGACAGATGGGGTAGGGGAAAAGGTTGAGCTGCCAAAACCATAGAAAACAATAGAGTAACTTCTAGAGAAACTGGATGAGAAGGTAATTCTGGGGGGGAGGGGGGAGGGGAAGTAAGAGGAAAGATATAATGCAGCAAGTTCTGTAGAAATATGTTCAAATTTTGCATTGCTGAAATGTGAGCTGAAGTGTGGCTCCTGCCATTTAGACTATGCAAAGTTCATCTTACAAACTGTTCTCTATGAGAGGAGGGCGTGTATTACATCTCTACTACTGCTTAAATCAAAAAGTGAGCTTTTGAATGTCAGGTGAATGTCTTAAACACTAGGTTAAAATTTCTTGGTACAAACAGCATTTAAGAAAACTTTCCAAAATCAAGTTAAGTCAACAGCACAGACTGAGAAAATCCTACAAATTATATAGTAGTGGTTAGAAAAGTCTTCTAAATGTAAGAAGTTTCCATCCAGGTAAGGAATACAAAGCTTGGTAACACATATCCTTTAATGATGTATTAAGCAAAGAGCTATTGATTGGAAAAGGGAATATAGAAAATTATGCAGACTGACAAATCTAAACATTGCTTATGAAGCTTCAGTTGATTTATTCTGGGTTTTTTTATGTTTATATTTTTGTTTGCTTTTAAGTATAAAACATCACCACACCACCCCCAAGTTTTAGAAAAAAAAAGTAATTTTTTTTCTGAATATGATCTGTCAGCAAAGAAAAACTCTCAGAGAATGCATAAGGCTGTAATAGTTGCAGCTTTCATTTACCAGAGAATGCAATGCTAGCCAATAAACTAGGCTGGCTGAGTTTGGGCATTTGAGATAAAGGCAACCAAAAGATATTTTTGCAATGTCTTCCAGAGCAGTTACTTTAATTCTCAACAGCAGAAAACAGAGCTTTTCTCCGGGACAGAGCACTTCAAGCAACAGAACAATGTAAACCTGCTATAAATAAACAGGGAGTTTGCACGGTGATATCTCTATGATACATACACTTGCAAAAGAAGATACCTTGGATCATCTAAGTACATATGTAGTCACTCTTATTTTACATTCACAGCCCCATTCTGTACACATTTATCAGCACCATGCTAGAAAGTACGCAGCAGCCATTAGGGTTGCCAGGGCTTCGGTCACCACAGTAATGGGAGCCCCAGGGATTGTGCAGCTGGGTTTGTGTTAAAACAAAAGCTGGCCAGTTCATGCAGAACCTCATCTGCCTCTGCTTTCCATTCCAAAAACTCCTGGAATAACAATAATTATGTACATCAGACACAAGTATATTTTTAATGGAACGCAACTTCTCTCTTACAGGAGACATAACTGTAGGCATCAGTAGAAATAAGAAGGTAGCATAGCCAAATTTAGGTTCTCTGTGGCTGAGCACATCTGTAGATCAGTATTAAAAAATTATTTAGAAACAAATCCCACATAGCATATTGAGCTATTTTGCTAGCTGAAGAAAATCAAATTGAAAGCAACTCACAAATATAAGAAGGTAGAATAGATTGAGAGTCTTAATTTTAAAAATAGTATTTCAGTTTATCTACCTTTGTATGAATAAAGATGTAAAAGCAGGTGTAAACAACATAAGAATACTTAATTTTAAGTGATCGATGTCATACCTATCCACAGCCTGACATCGCTATTCATACTTGTGTTTGTCTTTTGTGGAGGAAGAAATTTGCCTATTGTACTATTGTTACTGAAGGTAAGCCAATTATCTTCCATGGTTTTTTTAAGTGCTGCCTCTTACTCTCCTTCTGGAATCTTTAGCTGGCTAAACCTAGCTAAACAATAACCTTGAAAGGTTAGGTTACTTAAAATTACTTAAAACTAAAGCTTATCAGAAGTATTTTTCTCTCCTGTTGGAATTCCATCTCAGCTGAGGCAAATTCTATTTTTGATTTTCTGACAATTTTTTATGGAAGGGAAATTGTAAAAAAATCTCTGTTTTAAAATAATATAAATAGTATTTTGTAAATCAGATTTGTTCGGTTTAGGTTTTTTTCTTGCATGAAAACAACATCTTACTAATTGATATTAACCTGAGTACAATTTCCAAGTTTTCAGTTTAAATTTGACCTTTGCATATACCATAACAGAAGTTCAGAGATGTTTTATGTTAGGATTTAAACTGTTCATATACCTAATTCTTCCAATACATTACAATTTGGGAACATAAGAACTCAAGCTTCAGAGGGTTTAAAACACTGTGGAATGATGACAATTTCTCTTACCTGTACTGTTCCTTTAATGCCTTTTTAATCTTGTGAGCATGGTTATACTCTTATTTAACAACATTCTCAAGTTTTCAAGGGTCTATTTAGTTACATCCAACTTCTGATTGTAACTCTTTAAGGATGTTTATTCTAGACTTTTCTGTCATTTGCAAATAATCTTGGAAGTTCCAGAATACACTGATTATCAGGGGAGTTGTCCTTATTTATTTATACACCAGTGTTACTGTTGGAATTGCTAGAAGCTGTGTTTAAGATTCCCACACCCTCAAATTATAGATGGCAATCAAGTATGTTTAAGGTTTTATTTTCCTACCAGTTGTGCTCATGAATGTGCTGCCCGTACTATGACAAAAAGCAAGGAGCAAAGTCCAGCACAGGTTGGCAAATTCCTGAAGAGGTGAGCTAACATAGCCCTGATCCCCAACTCCAAGAGACATTAGCAGAGGCACCAAATTGTACAGACAGAATGAGACTGAATTCAGATCTAGTCTGATGTATGTTTACCCAATAGTTCTGCCTTTGACAATGCTTCCTCTCTCTGCCAATTCTTGCCTCTGCACAGATAATTGTACTCACAGCTCAAGATGAGGACTTGCCCATTTGAGCTCTATGTGTGGCACAGTTTGAAAGTCTAAACTACTGAAAGCAGTCTGGTCAATGTTATCTACAATTGCTCAGATGTAGATAAGATTTTAGCCAGAAGATAAATAATAGTTTTCAAAATTACATGCTCCTTCAAGAAAATTTATTTTACCAAAGACTACTTCCTGTTTTGGTATACAGTTTTCTTGAGGATATATTCTTGGCTATGTACTGGGCTTCACAGGATTTCACAGTATGATTCATAAACTGATTAAAGATGCCACCTAAAAGAAAAGAAATACATTGTATTGTCTTGTTAGCTACTATTAGAAAATGCTTCCTAGGTATGTACATATGTCTTTTTAAAATAGGAAAACACTAGACCTTGTGAAAAACTGTACAATTATTTATTTTAATTTAAAAAAATACCATGTATTTTCTTAGTCAAGTATACATGTATTCTCCTTTACAATTTTTTTTTTGCAATTAAAAAAATCCAATTACTCTTCATCCTCTCCTTTATCCACAAGCAAATATTTTAAAGACAACATTTATGATTCCTATTCCCGAAGATTTAAACTCCAAATGCTTTTCTTACTTAAAGACATAGCTACCTCACTGCATCATTTCTCTTAAAATGCATTATTACCTAAGCTTGTCAGGGAAAACCATATTTTGGAGGAGAGCTGCATAACTAGTATACATCATGAAGGTGTGACCAAGCTAAGCAAGCCAGGCCATAAAGAACAAGGGCATGAAATCTTCAGGTTACAATTTTAAGGAGTTATCTAAACTCCTTTTCCTGGATTTGCATTTTTACCAACTCTGTCAGTCGTTACTGTTTTCAAAAAATACAAAATAAATGGCTAATATACTTGTAATAATTTAAAACCACTTGCATAAAGATTATATGTTTATTAATATTGAAAAATGGTCATCTGAAATGTAGAAAGTTGCAGTGGATTTCCAAGTTCTTGAAGAGTTATAAGAAATCATTCTCTCAAAACTATAAGCTGAATTGTCATAAATGGAAGTTTTTGAGGGTTTTTTTTGTTTGGTTTTTTTTAAGTGAATGCTAATGTAAGAGACCTAAAAATAATTGCAAGACAAATCAAATACACTCTCTGTCAATTGAGTATATTCATTCATTGTCTAGTGCCAATGGCTGATTGCACACAGAAGGAATTTCCATGTCTGGACCTGAAAATTACAATCTCAAAAAGGGTATTTTTCAGTGTCTTCAGGGATTTTTGTTGAAGTATCTGCCACACAAATATAGCTCTAAATACTTTAATTGCAAGGAAAATAATCCTCAAACATTTAATTCTATTTGTATTTCACCTCAGGGTAAAAGTTTATGAAATACATTTTTTTGTATGCTTGAGGAAATAATTCTTAATAGGAGGAGATGAGGGACTGAAATGTAAACCTTTTTAGTTTAAATGGATAAAAATTTACAAATGTGTTATCCAGCTGTCCGGTTTGGTTTTACTTTCCTAGCACATATACAAAAAATCAATAGGCGCCTAAAGTCTAATAACGGGTACAGAGGAAGAAAATAAGTTTTAGCATTGTGGAAATACTGGTGTTACTGAGTTGTAATCGTGTTGCATGAAATAGTCTATGAAAACAAAAAAAACTGTAGATTGCTTCTTGTAAGGCTGTCCTGTGAAATTTAACCTCTTGTGCATCTGATTTTTCTGTTTAATGAAGTCCAACACTAGTCACAATCACTAAGGCAGTGAGAAAATGGAAATAAGGAATAACATGGAATACTTCAGAGCCCTCTGCCTTATCATATATTTGGACTGAATTTCAGACACACGTTTTAAGTTGTGGAACAGTAGAGTGAGATAGTAGAAAGTCTTCAGAAATCTTTCCCTCTCCCTCTTTATTTGTTACCGTCTTCAATCCAAATAAATGTAATACTTGTTCTGATTGATTCTACTGGGAAGATTCTTCATTTAACAGTAAATTTAAAAATTCAACAAAGACTGTGAATGGTGAGAATAGTGAATGACAATTTGAGAGCAGACAGGCATCAGCAGTCTATTAATTCTACATGTCCTAACTCCAAACCATGTATGTCACAGGCACTGAGAAGTTTCCTTTCTTGTGCTTCACTGCTGAATCAAAATTGATTTTATCTGCAGTTGCAAGTTTTGTGGAGTTGCACACCTGATCTTAGACTTAGAGATGGACGTAAAATTTAAAAACCTTCAGTGCCCTAAAGCATCTAAAAGAAGAAATGCAATAGATAACACATATGGAAAACATGCTGAAAGAATTGATATGAGAGTACTGACAGCAGACTAATTTCAGACATCGAAGACTGTATGGACCAATAAAACATACTGCCAACTTACCAGAAATATAAGCCCATATGAAGAGGGGATTGGAGCTACAGAGATTGAAAAACAATTGCATACTGAGTAGTACTCAATGAAATGGTTTATACACTGTGAAACAAGACCTATTTCTTTCTTTTCAACTGCCGAGGGAAAAAACCTCTTATTTTGGCCAGAACATTTTCACACTGATCCTTAAACACTTTTTTAAGCCCCCAAGAACCAATTTTTCCCCCCTTCTCAATTCAACAAGTAATTTAGCAGCTCAGCCATTGCTTTACAAAAAATTCTCCCCCTCGACGTCCTCACAGGGGCTTTGAATGTCATATATTTTGTGTCTGCCATTAAAAAATCAGCACAGATCCCCAGCAGCTGCTGAGCCATGATGCATATATCTGTCAAAAAATCATAAAGACTGATACAAATATTTCATCCAAATAATTTTTTCTGAGATGTGCTTAAGAAGTGGTGATTTTTTTAAAAAAAATGGCAGTTGCATTTTTAGCTCACTTAGTGACCTAAATTAATATTTTACAGTAATAATAATTTATGTCAAATACCAGAATATATGTTTTACGGTTACATGTTTTTCTACTTAATTTTTGATTTTAATAATGTAGTAGATACTCTTAATAATGCTCTGTTTCTTCATTCAACATAATATAGCTTCACTTTTCTCCTCTCTGTCTCTTACATAAATTACAACTATTGCTACCTGCAAAAAAGAGACACTGAAATCCATTTATCATATCAAGATTTATACATATTCTGAATATAAGCAGTTCTTTAGTGAACTATAAAGCAAGTTCAATAGGATGAATCACAGGAAAAAATACTCTAATATTTTAACATTTGATATTTTAAATATCCTCAAAAATCCTGATCAATAAGAAACACAGTAACATTCTCTGGCTTCCACATGCTATTAACTTTTGTGTGGGCATATATATAATTTTACAGATTTCCACAGGAGATTTAGAGATCAGGTCAAGGTGACAGCAAGTCTCTTATATAATTTCCATTACAAAACTCTACATCACATAAGAAATAACTCTTGAGCTTTTACTACAAATTAAAAAATACCTCAAAGAAATTGCTTTTTGTGCTCGTGCTTCATCTGATGGGTTAGACTTAGAGGCATAAAGACACAGAAACTTTTCTTGTGAAACCACCAAACCTTTAAGGCACAATAGCTTTTCTCAGGAGACATATAACACAAACCTTTGTCAGCTCTTCCTCTCTGCTCTTCTTCCCCTCAAACGGCCTGAATTAACTGCTAAAAATGCATGAGAATAAATGAATCACAGATTGACACAATGGTTTGGGTTGTAATGGCCCTTAAACGATACTGCTGCCATGGACAGGGGCAACTTTCACAAGGCTGAGTTGCTCAGGGCCCCACCCAACCTGCCCGTGAAAACTTCCCAGTATGGGGCACCCACAGCGTCTCTGAGCAACCTGTTCCAGTGCCTCACCAACCTCACAGGAAAGAATTCCTTCCTTATATGAAAACTTTCTTCATCTTTCTTAGAAGATCCTTTTATGTCGTGAAAGACCTCAATAATCCTTCTCTTTCCCAGCTGTGATTTATCTTCTCTAACTGCATCTCCACATGTCTGGGTAGTGTTCCTATATTCTTCTCAAGGTACACATCCCTGTTTCCCCTGTGTCTGTATTTTCTTCCTATATTTTACTTTGACCAGGAGATCATTACTGAGCCATGCTGTTCTTGGGCCTCTCTTCTACAAAGTATTCCACGTGGGGATGGAGAGCTCTTGTGCACTATCAAAAATGTCCTTTAAGAACTACCAGCCCTATTCAGCTTTGTTGTCTCTGAGGCACTTTCCCAGGGGGTCTCATGCATTGTTTCCTTAAACAACAGAAAGGTTGTTCTAAAATTCAGCATCCTGTCTCTACACTTCATGTGGCTTATGTCCCTCAAGACTGTGAATTCCACCAGGACATCATGACTGCAGTCACTAGGCTGGCATCCCACATTAGTTATTCCGTGTTGGTGAGCAATAGGTCCAGGAAGAATTCTGTTTTGTTTGGATTAAAAATCATTCTTGACTGTCTCCAAGAGTGTCCTGGATGGCCTATAGTTTGCTGTGCTGCTTTTTCAAAAGACGTCTGGGTGATTGAAGCTCCTCATCAACCTGTGAATGTGATGTTTCCTGTAGGTGAAGTAAGAATACTTCACCAACCTTGGCCAGGTGGCCTGTAGTAAACATCAACCATGAAGTTTTCCGTGTTGGCTTGGCCCCTAATTTTTACCTGTAAGCTCTTAACCTGTACATCACTGTTTTCAAAGACAGCTCTATAAGTCAGTCCACTCTTTTAGACAGAAGGTGACATTCTCACCTCTCCTTCCTTGCTTGTCCCTTCTGAACAATTTACAGCCATCAATTGAAATGCTTCTGTTGCACGTTCCATTCCACCACGTTTCTGTGACAGCAATTAGATCTTAGCTTTCTATCCGCTTCCAGCTCCTACTTCCTGCCTGTGCTGTGAGCATTGGGATGGAGGCACTTCTGCTGGGACTGGCTGGGACTGTGCCACCTTTAAGGGGGAACATGCCCTAATTTCTTTGATGTTTTTCAAAAGTGTTTCCATGTTGGTTCTTAATATATTAGTAGCCCTTGTCCCTTCTCAAAAAATCTTGACATTCTACCATAAGTGGTTTGGACAGCTTAAGGAATCACTATCCATTGTATTGGAAAAAAGTATATTTTAATACAAATTTGTGAAAATGGAACCTAACAGAGTTCAATAGCAAGGTTCACTCTATTACTTACTGCACAGATGGAGAAAAATTAAATTAGAATCAATTTAGAATGATTTACCATGCAAAAGGGTAAGGGTGCAAAGGATATGGATACAAAAAGATAAGAGTGCAAAAGGGTTTAGCAGCACTAATTTGACATTTCTAAAATGATTAAATGGAATTTGCTAGAACTGTAACAGTGATTTAATTATAGATTCACAATAATAATAACAACAACATATGTACCATTATCAATTCCCGAGCATGCACTCAGGCAACAGGAGGTGTACATCTATCTTCATATGTGTTAAAGGTATCTATCAAAAGTTCCCATTAGGTTCGGTGGAATGTTCACATTAAATCCTTTAGCATTTCTCAGTAAGCATGGTTGCACATCGAGGATTATGTGTGTGTAGGGGATTTTAGATCTTTCCAAAAGGTTCCATAATGACAGTAGAATTTCACTCAGGCTATGATTCAGGTGAATAATTTACCAAGACCAAGAAGGATAACTGCTTACCCCTTTGCTCCCCACCTTGGTCAAGTAGTTGATTCTCCTTTTATGGACAGAATTGTTTCTATGTTTACCGTGCAAGAGCTTCTAATGTTGTCAGTGGTTTTGACCATTGGACAGCTGGAATGGTAAAAGGCCTCTTTACCATTCAGCTCATTTGATCAAGCCATGTCAGGAACTCCTGAGATTGCAGAGCAGGCCAAAGGAGGAGGTGAGGTGGAAGATGCACCACACACATACAAAATGTAAATAAGTATTGATTCCTTAAGAAAGAAGCAATGGATGTCACCAGTGTTTAAGATTTGGAATTTAAGGTTTTACATAATTATTTTAAGGGTTTTAATGTTTTATCAGTAGCTCAAATAAGTGTAGAATGATTTTTAAAAAGTGAAAATCCCTAGATTATATGTCTAGGCAAGTCTTAAATATAGATATATAAACATATGACATATAGTCACTCCAAGTCCTTGCATTTACTTGTAATTTGAAAGCAAAACCAGCAATTTAAAAATTATAGTATTAGTAATTATTATTGATAACAACAAAATAACAACAACAACAGTAATAATGATGCCATGGCCTGCTGGATCATGTGGCATAGGCTTCGAAGAACAAGATCCATTTCAAATGTTCCAATGCTTACTCTTCCTTCCTATCAAAAAATATAAAATGAAAGGACATTTACATGACTTCAATTAATTCCACTACAAAGTTACAACACTGGAACACTTATTATAAAACGCTGGAATTAATCATATTGTCCACACTGACTTACCTTAGCAATCTTGAAATTCATGGTTCTGCAAATATGATTTCTTTTAAATACAACACTTGAAAAGTATTTACTTCATTTTTTTTTCATAAAAGCAGCAGAATAAAAAAGGTTAGGAATGAAATATGCATAGGCACTAACACAAACTTTCTCCCAGCATGTTCTATTAGCAGTTTTTTGATGTCCTGTTGAAAGAACATGTGACCCAGACTTGAACTCATATCTATCAAAAGCGATGATGTATTGAAATAATCTGGAAACATGCTGCAGAAAAGCTCAAAAGTAGAAAGAAAAAGCTGGCTCCATTTTTGACTTGCTGTGAAGATGGAAATAGGAAAGGATTTTTCTGCTAAATTTTAAAGGAATAAAAAGAATATATGAAAGCTGAAATACTCTTACCTCCCCCAACATCAAAAAGAGTCAGAAAAGACCTGTGAAGGTTCAAAACTTATATCTTAGAGCAAGTTTTTCTTCATATATTTTGGCTACAACAGAAAAATAATTTTCATAACAAATAAAGTATGGTGAACCAGACAGTTTTACAGATATGATGATGTTCTCAACATATTACTCAGTAACTATTTTTATTTTAAAGGAATTTACAGTTATTTTTAAAAAATAACAAAACAAAATTGAACTGGAAGTTCTTCCATTATTTTTCTCATTTCATGAAATTGTGACAAGCTACACAACAACATCATTTATCCTCTATATTGCTACTAGCCTTAGCTAGCTAAATGTGCAAATAAATATGCAACACGGTAGGATTCAGGCAAATTCAAAACTTTCCATACAAGAGAAGAATAGGACACAAAATCATTTTCTGGAATTGCTTCTCCTTGAAAATCCCTTAGTCATGTGGACGTTGCAATCTTTCTCTGTACTCAAAAAAGAATTGTTCACAGTATCAGAAAGTTAATTTACATATCATATATACTCAGCAAATATATGTCCTATGAAAACAGCAAGGATAAATCCTGGGTAAAAATTCAATTAAAACTTAAATCATGTCAAACAGACATCAGGATGCACTAATTCAGTATGAACAAATCATCTGTTTGAAAAAAAAGACAAAACAATGAAAGCATTTCTTCCTGCAGCCTGTCTCTCACACAGAATTTTACTAGTGTGGTTAATGGTAAAACAGTTTGATTTTCCTGGTCATAATGCACAATATATTTTATCTAAATACATCACCAAGTAGATGTCTAGATCACAGGTCAGCTAAGGTATTCTGGACAAAGAAGTAATTTGTCTTCTTTGAGAATAGAATATGCTCATACCTGAAAAAAATATGTGCATTGCAGCTAGAGTTAAACAGTTTGAAGGACACAAGCATGAAGTGTGCAGACAAAGACATTTCCAAGGCACTAGGTCATAACATGGAGACTGAAAAGTTAGCATGCATCCTACCTGTAGCAGAGAATGCAAGCATAGGATGATAGCAGAGGCCTTGAGAGTACAGGCATAAGATTACACCAGAGGCCCAATAAAAACCACAGGGAATATCTTCTTAACATTTATAGCCAAAGTAGGATTCAGGACATAACAGAGCTAAAACAGTATATGTAAAACAACTCATGGTAAAAAATGTGATGGAAAAAGCAATAAAGTGTAAAAAAACAGTTGCAGGTTCTACAAAATCAACAGATGAATAATACACAGCAGAATTTTTTCTACCTTTAATGACACTATCTTTCAACAACACCATGTTTATCTGCAGCAAGTCTTTTCTCAGAGCATCTCTTTTTGATTCATCTTTGAACATATTTTGCTACTGAAACTAAGGAATAAAAAGTAATGTATTATTTCTTAATGACATAGATAGCTTAAGTAAATTAGAACTTTAAAAATCACTTGTGTGCGTGTGTTCTTTGCTCCAATCTTCTCATATGACATAGTGGTTTAATACAGCAGCTCTAAGTCACCATAAAGTTGTATGCAACACAATCAACAGGAATAACTGGAACAGTTGTGGAAATTAGATGGAAATTTGATCTATTAACCTCACGGTCTTCTGTCACAATAGAATATTCTACTTTCACTTTTTCTGTGACAGAAAAGACTGATGATACTCCTCACTTGTCATTGGTTCTGCATTGCACTTCTAAAACTCTCCAGTAGCTCATCAGAGCAAAAAAGTTGTTTCAAAGTATGGGTTGGTTGCTACAAAGAGCAAAACATTCTCATCATTTTTTCTGCATGGATGGTACTTTGAGAAATTAATTTTTTTATTGCCCCCAGAATATGGTTAATTTCCAGTTCGGCAGAACAATAGATCTGATGTGTCAACTGGGACAGTCCTACAGGAGATAATACAAACACAGAGGATTTCTTCATTGGCAAAGACGAACTCAAATCTTTCCAAATTAAGGCAGGAAAACAGAAGAAGTGAGTGTTCCTTCTCTCTGCTGTTCGAGTACTAATTTCTGACTCAGCCTTTGTAGCAAACTGGCCTAACTGAGGAAAATTCAGTCTTTATTTCCTTCCAGTATCAGACTAGAAAGATTCCCTAAAAAGAGTGTGCTCATGTTTAAACTTAAAAGCTTATGAAAACCTTGTCTCAGGCTCAATGGCATTATTTTACTCGGAGGAGAAATTCAAATGACCTACTCTTTTTGGAGACTTGGCAGGAAGGAGGGAGAGAAAGTCCTTAATTAGATATCTCTGAGATATGATTGTAACATACCGAAACTTCACAATAAATTTAACAGCCAAGACAAAACAATATTCCTTTTCCCTTTCAATTTTGCCTCATGTATATTTCTAAGGAAGTAGATGAATATTGTTTAAGGAAAACTATCCTTCCTTTCTTTCTTTCTTTCTTTCTTTCTTTCTTTCTTTCTTTCTTTCTTTCTTTCTTTCTTTCTTTCTTTCTTTCTTTCTTTCTTTCTTTCTTTCTTTCTT
>VXBA01004196.1:96539-114170 GCA_013399895.1 Serilophus lunatus
TCCTTTCCTTTCCTTTCCTTTCCTTTCCTTTCCTTTCCTTTCCTTTCCTTTTCACAAGAGCAGATAAAAAAATGAAAGGTTGTTATGGTCCATATGGATCATCATGCAAATTAACCTAAGAAGATTAAAGTCCCTGAGCTTGTATTATCCAGGTTGAAGATGCATTACTGCTATTTTTGATTATAAGAAATGATAAACAAAAAGGCAGACAATCTGTTTTCCTGTTTAGAACTCCCTCTCTTTCTCAGCAAGCAATCAACTGGAAAAGCAAAAATCCTTCACTTCTCTTCACTTTTTATAATAAATAAACAGGAGGGAATCTACATTTATTCCCATGAAAATTTCCTTGTTTAAAAGTAGTGGAAAGGTATTTATGCTTCTAGTTCCTTGAGTATGCTTCAAAATGTGTCAGCATTATTTGAAAATTGCTGCAATATTTGCCTACGGGCAGTAGATATGTCTAACATTGGATTAATCAGACAAAAAAAAAAATCTGAATAATTCTGCACTCTTTCAGAAATGTTATACATTAGCATATGCACTTGTAAAGTTCAATTATAGTTATTCTGCATTTAGTAAAAGCTGTTACTAAAAAATTAGACCAATGGAAAGAATTCTCCAAATTCTTGAAAATAATGCTCCATTTTCAATTTTCCTTTCATTTACTTCAACATAATTCTCTTGGTGTTGTGGTCCTAATCTACAGAACAGTTCACCTCTAGAGTCTTTGTCTTCCTTTCTGAAATAAACACATTAAGAGGTAAGAGAATACTTTCATAACTTCTACTATAGCCTGTAGGACTTCCCTGCAACCTGAGGCAGAACAGAACTTGCTGGTTGTGCTGAGAACACTGTCTGTGTCCTTTTTGTGAGTCCAATTTCTTGTTTAGAATGGTAAGAGAAGTTTCTGCTGATAAAAATGTATATCAGTTCTTGTTGGGATTGCTTTTATCAGCAAAATCAGCAATAACTGAAATAAAGGAATAAACCCCTTTTTTAATACTCTGAAATCATCTTGTTTGTTTCATCTACACACATTCAGAGATAGTGGGAAATAGAATTAAGTAAATAAACCTAAGGTCACAGCAAACAAATCCAAATCGTTTTAAGTGTGACTTTATTTTCCTTGCATAGCATTTCACGTAAAGACAAATATCTTCTTGCTTTCTTAATCTATTCTGCAGCACAGAGGTAACTAGTCTTACTTCATCCTGCCTGGATATTGGGTTCATTTACTTTTCAAATCACTTTCTGAAGAATAAAATACATGGACACTTCACAATGGAGAAAATTAATCTAAAATGAAAGTTGTGGTCATCTGCGTGAATTATGAATGCCAAGGTCCTCAAAAGCTGTTTATTTCAAATTATTTCTCTCATTACTGAGAAAAAAAAAAAAAAAAAAAGCACTCCTGTTAGACTAATTTTTAATTTCCTTAGTTGCAAAAATACTACAAAATGGAGTTCAGACACAGAAAAAGATCAATCAGTAGATATGATCAAGTGGTAGATTATTTAAGAAAGATGTATTGAGTATGAGCATAGAAATATGCCTTTTCACATGTATATTTTTCCAATGTATATGTGTGTCCCTGGGGAACTTTTTTTCTTCCCTGTTTTTGTTGCTGACCACAGATTCTCCTGCTTAACAATTATGGTCATTTAAGGAATTATGAGCAATTTAACACTTTAAAATACTAAAGGTGTGTACCTCAATAAGCAATGCAAATGACTAGGTTTCTGAGTGCCAGACAAGAAAGCCTTTACGTTATTGTACAGATTTTACTGTAAACAAGATTTGTTTTGCAGGTCAAAAGGCAAGTGTAATCTTCAAAAATTTTTTATCCAAAAATGAGTTATAATCAGAGATCCACAGTAAGAGGTTGGGAAGGGAATAAGAATACACTGCATCTCCTTTTTTTTTTTTTTTTTAAATAAATGAAAACATATTGTGCATGGGCTCAGTTACAAAGGTGGCATGATATCAACTTTTTATGCAATCGGAATGGGCTTCAAGAAGTAAGCTATGAAAATCATATGAAGCAATCCAAGTTTCAAGTATAATCTTGTTCAAGGATAGGTTCAAGTATATCAGATTTCTAATTACAATGTTCTCCCAAAACCCAAACTAAATCGGGGCAAAAAAAAAAAAATAAAAAAAATTGCTTTTTTTTTTCCCATACATAGAAATAATTCAACCCATGTAAAATTAAAAAAAACTGAAACAATCCTCATTCTTTTTGGTCTGAAAAATTTCTTTATGTCAATACATTAGGTAAATATTGCTTCAAACATATCCATTGTAGACATTAAATTTATCTCTACCTCAGCAGTGAGATCTAATATCAGTACTGAGACATATTGTCTAAAACTGAATATAAGGCACCCCATCAACCGGACTTGGTAGCAATGCTTTTTTGTCCTATATGCTTTACAGATATTATTCCCTTGAAAAAGACTTGGAAATTGTCTGTCAATTTTCATGACATTAAATAATCTTCTTGGAATTGCTGCATTTCAAAATATTCAGTTGCGGGACGTCACTTAAGTGATTGCACATAGGAATACTTATACTTAAAAGTCAGGTTTATACGGGCTAGAATTACTGCAAATTTACCATTCCACTGTAAATTTACCATACAGTGAATCTGCTGTGAATCAGAATCTGAAGACTGGAAAACAATGGGAAAGCATAATTTCTGGTTTATTCACTGTATCTTCACAGCTTTTTAAAACATCTCTTGTTCAGAGATGACACAGTGGTTTACTACTCTGATTTTTCACATGTGAGAAAATGCAAGATGATATCTGACATTTCAGAAGTGAAAATATATTTGGTTGGAACTTCTCTGTTTGGTATGTTTACGCATGTCACAATGCTGTGGCTTGTTTTATTACAACTATCTATCCTGATTCAAAATAAAACTCATACTGCAGTAGCAGGTCTGTTGGAGGTCAGGTTATTTCTATGTACTGGGGGGAAATTTTAGCACTTATATTGGGCTACATATCATATTTCAATCAATAGATGATTTTCAATACACCTCATCATGTGCATCTATGAAACTCCAGAGGAAAGGTTTTTTGAGGGAAATGATAATTTATAAAAACAGAATGTTTGCAGGAATTGATCAGGTTCAGCTAATTATTTGTTCAGAAGGGTTACAGGTGCAGAAAGAAATTTTAAGTATAAGAGAGCAATTTTAAGTGCATACAATATATATTGCTGACAGCATGAGGGCTAGGGTGCTGAGCAGTCTCTTGAGTATGTTGATATTATACAAACTTGTTCCATAGCAATATCTGACCACACTGTGCCTGCAGGTACATAGCATCCCTATGTCACAGTAAGAAATTAAGATATTTAGTATTAAGAAATTTAAGTGTTAAGAAATATTGAAAAATGTTCAAGGATCTTTTAAGAAATCTATATGACAGAGATTAAAAGGAAAATAGAAACTGCTTTTCTTGAGTCACCTCTGATTTGTTTTTCAAGTGTTGCATATGTTTTCTATAGTAAATATATAGGCTGGTAACTGCTCTATATTATTATTCCCTCACCACAAATGTAAGTCTATATTTGCACTTAGACGTCTCTTATGCTTGCTGCTTTGTCCACTTGTTCATATGAAGACTTTATGATAGGCTCATCTACAGCAGCTTCTTGAAAGAAAATCTCATTATCTGAGTGTATGTTCAGGCTTCTGGTGAGAATCATTTGCAGTAAAACCGCTCTCATTTTTTCCAGATATCCATTTATATAAAATAGAGCCGGGTCCCTAGTACCCCTGGGGCAGACAGGATTTCTACCTAATTTTGTTTACTTTTCCCCCCTATAAATTTGTTTAAGTTAGTTGCTGCTTCTGTCACTTTCGCTACCACAGGTATTAATATAAATTTAACATTATACCTCTTATACCATTTGCAACACTTTGATCTGAAAGAGCCATGAGACCATCTGTGGTGTTTGCAACATTTCCAGAAGGAAAAACAATTTGATATCAAACTATCTCTTCAATACTATTGATTAATAACTAAACAAGCAAAGTATAGTGCTTAAAAATCAGGATGTTTAAAAATGTTCTGATATATCTTATCAGTGTTCTAGTGCTGATTCTTGAAAGCAATTTGAGGGACTACTAAGAGTAATGTCCTTTCAGTTTAACAGTCTCAATATGACAGAAAGAAGCTTGAAATTAAATAAAAATAAATGCAATACTTTTATAAGTAACGCATTATTTTTATAAGTAATACATTGTATAATTAACCTGTGTATGACATCCTACCTTTAAGAGAGAGCGATCACCCAAGATTCATGAATGCCCATCAAAAGGAATGACAAAAGCTAGATGATTTGCAAAAACTCACCAAGTGTTATTAGTAAATGATACACTTGGCATGGAAAAAGGCATGTTAGTCCTTGACCTACTATATAAACACGTAGCAGTGGGTTTTGGATAAAGGGGGGAAAATGAAGAGTGAAAGAGATGAATTAATGCAGAGGAGACAGAGAGAGAGAGGAGAGGGAGAGAGAGAGAGAGGGAGAGAGAGAGAGGGGGAGAGAGAGAAAGAGATCACCAGGATGGATCCAACTGGGATGTCCATGGTCCTGGGGACACCAGTTTGGCTTAGTGGGAATTATCTTTTAATAGGTAGGTTTTCCCTGCCCTGGACAGGTTTCTTTCTTTCTATGCAAATTAGTTATAATGTATAGACTGTTCTTTTAGACCTTTCTGAAAATGGGTTGGAGGGCTTTCCCATGGCTCTTGATGTTTTTAATGCCCCTTTACAACCCATGCCCACTTTTCTATCTCATTCCTGCACTTGTGCGGGACTATGTTGTGCTTATCTCCAGGAACTAGAATAACGAAGTTTGTGCTGCGCTACGTCCACATGGTGCTCTTCTTGGACCACATACTGTTCTTTCCCATAGCCTGGGGACAAACTTTGTTATTATCTTGGTTGTCTTTATAGTCATCCAGCTATCAGTGTTTGAGACACAAATTAGCCTCTTATTTTCTGGGATTCAGTGGGATTCAGTTCTTTAAGATTCTAGTCAAGTATGTTTCAAAATAAGTTAGACATTATATGCGTAGAAGTTGAACATTAAGCAGCACTAATCACTATAAATTTAGAAATGCTATTGTTGGTTTTCAAACCTCAAGGAATAAATATATACTGAGTTAGGTTTTGAAAGAAGTATCCCTCATTAAGTACAATATAGTTTAAATATACATTCAATATAACACAAATGTATTTCAAATACACAGCAATTTTCATAATTCATAAATAACTGGTATAAAAAAATATGAAATTATAAATGAATGAGAATTATAAAACTGAAGAATCTGTCGTGTTTGTTATGTCTATTACAATCAAAGTGTAAAATTAACTCTTGCTCATTTAATATATTATCTTGGGGCTGGCTCATATTAAAGCCTCTCCTCATTTTCTTATGTCTGTAGTTCAATGAAGAGAAAGAGCTTGGGTTTTAATTCTATCTCTACTACAGCTTTAATACATCAACATGATCACTCTAGGGCCAGATGTTTTAATTTGATGTGGAATGTTGATGGCCTAAACTTTCATATATAATTCACAAATAAATATTAAAAGTTACACACACATAAACACTCAC
Source organism: Serilophus lunatus (assembly GCA_013399895.1). Lineage (NCBI taxonomy): Eukaryota > Metazoa > Chordata > Aves > Passeriformes > Eurylaimidae > Serilophus > Serilophus lunatus. Next base: position 102,177 of record VXBA01004196.1, read on the forward strand.
ACACACAGATGACTTCCAGTGATCGTCCAGACTGGAGTTTTAACTTTTATAACTGCTAAGTTACTTGCAATTAACCATTTCTGAAAAAAACATTAACAACAGAATTCACTTTTATAGATAATAATGTATGAACTCATAACTTCCTTTTCAGAGATGGAAAATTAAAGCATGACAGATCTGTTGTGCCAAATACTGCATATCAAATCCTGTAAGAGCAGTAAAAATAGAGTAGAAAAGGCTCAATTTCATGCTTTGGGTTTTTATTCTGATGGTAGTACTTCCTTGTAGAAAAATCTTTCCATCAAATTAAAAAAAAAAAAACCTCAAAACAAACAAAAAACTACTGAAACCAGAATCCTCACAATCTTAATTTTGTTGAAGACAATATTAGCCACATTAAGAAAAGAGATTTTTATTAAGTTTTTAAAGTTGTGTGAATTCATGTTTAGAATATAATACAGAAATTTTGAAATCACATTTGCAGTCAGATGAAGTTGCAAAAACTCTAACCTATTACTTGAAGGTAATGAGTCAGAGTGATTCACTGCAGCCTCTTGGTGATTTCTGTATGAACCAATCAAACAAAAGGGCACAAAACCCATTTGCAGTGAAGATAATCCTTAGTTCTAACTAATATAAAATCTGATGTTATTAAAATGTGTAAGAGTGAGAAAAAAGGAAACATTAAAAGCTAAGTATTTTCCCTCCCCTCTCCAGCCCCAAAACTCCACAACTCGGTTAGGAAAACCTTAAAATCAAACATTAGGATCATACTTCTCTAATGTTAAATCTTATAGTTCACATAATTTGTTAGAAAATATGTGGTCAGAATGAGAGATAGCATAACAAAGCTGTTGCACTTAAGCGCAGAAGGAACACAGACCCTGCGGTTCAGCAAGCATTATATTTTGTCCATTCAGAATGATTACAAACAATAGTATTTGTGCGGCATGACCTTTACCATGAACAAGAAAATTAAAAAAAAAAAAAGTATTATAGTGAAAAAAACCCTAAACATTGACCATTTTTTGCATGTTACATCATCTACAGAGAAATTTTAAAAAAAAATATGAGCAGATTTAAGTTCCTGAAAGTATGTGACCTAAGGATACTTATGCTTTTCATTTCAGAGTTTGAAAGTAGAAGCATCAGAGTGTATAATACTGTGTGGCATTCAAGTCCAATGTATAGAGTTTCTGCCAGAATCTAAATGACAGACGGAAACTATGTTATTAATCTGAGATAAAGGGGCCACTGTTTTAGCTGAATTAATAAATATTTATATATGCCAAACAGGTAATTTGTATTAAAAATATAATCTTAGTTGAAGCTAACAGGTGAAACAAATGAACTTTTTTTTCATTTTTAATTCAATTGTTAAGCAGTAAACAGTCATCATGTCCTATTATTCAAACAACATTCATATCTCAGACAGTAGAGCAGTAGTCCTATGTCATACAGCTGTTCTTTCTGGTTGTGGTGCGTTGACCCCGGCTGGAAAACAGGTGCCTTCCAAAGGCTTTCTCTCCCATTCTCAGCTGGACAGGGGAGAGAAAATACAATGAAAGCCTCATCAGTCAACATAAGGACAGGGAGAGATTCCCTCAGCAGTTATCATCATGGGGAAAAGAGACTTGAAGAGGGGGAATTAATTAATTAATTAATTAATTACCAAACAAATAAGGATAATCAGAAATAAACCCAAATCTAAAAAACCTCTTCGTCCTCCACCCCTCCTCTCTTGCTGGGTTCAACTTTACTTATGAGTTCTCTGCCTCCTCCTCTCTAGCAGTGCAATAGCACAGAGAATGGAGGTTGTAGTCAGTCCATCACATTTTGTCTCTGCCACACCTTCCTCCTCAACAACAAGACTCCTCACATTCTTCTCTGGCTCCAGTGTGGGGTTCCTCCCATGGGAGACAGTCCTTCATAAACTTCTCCAACTTGAGTCCTTGCACAAACTTTAATTTTTCATTAACTGCTCCAGCATGGATCCTTTCCATGGGCTGCAGTCCTTCAGAAGCAGGGTGCTGCAGCAAGGGTCCCTACAGAGTCACAAGTCCTACCAGCAACCTGCTCTGGCATGAGTGCCTCTATGCATTGGTCTACAGTTCCTGTCAGGAGCCTGCTCTAGCGTGTCCTTTGGTAACATCCATCTGCTCCAGCCTTAGGACACACCACGGGCTGCAGCTGGACCTCTGCTCCATTGTAGACCTCTGTGGGCTGCAGGGGCACAGCCTGCCTCATCGTGGTCTGCACCACAGGCTACAGGGGAATCTGTGCTCTGGTGCACCTCCTCCCGCTCCTTCAATGACTTTGGTGGACTGTTTCTGTCATACATCCTCACTTCTCTGCTGTTGTAGCTGTAGTTTTGTTGCTGATGGGTTCAGCCTTGGCAGTGGTGGGTCCAGCTTGGAGCCAGCTGGCATTGACTCTGCCAGACATGCAGGTCTTCTCACAAAGGCACTGCTGTAGCCCACCCCCTCTTGCTTCACCACCCCAGTCTACCAAAACCTTATCATGCAAACCCAATGCTCTGGTCAACAAGACAAAAAAAAAATCTAGATCCCACATTTAGTCCTTTTAAGGAAGATTTGTGTGGAGTGCTAGATACTGAACCTCCTGCATGAAATCTAAATATTTACAGAGACTTTATAATGAAATATAGATGCTTCAGAGTTGTATGCAAACAGTGAGCATGGCAAGTATTTTGTTGTTTAGCAGTCCTGTCCAGCACAATCCTGACTGAAAACTATTGCAAAGTAAGTAACTAGTGCAAAGTAAGCCATCATTTACTAGTCTGAATCCTCTCCTTAAGTTAAATAGAGTAACTTTTTCATTGAGCGCTCAGAAATCACCATTTTGTAGTAATCTGGGGCTTGAATTTCTTATTCTTTGTTCTTAGTTTCCAGTGTAACACGTTAAACATCGTAGACAGTGGACAAAAGATTTATGAATTAATTTCCTTCCTTCCTTCCTTCCTTCCTTCCTTCCTTCCTTTTCCTTCTTTTTTCCTTTATATCTTCCATTAAATCTTCCTTAATATCTTTCAAAATATCTTTCTTTCTTAATGTCTTTCAAAATACCTTATTAATTTTCATTCTCTATGGTCTCTATGGAATTTTTATGTGATTGGCCTTATGATACACAGTCCCTGTTCTTGGAGGAAGTATAAATGCCTTCTGCAGGCTTTCCTTTCAAACATTTTCTATTTTCCTAAATGTCAAATCCATAAAATTAATAAAGCTACAAACTAAAATATCAACTCATAACAGTTTCATCCAGGTTCATCATTTAACTTAATGTTTTTAATAGAATATTATAATTTAATATATCTGGATTACTTAAGGGGTCAGGATATGTGTCAAGAAGCACTTGATACAAATATTTCTTTAGGATTATTGTATATGTCTCTTTCCCAGAGAACAGTTAAGCTTTGAATGGTTGTCTGTATTTAATTTTTTTTGCTGAACATCATCTTTTTGGCTAAAAAAAGAGATTTCAGATCTGAAGCATGCATGATTGCAAGTTATATTTTTTTTTAAAAAGTATAGTTCAGAAAAAAATCTTAAAAAAATCAATCTTTTTATATATTATCTTCTTTACTACCATGATATCATAACCAAATAGAAACTGTAGAATTTATAAATTAAAGATGGCTTTTGTGTTGTGCAGAAACAATGGAAAGTCTTTTTTTTTGTCTGTCCCTGTATTTAGTTTAAAATGAAAGAGGTCATGATCTTCCCATAATTTTCTAAAATTCTTTCATTTAAGCTTAGTTTTTCTACAATATGCCTACCAAAACAAAATCTAAAAAAGCAATCCATTTTACTGACAGAAAAAGACTTCAAAGTTTTACATTAAAGAGCAGCAAATTGAGCTATGATTTTTCCATTAGTCAGTTTCATCTCTTTTTTTTTTCTGCCTAGAAAAGCCAGATAATCAAAGGGTTTCTATTCATATCCTGATCTGAGTCCAAAGCCTTTTAATAGAGCCTTTATATAACCTTACTGTGGCATTTTAAATTTCTCCTCAATATAATTTGACCTGTATCGAGCTTGGTTTATTATATTATCGCTTCTTTGGGTTTTGTTTATTTGTTTATTTGTTTTCTCTGAGTCATTTGTTTAATCCATATATTCTGTTATCCTATTTATTGAACTAATATTTCAATCCCTTCTGTGTAATACCTTATGTTATGTTCATGACTGCTCTTCCATTACTTTAGAACAAGATTTATAGCCCACATGTATAATCCCATTTAGCATAATATATTTCCAACATGATCCTATATTTTGTGTGACTTGTTGTGTTTCTCAGACTGAGGTGTAAAACCTAAGTGATTATTCTTAAAAGAGAAATCATTGACTGAAGTTGCATCTCTCAGGGTTGATGTAAGTCCTTCAAATCTCAGATCTGAGAAGAATCTGAACTGACTTTTTTGAAACCTCCTGGCTATTTTACCCTTTTCTTTCACATCCTGTGCTTATTGACGTCATCTTCCCATGGGTCTAACTAATTTATTCTTGTTCCTTAATATTCCACTTTCTGATTGACATCTATTCCTACACACTCTTCTCAGAAGTCTCTCTTTCTTCTTCAGTAACGCTCATTTTTCCTTTTGATTTGCCTCTTTTCTCTTCCTGACTTATTTGCATGATCACACTCTTCAACACATCACCCTTTTTCAAGAATTTTCCCTCTAGACTCTCTTCCTCCATAAATTTTAAGAGCTGAGATTGGACAAATAACTCATCATCTTATTGTGCTAGAAACCATTTCTGACTTCTGTCATCTCTCCTTGGTGTGCTTTTATTCCTGAGCTCTATTTTTCCATGAACTCTACCTGTCAATATTTCATCCATAAATAACTCTTGTCAGGTAGCCACTCAAGAACAACGTGCATCTAGCAGTGTTGGCACCCCATAACTCACTTTGTGTTTGGGATCACTTTCACTGCTGCCTCAGGTTCTATGAACATCTTTTTTCTAGTTCTCACACCTAAGGAGAAAAACAGTACTCCTGAAATTTACCCCTCCTAGCCATGATATTTCTCATTTTGTTTTATCTATGCCATTTGACCTTTGTGACACAAAGTACAGACACAAAGCTCTGCTACTCAGCTAATGCCAAAATGTCTGTCTGTGGACTGAAGTATTGTATTTTAGCTTCACAAAGAAATGTCTGGACAGATTCTGCTCAAAGAATTTTCAGAGGAATAAGCCTATCAATGGAGAAAATGCACTTGGAGAAAATGTTCTATCTAATACTTGCACTAAATTGTTTATGCTTTTGACCTGAAAACATAATTTTGATTTAAGAATAGCAATGTCATTTGTAGGTATCCTCTTTAACCTGTGAAAATGCTTGTAAGGTAAAAAGATAGAAAAGAAAAAATAAATGTTAAAAACAGTAATTTGAAGAAAAACAAAACAAAACAAAACCAAAACAAGGAAGAATAATGATCCTAGAACTTGACTGTTTAAGAATACCAACACCCACCTTTACAAGTAAATATTTTAAGACTTTTTTTGTCAGATGTTATATAAGAAAACCAAACAAACTTGGTTATTATCTTTAGCAATTATATGCATGACTGCATCAAATGCACTCCCAGTCGGTTTGTAGATGACACAAGTTAGGCAAGAGTGTTGATCTCCGGGAGGGTAGGAAGGGTCTACAGCCTGAATCTATGGGCTAAGGCCAATTATATGAGGTTCAACAAGGCGAAGTGCCAGTTCCTGCACTCGGGTCACAACAACTCTATGCAGGGCTACAGGCTGGGGGAACAGTGCCTGGAAAACTGTCCAATGTAAAAGGATCTGGGCGCTGGTACACAGATAGATGTACATGAGCCAGCAGTGTACCCAGGTGGTCAGGAAGACCAATGACATCCTGGTTTATATCAGAAATAGCATGGTCAGCAGGACCAAGGAAGATGTTTTTCCTCTGTACTTGGCACTGGTTAGGCCACATCACATATTCTGTGTTAGTTTTAGACCCATTACTTCAAGAAAGATACTGAGGTGCTGGAGCATGTCCAGAAAAGGGAAACAGAGCTGGAGAAGGGTCTGGAGCACAAATACTAGGAGAAGTGGCTGAGGGAGCTGAGGTTGTTTAGCCTGGAGGAAAGGAGGCATAAGGGAGACTTTATTGCTCTCTACAACTGCCTTAAAGGATGTTGTAGTGGGATGGGGATTTGTCTCTTCTCCTAGATAAGGAGTGACAGAGTGAGAGGAAATGGCCTCTAGGCCATTGTTGTTGTGCTAGGGGATGTTTAGATTGGATATTAGAAAACATTTCTCCACTAAAAGGGTTATCATGTACTGGAACAATTTGATGGAGACACTATCCCTGAAGATAATTAAAAGATGCATAGGTGTAACATTTAGGGACCTTGTTTAGAGGTGGATTTGGCAGTGCTGGGTTTACCTTTGATATTAGGTGAGTTGACGGTATTGGGGATCTTTTACAACATAAATTATTATATGATTCTGTATTTATTTTTGGCTGATTCAGCTGATTGTGACATTCCTCATTAAGCAAAGAATTGAATGACAAACTTGTCGTTATTTTGTTAGAGTAAGAAGTCATTTTCCAGAAACAAAATTCGCATTGCAACTGCACAACCAGTTTTTGTCAGAGCCTGAACAGAGATGAAGCTCCAATTTGCTAAAGTATAGATAAAGAAATTAATAATTAACATTCTATTGGATTATTACAGTGAAAATCCAAAAACTTTGATTGTCTTCTAATGTGCTGAACTGAGCTATAAAAAAATGACCCCAACATATGTGGACTAGGAAGTTCTTGAGGAAAATTGTTCTTGTGGGCTGAAAGTCTTTAAATCTTTAAGCATATGATTATAATTGATTATGCTCAGGAATTATTCCACTGACTTCTTGGCATTAAAGGACTGAAAATGTGCATGCTAAGTACATGCAATATTCCAGGTAGTCTAAACGTTTGCGTGCAAGAGATTACTGAAGGGGGAATAAGTAGTTTTTCTTTCTATGTAATTTTGTCTTCAAAATGATTTATTATCTTTAAATTTTAATGAGGACATCAAAGGAAATCCTAGAATAACCCATACCTTGAAGAACTTTATAAGCTGGTGCAAGATTATGAGCAATCTAGGAAAAAATGGATGAAAAATGGAGTCCAAACATTTCCATGACCAGCTCTTTGGAAAAAGACTTTTAGGTACAGCTTTTAAAACTTTTATTTTCAGCAGAAGGAGCACATCTCTATCACAAGCAAGATAATTATATTTATTTTGGAATATGGTCTACTATATGAAAACATAAATATTTATTAACACATTAATGCAAGGGCTGTGAGCTTTCTGGCGTCAAGCCATCCTAACTGGTGCATCTGCATACACAGATGACAACACATTAGCATGTGTATGCTAAACCTTTCCCAATTCTTTCTCCTGCTTTGTTCTCCTTGAAAACTAATTACATTTTGAATTACTAAGCCTCTTCTGCACTTTGTTGAGTAATAAATGGATAGTTAGACAAAACTGAAAAACTATGACACTGCAGGGTGAGTGTCAATTAGACCATTTTTAAATTGCCCTTCAACTTGCTGGATTAACTTTAATTGATGTTCCAGTAATATCCCATGTTAAATAATTTACAATGATTTTTGACTCCCCAAAGCATCACTTAATACCTTGCAATTATTAAAATAGCGTGCACCATCAAATTGGCCAGATAAATTAGATAGAAAAAGGCTGGGATCTCTTTCCTGTGAGGAAGTGTACACTATAGACACAGATTTTCCAGTGTAATAATCAGTTTAGAGATATTCAGTGAATCTTAAATGAACAAAGCCTACAAAGAGAGATGATTTTTTTCTTGTTTTCCAATAAAACAAGAAACGTATTTTGCAATGCCAAGGTAGACTCACAAACACAGATTTCCTTAATTATAATAAAGAATAAAGCTCAGACACAGAGTTTGACACTTTAGCATTGGATTTTACCAAGATCTACCCAATATACTTCCAGAATAAAAGGAAGAATCAGACCCCAATAAATGAAAAGAGTGACAGAATGATGAATGAATGAATGAATGAATGAATGAATGAATGAATGAATGAATCCACATGAGCCAAAAGGTCTGAATATCTTATACTTAAAACCTCTGTACTGAAAGGAGATTCTGAATAAATGTTAGGACCTGAAACATCAATACACCTGTACAGCATATAATATTGATGCCGTAAGGCTGACAGATAAAAAATTGAAAAACATGGAGTGAAGGGGAGAAGCATCTTTACTGGTCAATGGCCAAGGATCCGAAGAGGAAAATCGTAGCAATCTCCCCATGTTTATAACATCTAGAGTGCCCATCCCCCATTCTATCCAATTAAAGTTTATCTTACTTCTGTGTTCCCCCAACATCCAATAGAATTGTCTCTTATTACTTAACCCCACCTATGTCCAGCCTCTAGTAGGCCTGGAAACCTAACTCTGTGCTTTGTCTTATATCCCACTTAGCTATACAGAAGAATGCAAACACACTGGAACACAGGCTCTTCTAGCCCTTAATATTCCAAGATATCCAGCTACCTAGCTAAAGTGAATTCTCCAAAATATTAAGTATACTCCTTAAGGCATCAACATCAGAGAGAGCTGAGATGCTTTTTACAGTAGAAAAAGAAGTTAGAATTTCTAACATAAGGCGTATCATGGTACTGATTGCTTAGAAAAATGATTTTCAGACCTTTTTTCTTTTGGAGAAGAAATACACTTAATCTCTTCCTAGCATAAAATCCTACCAAAAATTTACCTTAGGTATTTTAATTATTGTGTTTGAAACAAAGATTTAATAAATCATCTTACAATTTTTCAGTTAAATCTGAAGATGAAGTATGTAAGTTAAGATGGATTTTATATTACTCACCGACTAAATAAAATCCAGAGATGAGGGATTTACACTTTATCATCCAGTAGAGAGATCAAAATAAGGACCTGACCATGTTTTCATGAATATCAATCCTATTGCAACTCCAACTATATTGACCTTGATTTCATTAACCATGATTTATACTGCTATAAAAGGAAAAATGCATTGTTTATTCTGAAATGTTATTCTTGTGGTTGATTTTAATTGTGTAAATTATGTAAATACTTGCTTGTCAAAGGCATCTGATAGATTAGACTGAAAAATTATGGTTACGGTACTAGTGAAAGCACAGCGGCCAGAGAACAGAAAGATAACTACACCTACAGGTCAATGTGGTGATAGAAAGACTAGATATTTTTTCTCCTACAAGATCTGACAAGTTTCTTAAATCAGTTATAAGTGTATGTTTTAGTGAAAATCTATTTTCCTTTTAAAAAAAATAAATAAAAACTCCCCAAAAAACATGGTTCAAGTGTACTCGTATCATCTTTGCTATCAAGATGCATATCATCTTTCTAGATGCAACAACAAACGCACAATCTTGAAATTACATTACTGAACTAACAAATTCCTCCTCCCTCCATCCTGTTCAAGATCAGCTCTTGAGAAAGCCAGCTATAGGACACACGAATCTGACATCAATAAGCTTATTTGTATGACATTGATTTGTCTTCAGAAAATCATGCCATAATTACTGGCTAAAATCTCATTAGAGTTGTTAGAAATTTTAAGTTAAGACCAATTTGCTACTTATGAGTAAATTAAAAACGCACATTGGAACAAGCAGTAACCAAATCGCAAAACAGTGACTAACTATTGGCTTCCCCCAGCTTTCAGTTTTTGTAAATTTCTGTCCTGATCTGCATTTTGTCAGAGTAGTTAATGTTACCATGCTTTGCATTTTATTCTCTTCAAGCAGAAGAAAGATACAAAGTGGGAAAGATTTTTCACTCTGTCACAAATGACGAGGAAAAATCTAGTCAATGGAATGTAAAAGACTAAACCAATTACAGAGGTCATTTCGGTTTGAACAGGAAAAAGATCAGGGACTATGATTGAAATCCTCCTTAACGGAAACATGGCATGCAAGCAGATCTCTAGTATAACATCTGAAAAGTGTTTCAAAGTACAATCTGAGGACATGATGAATATAAAATTCTTATCTGTTTAAGTAAAGGCAAATTCTGACAGGATTTCACATTCAGCATTTTCTCTGAAATTTGCTTCCTGTTTTGGGAACACATTAATTTCACAGCCTTTCAACATGGCATTCACGCTTTCCTTTAGATAATGTGTATAGACATGCATAGTTATGAATTCTGCTTCTGTTTTTTAAATTGATTAATGTTTGCTTTTACTAGGTGTCTTTCTCCAGTGTCTTGCATGACACTGGTTTTAAGGGAGTTACAACCCAATGCAAGATTCTGTGAAGTTTGAAAAAATTGCCGAGTAAACTGCTTTTGCCATGAAAAAAACAAAAATTATTTTTTCCAAATATATAGTTTGGACTGCATATATCTTCCCAGTGGAGTGAAAAGTTTAGCTGAGATGAAGAATGTTACACTTCAAGTGTGGCCTGAGTGCAGCTATTCCTTAGTAACAGTATGTTGCTTCACTGTTTGAAGTTTGAGAACCATCTTATTTAATATACTAAGGCCATTAGAAGTTAATCACGTGAGGATGAGCTTATATAGGCATCTTGATCTCGGAACTGGGAAGCTATTGGTAATATGAACCACTAATGCTTATGTGAAGTAATTACTGCCCACTTTTTACAGACATCTGGCAACAAGCTGAACTATATTTGACACCCATAAAAAAAAGTAAATCCTGTTTTATTAATAAACAGCAAGATACATTCACACAATGACATGACCTGATTTCCACAGATAAGCAAAATACTAATCCTCAGTTGAAAAGTGCTAGCTGAAACATCATACATACCTTGTATTTGCAATAAATAAAAACATGAAATAGTTAATTACTCTAAGTCTGCTATTGAAAAGCCTCAACATTTGTAAAGCACATTTATGCATAATTTGTCTAATTGCTTTTTTCAAAAAGCAAATTTTCAACAAAATTTACCAAAACCACATTTGAAAAAATGCAAAAAAAAAAAAGAACAATCTTTGTAATTAAAAATGTATTTTCCAAAAATATGTGTTTTTATTATCTGTAAATTTATTTCCTTTGTCTTTGACACATGTATAATATTGATCAAAAAATTTATCCCAAAGTTAAAAAAAAAAAGATAAACCAGATAAACTCCCAAAAATCTCATATATAACACAGCAGGAAAGGTTGTGTTTCTCACAGCAAAATACCCAGTGCTATCACATTTTCTCTTCAGACATTTTAATATTAGGAGATTGTAAACACACAGTATTTCAATTTTAGAGACTACTCTCATGAGAAAAGTAGAAAAAAGATTTCTGAAATACAGAAATTGTTTTCTATAGTGGAAATGGTAGATTGCTGTGCTGTTTTGAATTTCTTTTTTTCCTGATAATAAAGCAGATTCTTTTTGCAAATAATACAACATTTACAAAAAAAAGCCCAAACCCCTCCATAACATGCAAACAAACAAAAAACCAATTACATACTCATTTCACAGAAGAAATGTTTTCAGGTTCACTCGAAAGCTGGCCCTGCATTTCATCTAAGCTCTCTTTTTCCTGTGTAATGTTGAGTAGCAGTACTATGATCTCTTTCTTGGTTTTAGTGTGGTTTTCTATGCAATGAAAAACATTACTATGTTAACAGTTGCAAGTGCACAGCAGTTTTGGATAAGCATGTGAGTGATTGGCAAGGGAAGTAAGGTAAGCTACTTCCCAGGACAAGATGCAGCAGGTTTCCTGTTGTTCAACTCCTCTGGTGACAGTTCACATCAGAATCACAAACAAGAGGTATGAGGACATCAGCAATATGGACAAGGCAAACATAACAAATTTCTTTTGTGAAGTAGTTGTAGTAGTGAAGAATAAATTGGAGTATGTTCTGTCCCTTCCTGTCAAGCACTGAAAAGCTTGGTGTGGTGGTTTGAGGGGGGCTGGGATCTCTGGGGGGTAGTCAAAGGGGG
>VXBA01004196.1:122752-154657 GCA_013399895.1 Serilophus lunatus
TGAGGGGTGGGGTGGAGAAAGAGATTTTTTCACATGAAGAAGAAAAAAATTAGAATTATTCAACTTCACAGTGAAATATTTTATACTGCCAGTATTGAGAGAAAGTAAATCACTTCTAGTGACTTCAGTCAATTTTTTAAATAGAAGGGAGCTTGTAAGGTCAATATATTAATAAGATAAAAGATCTAGAAAGAAATACTGGCCAATTGCAAATATATGATGGAGGACAATTGCAAGAATTTGCCAAAATAAAATTCAAGGAAATGTCTTCAAAACTCATACAATTTTAAAAATGTACTTAGCTTTCACATGAAAAAAAATAAAACCATGACCACATTTAACGCTTTGTCCTCTTTACCTTTTCCTTTAAGTTCTTCATTAATTTTGCTGCTACACAAAGCCTACTTTGAGTAGTGTGTGTAGTACTGAGCTCCCCAATAAATGCAGAATAGAAAAATGTTGAAATATGTCCCACAGTGGGCAAGAAAAATGATTAGACGAGTAGAGGGCATGACTGTGAACCAGGGAATACCTCAATTGTTTAAGGTTGTGGGTTTGATCCCTGCATGGGCCTATACACTTGAGAGTCGAACTCAATGATCTTCATGTGTCCTTTCCAACTCAGAGTATTCTGTGCTTCAGATTACAGAAAAAGGAGGCTGAGGAATGACCTCAATGCTGTCTACAACTTCCTCATGATGGGGAACAAAGATGGAGGTGCTGATCTCTTCTCTCTGGTGTCTGGTAGTAGGACATGAGGGAGTGGCTTAAAGCTGAATTAGGGACATTCATATTGGATATTAGGAAAAAGGTCTTTACTGAAAGTACTGCTCCAGCCTGTGTTTTCAAGAAGCATTTGAGCAATGCTCACAGATATAAGGTTTAACTTGTAGGTTGCCCTTGTGTGGAGTTAGAAGGTGGACTCAATGATCCTCTTGGGTGTCTCCTATCTCAGGATATTCTTCAAGTTCTTCGATAACTTTGATTGCAAAAAACTAGCTGACATATTTTCCCATCAGTAGCTGTGAAAAAATCAAGATGCAGGTCATACTTTTATTACTTTTCCTTCTGTTGCATGTCACCCAAAATGATAAAAAACTGTGTGTTATGAATGTCACTGATATTTAAATCCTCAATTCAACTAACATTCATCAGAACTTAAACAAAACATAAATAGAAGTTTATTTCCAATAAAATCTTGCACTACAAAAAAAAGTTTATTTTTTCCATCTCACAATTGACTGAAATCCGAACAAATTTTGTGGGACTGTGGTTAATATGTTCAGGTCTGAGCATGGAGTACTTAAGCAAGTGAATGATTAAGCAGAGCAATTTTTTTTTTCCACTTGGGAGAAATAAAAGCTTCCTCTTCTCAGTTAACAGGTAGGTTAGGTAGCATCTCTGAATTATTAAATCCCTGTTGATGGACTGTTGTAAGAAACCAGACCTTCTCATTTTTTTCCAAAGACTGAAGAGTTTTCTCTGTTAGATGTTACTCTGCACAGCTTTTCAGAAACAGACTGCAGTAAGGGGAAAGAAAGAAACAAAGAAAACAGAATTAATTGCTTGGACAGGTTGCAAAAATAATTTACACATATTCCCTCAGGGTGGGTTCTTAGCAACATACAGTTTTCCTGTGTCCAAACAAATACTTCATTCAAATAGTGTTACATATCATTAAAAAAAATTTTTTTTATGATGTTTCATTATTCAGTAGTACAAACTTAATTCTGCATATTAATTTTATCTTATGTGCTTTTTACATTATTTTTCATTATTGTACTTTTTTTTTTTTTTCTCTTAAATTTTTCTGCATTGTTTTATGTGCCTAAACATTTTCCTCTTGGAAACTGTTGTGAGATTTATATTTTTTTTTTTTTTAATTCTGCTTCCAGAAAGTTACATATTGTTAAAACAACTTACAGAAAAAGATGGAAAAAAACCCCCATGGGAATAATTGCTTTCCATGAGATGGAAGATAACTGGGTCCAAGAGTCATCAGCTATTATTTCCATTTTAAATTTTTATCTTGAAAAACAACTAAAACCATAAATTTATCTTTTCCCTCTAAGCAGGAGCTGAGGTTCACCAAACTGAATTATCATTTCCAGGTGTAATGTTGCATTATGCAGTGGTCAAAGTGCTAGAGTGGCAGTCCAGCAAGCTGTTTCTATATCTACTGGTGATGCTAAAATGTTCAAGTATTCTTAGTGTTTTATCTTCATTCTCACATTTGTTAAGTCATCATCACCCAAAACCTTAATTAGTACATCAGGGCAATTGCAAAAATTAATCTTATTTTCCCTTAGTGTAAAATTTACGTGAAGAGGGAGATAGAAGATATTCACACTTATTAGCTACAATGAATTTTAGATTTTTCATAGTCTTCTGAAAATGAAGAGTGATTTTTAAAATTATGGTTTCCTATACTGTAAAAGTGGTGAATTAATGTATTTCAATATAGGTAATATATTTTCCATAAAACACAGGGACGGTAAAACACCTTCTGTAGGAGACAGAAGACCAAGTACTTCTAGAGGGGCCCTCTGGCCTTCTACCAACTTTCAATGTTTGATTTTGGAGAATTAAATAAACCTTATTGTAGTTTTGCTTGCACTGCTGTAAAGTAATACCTACTTTACAGTTGTTTATGTATAATGAATATTTTAGAGATGTTTAGATGGGTCAAAAAAGACACAAAAGAGAGGCAATGCATGCCATGTGATGTCCTGACTGCTCAACATACCCTGTTGCTTCCTCATCCACATTTGGCAAGAAAGAGTTACATTTGTTGATGTGCTGTGGCATGGAACAACAGGCTTCAGTTTCAAAGTATCTATTATTAAAGCTATTGGAAGGTCTCTATTTAGTAATGTCTCTTTCACAAGCTAGAACATCATCTCCTACAGAAGCTGGTGCTTTTTTGAATGGAGGAAAGAGGTTGAGCTTGGCAGTAATTCCAACAGTCATGTCTGGTATTACAAGGTAGTTGAATGTCTTTTTGCAACCTCTCAGTCTGTCTAGGCTTAGTCTATTCTTAATGAGAGAGGGATCTATTTAAAATATATACTTTTTCTTTTCTTTTCTTTTTTTTTTTTTTCCAAAAAGTTTAGAAAGTGGAAGGTATGCTGCTTCACCATCCAGTTCTTCTCATTGGTCCAGTTCTTCTCATTGGTCTTGTTTACTACTTGTCCTTCAGGATGACTGTCTTTGCTAACAAACCATCTGATTTAAATTCTTTTTCAAATATAAATTCCAGAGCTGAACTCTGTTAATATAGCTATTCGTACAATTTTCTTTATAACCTCTCTAATTCATCAGTATAAAGCTCATTTCCCTCATATGTGGAGTTCTAAATTACCTTAAGAAATGTATTGCTGGAAATGACAGTAACTGTTAATATAAAAGTAGTTTAAGTTCTTCTCTTAGAAGGGTCTGTTTCTTCCTTAAATGTGCAGCAAATTCTGCCAACCGTGAATATCTCACTTACCTTCCTAAAGACTAAATTTGCCACATTCGAAAGGCAGATTCTTCCTACCTATCTGTGAGACTAGCATCTTACCCTATAACATGCTTGCTTTCTCACACTGACAAGTAGTTCACTCACCAGGCAGAATAAGATCATGCGTCAATCACCCACCATCACATTCCCCAGCCCGAATGTCAGTGATTAGACAAACTTGGGTTGACAGGCGTCCTGTCTGGACAAACAGCTTGTCAGTTTTCTAATAGGATTCAGCTGCTCTCTCACCATAAGCTATACAACCTGAATCAGTTCAAATATTCCCCAGTGGAAATGGGTGAAATTGAATGAACAGAGAATGAGGTGAGGTTCATTTTGCCAATTTTAGAGTAAATTAAAACTTTCAGAATTTTACTCTTAAAAATTATTTTTCTGTAACAAAAAGAGAGAGAAATTCCAACTCTACTATTAACATTAACTTACAGCAGTTGTGGTAATTTTTTCTTTTAGCAAAAGCACAATTCAGATGTCCCTGATACTGAAGAAATGTTCCTGATTTAGAGCACAAACAACTTTCAGAAGCATGATTGCATATACGTGAAGAAACTAAGAAGACAAGTCTTTCTGTAGCAATCAATGCTCAGGATAGTCATCACAGTCACATTTGAGAGATGAATTTAGTTCAAGGTATTTTTTGTGACCAAGGGTATTTACTCGTTAGAAATGTACATGTTAGACTAAAAGCAATATGTATATATATATATATATTTACATACTATCATGTTTACTTATTGAATGCATTACAAATAAGAGCTAGTTTGCACAATGACACACTTTATTACTAGGTTGGAACTTAATAAGAAAAAAACAAACACGTAATACTTCATTGAAGTCAAAAGCTATGATTACATACTTGAAGAAACATGGATAAGAAACATTGTGCAAAAATGTGCACTCTATTTTTTGTTAAACCTAAACATGTTATCTTTTTATCCCAGTTTTGTATAAATATAAATACTGAACTTTTAGAAAAATCTAATGATAACAGTGAAACATTTCAAGCAAGCATAAATCAAAAAATACTACAGATAAATTAAACACTAGGAAATTTTGTTCATTCTGCATCATACAGAAATAGACAATTACATCACCAGTTTGAATGTCTAGAAATTTGAATTAGTTTACAGAAAGGGCTATAAATGAATGGCTCAAGTATCTATTAACAGAATACAAAGTCCTGCCAATAGCAAGTCAAAAATGATACATGCATAACTACATAGGAAAAATGCATTTACATAAATAATTTTCTCTGTTTACTAATAAAGTCAACACTATTTATCATTATTTAATCCTGTACAGGTTCCTGGATGTTGAAATAAAATTGATTTTGTGTAGTTCACATTACAGAAGCAGAGTCACAAGTATAATGTTAAGACCACCTCAAAAACCTAATGCTAAACATTGTTTCCACTTTATTGCCATTTGAACATTTTGGTGCCATTCCTTCCACAATATGAGATAACTTTGTTGCTCTTTGACCACTCTGCGACTTAGACCTGATGTGGGTAGGCATTTCCCAGGGACAGCAACTCCTCCATTTCCAAAGACAGAATAATTCAAATAATTGAAAAGCTCCATATATTAAATCCAAATTTTGTGAGGTTGTTTTTTCTCCCCACTGCTACTATACTGTTTCTCTTTTAAGGGGAAAAATACCTATAGTATGAAACAAAATTTTATACAAACCTTTGTTTTCTTTAAAAAGATAAATACAACATGACAAATATGATGTTTTTAATTGCTCTGGTAAATGACAGTGATTTCTTTGAATCATTAGATTTATTTTTTTTTAATCTCCAGCATCTTAATATAAAGAGCAATATAAATCAGAGTGGAAAAAACTGCTACCTAATGCACCAGGGAGAAAAAATAACCACATAGATAATGGAACTATTTCAGAACATTTACATAACTCAGAATATATTTGAAGCTGTTATGATTCATTGAAACAAACATTTTTCTAGAAACAGTCTTTATATTTTTATCATCGATTAGTGACCAGAAAAATATTCTGAAAAGACACATTAAGAAACATCTGTGTAAAAGAGATGCATTCAAACAGTTCAAATACAAATTTAGCATCCAAGAAGCACAATAAAATAATTGTATGCATATATTGTAAAGTAGTCCAGTGACCCTCATGTATCACTTCTAACTGAACATCACAAGTATGAACTACAAAAATTCCCATTGAGAACTTGGGTGTTTGTATGTGGGAAGGCTAATGTGAGGATATAACCACATGAGGACATGGTATTTTACTGGAAATTATTAACAGGATGAACTCCCAAAATACCATGGCATCAAGGAAATCTTCTTGGTTTCCTACCAACAAATCATAGTACACAAAGTTCACTTGGTGCACTGACTCCAAAATGGAAGACTTCAAGGCCTGAAATAGTGACTCATGGTCTATTCAGAATATTTTGAGTCTAAATTATTCTTATTATATCATAGGCTGATTATTAAGACTTTGATCTCGTCTGTAGAAGATCTAGGTGACTAAAAGTCTAGATAACTAGAAATTCTGCTTAACTGAAAGCTATATTAGCTGCTAAAAGTTCAGTGTAACTGGAAGCTACACTAATTGCTAGAAATTGTAGATAAAAATAAGCTGAGGTGATTCTTAAAACGTTTATGCAATAATAAAGCTCTAATTATAGCTGCAACCCTATGACCAATCATCATTCTATCAAGAATCTCGAAAACATTATATATATATGTGTGCAAAAAATGCACACACATATATTTTTTATATAAAACATATATATAACATGTAAAATTATGTTTATAAACATACACAAACATACACATATATAAAAATATATTTATGTAAACCATATAGATATGTTTTATATACACATGCATATATATATATTAAATACTATTCCCTATCTGTTCTGCCACCCCTAGACATGAGGTTTATCTACTTTCTGGAGCAACACATCAGAAAACGCATCTCAGACAGAAGACTCATTTAAAATTCTTATTTTTCTAACAGTTGTGTAAGTCAAGTCTATGACAAGCATTCGGTCCAGGCCCTGACCTTACACATCGATGAGAATTTGTCAGTATCAGCAAAAATTTTTCTAGTGTCTAGTAAATGGCCAACATATTAAATTTTTAATTGGGATTAATGTTACGTGTCTACCAAGAACAGACTTAAGTTGCAGGTACTTAAGAAAGATAGATGGAAGAATGGACTATAACAGAGGGAGGGAAAGAAGAGGAAGACAGACATGCTGGCAGAGAAAGTTGTGGCTATAGACTGTGGCTATAGTAGGGCACTCTGAGAAGCATTGTGATAGGTGAAGCTTTCTAACATCACTGCCTTCTTAGAGAACGCAAGAGGCTTTTCATTTAAAGAAAAGCAAATAGAGTAACATGATATTGCTGCTAGCACTGCCTATTAACAAAAGGGAGACCAGTTTCACAGAACTGATTTTCAAGGGATCTTCATTTTGATGAGATCTTTTTCATTCCTTCCCTGTGGGACAGAATTATAAGATGTGAAATCCTGCATCTCAGCAGGTTTGCTCTGTCTCTAATGAGATAGAAAGGAAATCCCTGTCATGACTAATACCTTAAAATGAGAATTATACATTACTCTGCATGACAGCTTGCCCTTAAGATGTAAGGCATGTTGTACTTTCCCTTTTCTCCCCATTAAATTAATTGTCTCCTTTACTTAGCAGCATAGTAACAAATTTAAAGGAAAAAGTTTAAGAATAAGGACCCTTGAAACTTTAGACAATATTTGATGTGAATTGATAACCATTTTTCTTTTACTGTCCATCAGCTGACCACACAATACCAGCAGCGATTTGAGTTAAACCCAGCAATCTCTGCCAGAAGTCATGTAGAAAAGTTTTTTGCAAAAGATGCACAAATTTTTGCAAATTTGAGCAGTCTACATATTTTTTCCTTATCTTGGGTAATCAAAGTATGAATATAATAACGTCATGCAGCAGAAATACAAATACATTGAATTAGAAATTTTAAAAAATATTAATTTTAGTGTATAAAATATACGGTATGTTTTATATGGTGCATATATACACATATGCACTATGTGTGTGTGTGTGTGTGTGTGTGTGTACATACATACAGTGTTTATATTTTTTCACCATTCCTAGAAATTATTATTTAGAGCAGAAAATCATCCAAGCATTTAACACTAACATTTTTCTAGTTGAAATATTTTAACTATTGAAATCTAGGAACAAAAGACCTCATCTAGGGAAAAAGATAGGGTGTTTCGTTGTTAAGGTTGTTTTTGATTGTGCGTAGTATCTGTAAGACGTATAAATTTGAAATACTGTGCGGAACTGACATGAAATGCTTTAAACCCCACCTTCAATCAGACATATTTACTCTGCTGATTTTATATTAACTGGTGTTATACCCAGACTTTGTCTGCAATTAAAGAAAAATCAAAATAAAGCCTCAAGTAAAGGATGCAGTTCACAATAGCTCTGCAGTTAGAAACATTGCAAATCCATATCTAAATCATGACAAAAATCTATTTTATTTCAGTGGTGTTTTATTCTACTAAGCACTAAAATATCCAACTGAAAGAATATTAGTTAAAAATTTCCTACGTAAGGAAAAAAGGTCAAGTGAAATGCATGCACCTGTCTCAGATACAACTCATGTTAGTGGCTAAGAAAGAATCTGTAATCAGGTAGGACTCACAGATAGTGATAGTGGGTTTAGGTGTGTGTTTGTATAGACAAGCAGACAGAAAGACAATGTTTAACAACTGGTAGCCAGAATATTTCACAAAACTTATGTTTAGAAAATGGTTTGAGCATAGCTTTTGCATGTATCTGTTTGTATATTGTCCTGTCAATAAGGAAAAAAACCGAACAAAACACAAAACTTGAAAACTGTGGATTTTATGTGCTGTTGGGTATTAAGAATACATGAAAGTTGAAGAAAATAGAGCTTTATGAAACAAAACATACCTACTCTTCCATTTCATTTTCAAATTCTTTGATAAGCTTAAGATACGTCACATGGCACTTTCTATTTATCACCTGGTTGCTTTTTCTGGTTGCAAAAATGCATCTTAATGAAGCCCTAACATTTATAGGCTCTAAGAACTTTATCTGTGTGAATTTATTGCATTTATAAATTATGTGAAGAGGAAAGGAAGTCTGAAACTGAAGTGCTCCAACAGCATGAGTAGTTACATTTGAACAAGGCACAGTAAAAGGCTTAAAAGGCTTTAAAATATAAAAGGAGCTGAGTCTATGAAAAATATTGTGGAGAGACAAAAGAAAAACAACCTGCAAATCTATGTCAAAAGGAAAGCCACTCAGATGACTATTAAATATTTCTGTTGTCCAGAGAAGGTGTTTTTCATGGCATCCACACAATGGATACTACTGGTTTGCAAACCTTTGTTCTGGCTGGGATTTTTCTTCTCTGCAGGAAGGTAATATATATGAAGGATAAATGAATATCTCAGTTTTGCTATTTATCGTTTCTTTGGCAACATCTTATGATACCTGTAACACTGGAATACAATGACTTGTATTGACTCAGATAACATAAAAAGGGATAAAAATCCTTTGCTACTTCTAGGCAGTGGAAGTAACTAAAGCAAGAACACATAAATCATTTCAGGTTAAAGTCTTGAGAATCTTGGTGCAGTTCCAAATTCCTGGATACAGTGGGTTTCCTGGATTTTACATGCAAGAGTCAAAAATTTCACACAGTTCACCGGCACATAATGAAATAATGTAGAAATCTTAAATGTACAGATCTGCCTGTAGTTTAATATGTGTAACTCATCTTTTAATTGCTGAAAACCAGGAAAACTATGCTTCTCATTCCACAGTAGAGCATAAATGAGTTAGATGGGATTTTGTGTAAAGGTAGGAATGCAGCTGAGTCATCTCCTATATCATGTCTCTTTTTGTCATTCCAGTTGATATCATGATAGGTTTTGGTGTTATTTTAAGCAAGTATAGTCTTTATTAAGTCACCTCCATGACTGTTTTTGTTAATTCAAAGAGTTTCAGGCACTGGCTACAAAAGTCCTCTTAAAAAGCATCTGCCAGGAAAAAGTAGCCATGATAAGAATTAGTTACTCATGAAATAACATTTTCAGCCTTTCCGTATGAATGTTTATTTGTGAGGGCAGGGAAAATGGTAAGCAGGAAGAAAAGCTATCTTTTAGGTAAAAGGACTGGAAGACCTTAATCACTGTCAACTCTGGCAGATAACAAATCTAACCCTTTTAAGTTAATTTACCGCTGAAAGCTGTGCAATTTTTTAAATTATATTTCCCCTGATTCTTCTGAAATGTATGCCTGAATCCTGAGAATATGGGTAACTTATTATTGAATAACTGATCTTTTGCCCTCATCGTCAAATTGAAACAAAAGTAGACATCAGTTGGCATTCTCTTATGTGGAAGCAAAGTGCAGGTAACTACATAAAAAACAAAATATCCGAGTGCATAAAATGCATTAACCACTCACTTTCAGTCTTACCGCTCCAAAGGATGTGCACAAGGGTTCAGACATTATTTTGGTACTTATTTTGCAGTACTGGCACACATAGAGTAACAAAAATTAGTTTCTCTCCTTTAAAAGCATACAGCCATGTCCATTTGTTCATTAGTTTTAAGAATAATCATACAAAATTTGCTCTTAACTTACTCTTATATCTGCATGTAAAGTACAGGGAATTCTGAAAACAGACAACCATCAAGCTACTGACCCAGTATATCAATCCTGTGAGCCTTCAGCCAAAACTTTGTGCAAATTCAAGCCCAAACTCTAGGTAAATACAATGGGCAATTTATAAACATTTTTTCTTTATGTTAAACATGCAGGAGTTCCCTTTTAAAAATGCATCAATCAATCTAGCAGTGAGTCATCAGAATACTTAAAGTCCATTTAATGTTTCTTTAGCTGTGTTTGACTCAAGAGTCACACTAGAATAACTCTAAGAATTGGTCTATTGGTCTAGAATTACTTTGAGATATGGTCTCATCCTCTCTCTTCAGCTGGTGCACATATGATTGCTGTTAAAAGAACTGCCACAGCAGAAAATTATTCACTTTTTCATTTTATTTTTCTTTTGCTATTTAGCCTCCTTATCTGGTTCACAGTAGGATCCAAAAAGAAGCAGTGTAGATGCTCATAAAACACTAGCACATTCTTGGGAATATTAAACAGAAATAAAAGGGGTAAAGACTATTTTATTTTTTTATTATTGTAATAGAAACATTCCTGAAAAGCTGAAGCTAGATGTGATTTTTATCAGGTCTCCTTCAGTCAGAGTATTATCTTTGCAGAACAGGATGACCAAACTCATGTGAAAAGCTAGCAGTTGAGTACTTCCACTATACAAGTGGAATAAGTAGTTCTATGCTGTCATTGCCACCACTTCTAACACTATTACACCATCACAGCTACTGTAAAAGTGTCTTACCTAAATCACAGAATCACAGAATCAGAGCAGTATAAACTCAAAACCAGCTCTGAGGGCCTGTCACTTACATTAATACATCATCACCAAATGTAAATATGTCAGACCAATTAACCAATATATTTAAACTCTTGCTAAGAGACTATTAATTTAACAAAAACTAAATAAGGAGGGTTTTATGATCAAAGCCCAGTGTGCCAATATGTTTCTACCAGCTGCCTTCACTGCCTTCACTTTCCATTCACGTCACACAACTGGTTTCCAGAAATATGAATCTGCTTGCTACTTGTACTCTTCCCACCCTGTATGTGAGTTACTAATTCTGAGACTAACCATGAGCAATTTTAATAAGCATATGCTCGTTTTATAGCACTAAGTGTAGTCATCACAAAAATAACCCTTTCAGACTGTTGTCTACTTTTCTAAAATATAGTTCCATCATCATCACTCTAAAAAAATTTGAAAGAAAAATGAATCTGTGCGAGTCTAAGAAAAAGGATGAACATATAAGGAGCATTTTTTTTTCTAATAAAATGAACAAAACTCTTAAATCATGACAAATTTGAAAATATCTTGGTTCAAAAAATTATACATTTACCAATTTCTAAGAAATGAATAGTTAAACCACTATATAAAAATTGATTTTTAAAGTAAATACTGCTATCTTTTAACCACTATTTTATAGAAAAATTAAAAATTAATTATACTTACCAAAAATTCACAAAATATTTACCTTATTTGTATGCATCTCATTTTTGCATTTAAAATTTCTAATTACTTTTAAAGTTTCTTTTAAATAGATTATGTTATTTCCTCTTTGGTACTATTGAATGTATCCAGATTTAGGGAGTTCTGTTTGCCTTGTGTTCTGGATACAAAGGTTTGCTGTATGTAGAAGCATACCAGCATGTACTGCATAGTGCTCTATAAACTCTATAGATGTTGCTGCTTTACTGCATGCTAAACATTGAGCAAGATCACTTCCAATGTCAATGAACAAAGTAATATACAAAATAGATCCTGAATTCTTAAAACAAAATAAACAAACAAAAAAACCCACCTGTTTTCCTTCACGCTACTTGCCCTGACAAAAAGCTCGGTCCCTACGCCCTAAGAGGAACCAAGTGTTTCTCTGCTTACAGGTCCTACAAGGCGATACTTTCTGATATCGTGCCGATCAAGTCAGACTCCTGAGTTGAGGGAGAAAAGGATTACTTTAGGGCCTTAAGAAATACTTTAGGAAATTAGAAAGTAAGGCTAAGCAGGGAATTTAGAGGTGCTTGCTGTGTTCTAGTGAAGAAAAAACTAACATAAGTGAAATGCCTGTAGAAGCTACATTGCAATATAAGATACAGTAGCATAGAAAACAAAAAGCAGACACTACATGGAGCTTAAAGATAGCGATTAGGACAACATGGGTTCCATATCTCAAGGATCCAGGGTGAAAAACATGTTTTTCTGCAGTTTGGCTGGTATGCAACAGTTCAGCTTCACGGTGAAGGGTGAATATGTCTGACTTCATCTTCACACCCACCACTCAAATTTCTGGGACTCACAAGATGGGTGGGATGAGGCAGGGAATGGAGTGGGACCCCAAACCAATTATGTAATGTGGAACAGTTACTGCTGGAAATGTGTATATAATCTCACATGCTGTGTTGCTTGAGGAGGGAGTTTTTGAATGTTTTTATAACTTGCCTAAATAAACACACCTGCTCTTAACTTCACCCAAGTTTTGAGACTGAATTCCCAATGTCACTCCACATAAAATATTTGATCATGGTGTTTTGGCACCACATGGCACAACACTTCACTCCTTTGTGAAATACCCACCTTCAGATGTTTTTTTCCAGCCTAACAGAAAGACTGTGCATTATTCAGTTAAATATTTTTGCACAGAGAGGCAGACCCAAGAGTCTCTTCAGTAAGGGCACATCTCATTTAGTATTTCAGTACCATTACATTATGGCATATGGCAATGACTGTGCTAATTTCTTGCTTGTTTCTTGCAGTCAAGGGGAACCCAAACTTAACTTGTCATGGCCCGCCAACTCCATGGCCCAGATGAAGATCCTCAATCTTACTCCTGGTTGCCCCCAGCCCAGATCTGCTCCCCAGCTCCCCTCAACTGCAGCAGAAACATTCTATTCCTTTTCTTCATGCCTTCTGTTTTCCCACAAAGCACTGTTGTTTCCCACTCCAGCTATGTACAGGCTGGATTCTGCTCCAGAGAAAGGAGACATGGCACTCACTTGCCGCTACTAAGCCAAAGTTATTACCATAGAGTAAGAGGGAGAAAGACAGCGAATGATTTCCACGCTGTTTTTCCATAAACAGCACAGGAGAAAGCATTTGGTCTAAGTTATTTTGAAAAAAAAAAATAATAAAATATTGACATTCTTTAATGCAACACTTTACAGTGGCCAATGACCTAGATCAACATTTTATATGGATGTACGAAGAAACTTCAAAACGTTTCTACCTGCACTCTAAACTGTCAATATCCAGACAAATCAATTCTTTGTTTCAGCTCATAAGGGCATTACTTCTGAGGGCAAAGCAGCCCAGCTGTACAATGAGTGGGACAATAATCAAAGACACTGATATGCTCAGTCCATGAATATTATGGAACTAAGGGGTAAAAACAAGAAATATCAATATTTCCCTCCCATAGGTAATATGTGACTGAGACAAATGCAGGGCAGTCTTACTTTCTTCGCCATGTTTGCCAGGCCATGTCTCAAAACTGTGGTGAGAGGAGGGTTGCCTCCCGGTTCTGCCAAGCCTGCTCTCTAGAACAGTGTTATCAAAGCCTCTGGGTGACTTCTGTCAGAAGGCTTTGTTGAGAGGAGTTGCAAAAAGTTTACTGTAACCCAGAAGACAAAACGCTGAGTGACAGCAAGAATGATGGGAAGACCCCAACCTGGGAGAACATGCAGTACAGAGAATATATGTAGTTTAAAATTTATTTTTTTTTTCATCTTTCCTAAAGGTCATTGTTCTCTGTTACAAAAGTTTTCCCTCAAAAAAGTAGACTCACTTGAACTACTGCAGCAACACCATAAAGCTTTTTACAGCTTGTCATTTTGTTTTCATTGATGGCTCTTTCAGATAAAAAATAAATATATTTGAACTGCTTTCACATTAAATATTTATGCATGTATGTATGTATTTATTTATTTATAATAAATAAAAATGGAAAAAAATAATAAAAATGGAGAAAATTAGTGTAAATGACTGACTGCAACATACTTGTAATGCCTGTTTTTTTAATATCTTCATCCATTTTAAGGCTTTAAATGTGCTGTCATGTAATTTGGGCCAAGGTCATTCACAAACTTTAGTAAGTGAATGGGAGTTTTTTGCTAATTAAATATTTCAGTCTGTAAGACTGCTGTGTTGTTGGACTAGTTAGTTTGACTAAAATATCACTGAAATTGAGGTTAAGCGACAATTGCTGCATTTGTAATCTGATGAATAGAACAACATGGTCCTAAGAAAATATAAATTGCCTGGGAAAGATTTGAGGGTTGTTAAAGCTAAGATCTGACATTGGCAGTGTCTGGCTTTGTATTCATTAATAAAAAAGGGAAAGGAAGGCAAAGAAAGCTGAGGAAAGGCCTTCTGAACTCAGTGAAATTTCAAGAGTTAAATGTGCTTCTAAGATTTAACTTTTCCCTCTTATTATGAACTTTCAGTGTATTTCTTAATGTTTCTGAAATTCATATAAATATTAAAGCTCATTTTTTAGTGTTAATCTAAATTTTTAGCCTCAGTGAATCCCTTTGGCATTTTTATACAGATAAATGACAATAAGTGAGTTTCGTAGCTTTGAAAATTCTTTCTTTTTTATAAGGACAGATTTTAAAGCCAGAAGAAGCCATTAAAATCATCTAAAGTTGCTGCACTTATGAAACCCATAGTGATTTTGCACAGCTTCTTTTTTGAATAATAACATCTTTTAAATCAGTCTTAATTAAAAAAAATCTCTAGAGATAAAGAATCCATCATACTTTCCATTTCTTAAGCTATTTAAATCTAGTTTTCATTCCTCACTCAGTATTTTAAATGCAGTAATTGTGCTCCACATTTCTTTGTCTGTTTTGTATGGTATAGAGGATTACTTCTTCTGCCTCATATCTTAAGAAATTCCTAAGAGGATTTTTTCCCTCAAATGAAACTCAAGTTTAATTTTTTTCTATTCCAAAGTTAAAGTTCCAAATTAATAAAATATTAATGCATTTTTATTGAATCACAACCTCTGTGTTTTCTTGAATTCAACTTTGCAAATGATTCTGTTAGAATTTTTCTATGGGTCTGTCTTTACCTTTTGACTTTTCCAAGTCAAAGGGAATATGACTTAGAGGAACTAATTTTAGCTTATAAGAAATAACTTCAGAATTTTACAAATAAAAGCAAGAAGGGTTCTTCTCTGATATTAACTGGCAAATGCATAATTGCAGTATCTCTAAATACTATGTAATTCCATCCTGTCTAACCTGACTCTCTAGAATATTTTACGAGAAAATACTCAGGCAAATACATACAAGTTTCAGTAGACAATCAAAGCTTTCATAACCAGGAAATCAGTGAAAAAAACCCTCAGACTCAGTGACAAAAATTCAGCATGTTTCCTTTTTACAAATGTTACCTACCTTAGTTATCTTGTCTTAGGAATTTAATATTTCATCTATAGTTATGGCCTATTTCTTATTTCTGTACCTTTTCTAATGAAACAGTTTGCCATCACAAAAAACCCCAAGCAAACACACAAAGAAACAAAGTAGAAATGTATATAATAACTAAAAGTTTAAGATTTGCTTCTAATCCAGAGCAAGCTGCTCATGTTGAATAATATAATTTTAAGGAGAGAAGATGAACAGTGACGTAAATGTCCCTAGTATAAATCTGATAGCAGATTATGTTCAGTTTTTGAAAGTTCATTCATTAGCTTAAGGTGGCATAAAACAGGAGTAATCCAACAAACTCATAGAAATTCTCCTATTTTGAAACTAGTTCCTGAATTTTCAGTTCAGTCACATAGAAACTTAAGTTTAGTCCTTACCTAGCTTTATATTCAAATGTTAGCTAAAAAATTCTAAAGCAGCTTTGGAAATCCTTAAGCCCCAGAAGTATGAATAGAGCATCTGACGAAACTGTATTGGTGGTTCAGTGTTAGTTTCAGGTTGCTAACAGAACTGTCCCTTAAATTATAAGGCATAGCTTGCTCCTACTTGATCTGGACTGACCAGATGTGCTAAGTGCTGTTCATTTTCCTTTGTCAAGTATATAACTCAACAAACCAAAGCCCATGCACTAGCAGGCTATCTCTATAACCCTTCTGACTGCATCTCCCTAATCTAAAAGTTTCATAATGAATCCTCGTCTCTTAGGACAAGAGAAACTAAAACACGCAAGTGGAACTGCCAGTGTCTTGACCTCAGAAATCAAGACCAGCTCGGGTTTTGGGATGGGGTTTATGTGGGGCTCGTTTTTGGTTTTCAGTTGGGTTTTAGAGAGAGGAAGAGTTTGCTTTTTTTTTTGTTTTGGAGAACGTATAGTTTGTGGTTATGTGTTTGTTTTAGTTTCTTTGCGAAAATGCTATAATTTCCATTTTATAGCTTGCTAAAATTTGTAACTGGGAATTGATTCAGTTAGAAAAAATAGAAAAAACCTTATGAAATGTGGTTTTCCTTCTGGTAGCTGACAATCAGCTTTTTTATATATAAGATTCCATTTTTGATGACAAATCAACCATTATGATGATACCACTGACACAACTAAAACATAAGAGATAAAAGTAAATAGTCAGCAACTTTTTTGTTGTTTGTTTTCTCTCCAAAAAGGTTCTTTGTGGATTAATCTGACAGAATCTATAGTTAAGATGTGATATAAGCATGAAATATTTTCTTAGGGTTTTAAAAATATTTAATCTAGTTGTTCTTGAAATTTATTAACTTTTGGATTTGCATTCTGACTCCAAATGAGCAGCTTATTTTTAATTCATTGGATTCATCTATGCTTTTGTTTTTTTAATGTGAAGGGTAGAAGAGAAAAACATTCAGTGCAGGCAGATGCCAATTTTAATATAATGTTCTCCTACTTTGGGGATTTCACTATATGTGTGGGTTACCCAGTAATGCCACTCAGACTTTATAATTGACAATAAATAATTCTTCTGCAGTCACTAACTCCATTTGCTAAAAGAAGCCATGCCAAAATGAAACCAAGTCAATTTGAAGTACTAGAAAATAAATTGAATACTTAAGACATCTCAAATTTCTGTTCAGGAGCAGAATGAAAACCACTTAATAGATGAGAGAAAGCTGATTTTTGAAGTTTATATATAGCATAGCATAGAGGTCTAAATGTTATTTGCAACATGCAAAACAGGTCAAGGTAGATAAAAAGTGGTCAGTCAAATGTGGAAGGAGTGGAAACTCATCAGCACCAGATAAACTGTTTCCCCACACACCTCAAATTTTGATCTTTTCTCCCTTTTCCTTCTCCTTCTACTACATCTTCCAAATTTCTTTTCCTCTTTGTGTTCTTATTACTATGACACATTATTAGTGAAGTTTCCTGTAATATTAATTCTTTACATTAAGACATATTATATGACATATATAATATGTCATGTTATATAGGCTTCATATGAGGACTGTCCTGATTTGAAGTTATGGACTTTAAATTTAGAATATGAGACAACAATAATAGAGAGAGAATTTTTACCAGATTATTGTGTTTTATATATATGTATATGTATATGTATATGTATATGTATATTTCTATATTATATGGATGAATGGACGTATTTATAATGAAAGAACCAGAGAACAGATTTATTGGATAATTAAGAGACAAGAAATACAATTCAAAACAAAAAACTCCCCTTTTGTCTGAATTGTTCTGGGATGCAGTGCTGTCTGCAGGGCAGCAGAACGCTGGCATGCTCCTTGAAAGCAATGCAGGTGTAGTTGCTACTTTGCAGCCACTGGGGGTACTGCAGGATCCAACAGGGCAGTCGCTCACAGGGAGAAAAAAAAAATGGTGAGACAGAAACCTCCAAATCAGGCTGCAAATGGAGAAAAAAATTCAAAATACAGGATATAATAAAATACAATTAAATACTTAACTATAACAGAACAATATTATATGTTGACATAGAACACTTCATACTAGAAATGCTGAGGGATACGATGATTTGTATTATGGCCTATAAATGTGATGATGAGCAGACACAGTGAACAGTTCCAACACGTAATGAAAGAACAGGTAGAAGGGAAGACAGGTCATGAGCTAGCTTAAAACACTCTCATTTCATTAGCATTTAACCCTCAAAGGGCTTGCCAAGTTTTCTCAACATGTATTGCCATGTTTCCAGAATTAGTCTCACCTTGGGAGGAATGAACTTCAAAATCCAAGTATAGACTCACTTGTCCCAGTAGCAAAACTTGTATTGCCGAATTGAGGTAATAAATTCAGCGAATATCTGGTCTATATTCACAAACTTCAGTTGTGGCTTCCGTTTATTTTTAGAAGGACTGACAAAGGATTTTCTTTTCAGAATAGTTAGAAATTGGATGAGAGATAAAGATTTTACCTCTTCTGATTCAAAATTTTTAAAGGGTAAAGAAAGAGCACAGCCTATTCAGGGTAAACATGAAATAATCTAACTGAAATCTATAATAATTTTAAACTCTAAGATAAGTCAATGATTCAGAGTGAAGGTTATATGAATAGCCATTAGAGATTAAGAAGAAAGTCATTTGGGTTTAAATACACACTGGTTTAAAGAAATAGAAATAAAAAGAAATGTCCTGGGTACTGATTTTAAAAAAAAATATTAAAAAGAAATGTCCTGAGTACAAGACAAAAGCCATTCTTATCCAAAGTCTGTCCACCAAGTCCAGATTTTATGACTACTTCTGTTCCCCTGTCTTGGTCAGCGCACTCCAACTGCCTAAAATAATCTTACTTCCAATATATAAATATGAAAGTACTCTGAATTAGAATTTACTTTTCCAGAGAGTCGTCATAGATAAAATGTGGGGTGGTCACATTTTGAAAAGTTTTGTCAAAGCCAATCTCTTTTACCAACACAGAATACACACACTTTAGTTAAAGACACTTATCTATCCTTCTTTAATCTGTATATTTGTAGGCTTGCTTTACTCTATTTTTCTAAAATCTCTACCTAAAATATTTGGCAAAGACCTAGTTTCATTATAAACTGTCAGAACATTTAATAAACATTTGCCTCATATGAATAAAAATAGGAAGATTTTTACTCCATTAACACACATTCTGTGGTTTCTACTGTCTGTATAGGGAACCCTTGTGTAATACCCTTGTATTTCAGCCACTGCTACATGATGCCCAAACATAAAACTCATTGTGCTTATTCAAGTGTGCTCAGAAATGCAAAATGAGCAAAATCATAGAATAGTTTCAGTTAGAAGAGACTCTAAAGATCTAGTTCCAAGACCCTTGCCATGGGCAGGAACACCTTCCACTAGACCAGGCTGCCCAAGGCTCCATCCAACCTGGCCTTGAATACTTCCAGGGAAGTGGGACATCCACCTCTCTAGGAAGCCTGTTCCAGTACCTCATCACCTTAACAGTAAAGAATTTCAAAGATCTTTTCTAACCTATTTATTTCTGTGATTCTGTGCGATTCTGTAACACAATGTGCCTTGGCACCAAAGACATGATCTCTGACTGGGACTGAGCCAGATCATATGGTAACACAAACACTTGGCACTCACCTAGGTACTGCTGGAAGACATGTTATATAGGATCACCATGGAATCATAGAATTGTTTAGGTTGAAGACACTTCTAATTGAGTCCAACCATTAACACAGCGCTGCAAACTCTACCACTAAAATATCCTAAGCATCCTGTCCCTAAGCACCAGGTCTATACATCTTAAATATCTCCAGGGATTGTGACCCCACAGCTTCCCTGGGAAGCATGTTTAAGTGCTTGAAATATGGGGATCACCACACCTTTTTCTGGGATTCAGAAGTGCAAATCCAGATTTGTAAGCAAGATCCACTCAGTTGACTGAAATTTTCATCACAGTTAGGGAGGGACTCCTCAGATATCAGGAGTAGAAAGATAAAATAATAAAGATGTGTTGTCACTGGTAGGCAAGTCTTTATGGTTTAATCGCATTTTTATCTCTTTTAAACTATTCTGTGCTTCTGGATTTTAAAGGATATAGATACAGAGTGGCTAGAATATATTAATTTATAAATAGCTAAAAAGGTGGGGTTTAGCCTTCAGGTATAACTATGCTTAGTCTTTTTCTAATTATAATAAGAATCTTAGAACCTCTTGGGATTGTTCCCTTTTTCCTCAAGGAAGACTTGTATTAAGTAGCTTTAGAAATTTTTGTAATATCTGTATTATTTTTCCTTTCTTGCTGTGGGACACTGTTATTAGTCTTTCTAAATCTACTCTCTGGTGTAAGCTGATAACAAAAATCAATACTGGACAAAGAGCTTTTTTTATAAACATAGTGATGATAGCACCTTTTAATTGCATTTGTTTCGTATATCTCACAATTTATAAATAAAGCTGTGAAAAAACAACCAAACAATGAAGTTGCATTTGAAATTCTTCATCAGAATGGCCACTGTAACACCCCATCACTGGAGTCACAAGCTCAACTGGAAGTATTACTTTTGAAAATATATTTAAGACCTTAAGGTATGCCCACCAAACCTTTGAAAAGCCCTTAGTCCATTAGTATATCGAAGTCCTGTAAAGAGAAAACAGTTACACACTTTTCCAAGATATTTCTTTTAATTTAGTGAGAAAATAAACATTCTGGCAAATGGTTTCGGGGTAAATTGTAGACAAGGTAGAAACATGCCACAGAAGCACCCAACACAAAGCAATCAGTAAGCCATGTGCCTTCTATACACTGAAGCTGCAGCCCTGTGCCTTTTATGGGGCTGCAGGCTTGGCCATCCCTTGCAGGGACAAAGAGCTCCTGCACTCCACCCCTCACCTCCTTGCCCTGCATGCATACACTTGGATTTGTTCCTACTCCAATAATTACATAATTCAGTGAGATTCAAATCCAGTATCTCACAGCCACTTCTCTGGAAATCACCAATTTTGTAGTTACCAAGATTTGACTTGATTAAATTAATATTTTTGATGACAAAATCTCAAATTTATCTGCAACAAAAAATATAAGAAAAAGGGAAATTATAAACTATATTTGTCTATGAGTAAAATTCATAGAGTCATATCCTATAAAGAAGTTTAAAGTCAGCAAAAACACAAGTAACTTATCACGACCCATTTTTACCCTAGCATGCAGCCATATTGTTGAACCTAGCTTAATAGCAGGTATTAAAAAATAAGTATAAAATCAGCAAGATGAAAAGAGTCAGAAGTCAGTTGCCATTATAGTGCAGTGCCAGAAGTGAGCTAGTAAAAAATCTAAATAGAAGAACAAAAAATACTAATTAGAATTAATTCTAAAAACATGGGTGAAACACTTCTTTGCTCCTTGCTTCAAGTCCTTTCCTGCTGAGAGTAAAACAACATGCCAGCAAGGAAAGCACGAAGAGCAGCTGGCAGTCCAATAACATACTAGAACTGTCGATGCTATCCACATGGTTCTCCATATGAGGTTTTCAGAGAGTCTTGATATGCAGTGTGTAATGCATTGGGAAAAAAAAAAAAAAAAAGATGTTCCTTTTCAAGGCCGTTCTCCGCAGAAGAGAAATACAGTGTTAATACAAATTAAAAGCCACACCCTTTTATATCTCTTTAAACTGGAAACTAAGTACCTGGTAAAACCGAAAACAGTGAAAAAGCTTATCACCCAAAGTAGTGCAAAAATGTTTATCTATACCCTGGCAAAAAAGTATTTAAATAATATCAACTAAAAAAAAAAAAAAAAAAAAAAAAAAAAAAAAAAAACAAAAAAAAAAAAAAAAAAAAAAAAAAAAAAAAAAGGCAAAAACCAGTTAGAAACACAATGTTAAACAAGATTACCGCACACGATTTTTCACTTTCTTTGTCTCAAATTTATCACATACAAAAAAGACACCTCTTGCTATTTCACCTGTACTGATTTTAATGAGACAGTTGTGAGTTTACCCTGGCTGGATAACCAGTGTCCACCAAGCCACTCAATTACCTTGCTCCTCAGCTGGACAAGGAAGAGAAAATGTGACAAAAGGCTCATGTATCAATATAAGGACAGGAAGAGATCAGTCACCACTTACTATCATGGGCAAAACAGACTCGACTTGGGGAAATAAATTTGATTTGTTGCTAATCAAATCGAAGTAGGATAATGAGAAGTAAAACCGGTTCTTCCTAGGCTCAGCTTAGCTTCTGAATTCTCTACCTCATCCTCTCCAGTGGCAAGGGGGGACAGGGAATGGGTGTTGCAGTCAGTTCATTACACATTGTCTTTGCCACTCCTTTCTCCTCGGGGGAAGGACTCCTTGCACTCTTCCCCTGCCCCGGACTAGGTTTCCTCACATGGAAAACAGTCCTCCACCAGCTTCTTCAACATGAGTTCTTTCCATTGACTGCAGTTTTTCATGAACTGCTCCAGTATAGATCTCTCCCATAGGGTTCAGTCCTTGAGGAACAGTATGCTCCAGCATGGGTCCCCTGTGGGGTGACAAGTTCTGCCAGCAAACCTGCTTCAGCTTGGGCTCCTCTCTCATGGGCCTACAGGTTCTTCCAGGGGGCTGCTCCAGCACAGGTTCCCCACAGGATCACTGCCTCCTTTGAGCAGCTGTCTGCTCTTGTGTGGGGTCTTCAATGGTCTGCAGCTAGATCTGTGCTCCACCGTGGACTTCCATGGACTGCAGGGAGCCAGGCGACATCACCATTGTCTTCGTCATGGGCTGCAGGGGAACCTCTGCTCTGGCAGCTGGAGCATTTCCGACTCCTCCTTCACTGACTGTGATGTCTGCAAGGCTGCTTCTCCTACACATTCTCATTACTCTGTCTGGCACATTCGCTGTCACACAATAGTTTCTCTCCTTCTAAAATACATTATCAGAGTTGCTACCAGCATGCCACCATTGGCTCGGCCTTGATCAACAGCAGCTCCATCTTGGAGTTGGCTGGCATTGGCTCTGCTGGACATGAGGGACCCTTACAGGGTCTTCTAACAGAACTCATCCCTGCTGCCCCCCACCTTAAGATACTGCCACATAAACTCAATACACTAATGAAAATCTGTTGTCTCCACTGTCAAGGACTTATAACTCCAGATAAACACCAGTTAGACTTTAATTCAGCAGGTTGTTTTTTTTACCATCATAAAATATTATACTTTAAACTAGACAAGGGTATTCAGATTAAAATCAGTTCAATAGTTTCTACACTAAATTCTGATTGAATAAAAATCTTGTGTCTTTATTGGTGATGAATAAAGATGCAAGGAGGAAATGAATTTCTTATTGGTTTATAAGAAAAAAAGAAGTGTACAATAAATAAATAATATTTTTCTGATTTATCACAATTCTATGGCATAAAAAAATCACAGAAATATTTTTTCTGTTGTTTGGTTGTTTTAGTATTTTTCTTTTGTTTGGAGAATTGGTTTTTAAGGACTAGCAAATTATCACTGTCTGTCTTACACCTATAAATCAAAAGAGAGTCCAAGATGTAAGTTCATTTTGCTTCAGTCCACAACTCTGTAGCTCCATTTTTTTGGCTGATATTTCAAATAGTGTGATTACAAACCCTTAGGACCTTAGCACCTGCCTGCTACAAGGAAATGATCAATGTATTCAGTAGAGTTTGTCTAGCTATCATCAGGTCATAACTAACTACTGTCTTTTACTGTTCTTCTGACCTTTAGCAATTTGGATCAAACAGCCTAGAGTCAATAGCTTGATTATCTTAGGAGCAATCCCCTGGGATATCTAGTCTACAAGTAAGAAAACCTAATAGATGAAACACTAACAAAATCACTGCAATAAATAACCCTACTCTTGGTCAGCACCAAAAATTAGGCTGTATTCCAAAAACAAACAACACCTTACAGGACGCATCCTTCTAGTATCTAAAGTTAATTTTTTGTATCTCTTGCTGCTGCCTAGTGCCTCATTTTCTGGTTAATGTTGCTTTTCTTTCTGTTTTATACTTTAGTCAGTAAGTGGCAATGCCTACTCCAGTACACTTCTTCTACCTTCCATGGGTATTTATGATGTTATTTATTTTCCATCTTTATAACAGCCCTCAGTAAAGTGTTTCTATTCCATAAAAAAGAAAAGAACAACCCATTCCACGTACACAAGGTTAAAAAAGTGTCCACATGACGTCCAAGACTGCTTTCAAAGCCTCATTTACCATCATTTACCACCAGTAAATACTGATGTCTGGACATTTTCGTGGCCTCCTTCTCCAAACTCCAAATAGATTTTAACCCACTTGTCTGATATTGAGGTATTTCTGGTAGTAATGCTCTAGAGAGTGTTACCTTTTCTTTCATACAAAGGTAATTTTCAAACAGAAGCTCACATTTAGTCTGAGGAAAGAGTAACACATGGTTGTTCTTCATTATAAATGGTTTTCAGAGGTATTAATCTCTTAGCAATTAATTTATTTTCATAAGCAAGCCAATCCATAAATATTACAAGGAAACTTTTAAAAAGGTGCGTTGTAAATGGAAAGTTTGGCTTTCTTTTCTTTTTTCACCTTGATGGTGATTTACATAAATATATGCACATACTTTTGGCCATACTAATTTAACCATAATAGGTCACTCTTAAGAGATCATTTTGCAAGACTGTTATGTTGTTTTTCCAAATAGAGCCTTAAATAACATCAAAGATTTACCCAGCCCCTTTTCTAATGATAGTTAATAGAGGGCGATATAAAGAAAAATGGTTTTTCCTTTAATTTGGTAATGGAAAGCTGCTCTTGCAGCTCCATCGAAGTGATTTTTTAAACAAAAAACAACAAAACATATTGTTCATTAAATTAAATTATATGCAGAGAAATAGTAAAAAGAACAGACCCTGGCTTTTCCTGATACGTTCCAGGTGCCTCTGGAGAGTCAACAGTAGGACAGAGAAGATATTTAAAATGTATTGTTTTCAGAAAAAAATTTTTTAAGATCAGTGAAGACAAGCATAGAGTTATTATCTTGGCCTTTGCTGTCCAGATTTTTGTCAGGGCCAATTTAAGCAATTACTAAACCCTGGTTGCTTGATTCAATCTGTGTTGTTCCTCCAAGTATGTTTCAGAGTTAAGTGTAGGACTGTGTAGCAAATTGATCTGGATCAAAAGTAGTAATTTTGGAAAGGTTGATGATAAAATCGGAATTAGTCTCCTGATTCCAGTATTAGCTTTAAGGCTTCTCAGTTGGTAAAGACCTCAACTGAAAATTTGTAGTGGTAAAATAATCGTCCATTTCAAGACTTGTTATAAAAGCAAACAAACAAGAAAGAATTTCTGAAAAATTGTTCCACAGAGCAATATTTTTTACAATGTCAGCTCTGCATTATATCAGAATTTCATTTTACACTGAAGCAGAATGGTAAAGATTTTAGAAAGTGTGTGGGATTCTGGTGGAGAGAGATATCATCCCAAAGTCAAGTCAGTCCTGTTTGATTCAGTTTTTCATACTGCTTTGCACTAGGTGGAGCAAGGATGGTCAGAACAGAACAAGCCTTCAAGCAACACCATAAGCTATGTGTAAAATCAAGCCCTTAGAAACAGGGGAATTTTAAAAATGAAGGTGTAAATATAGTATAGGAAATCACTACTGAATGACAACTATAAATATGATGAAATTATTTTGCAAAACAGTGGTTGATATTGATTTTCATGTCTGTCATTCATACACATAAGAAATAATAGTAATTCCTTCATTCTTTAAACACAAGTTCTCACTATATATATCTGCGTCCAGTTTGGGGCATTATATTTCAATGAGAATATATACATCTGGAAGAAAGCACAGGGGATACAACTATAAGATGTTTTGGAAAAAGATCTCGTGAGACAATACAGGCTCTATACAGAACAGTCTCCAAATAAATTTGCTATACAGAAGAGAAAGTAGAAGTTTTGTTGCACTCATGATCACTGATGAGATCACATTTGCTTAAATATAACAGCAGATTAAATTAGATAATATGGAAAGAGATATTTTAACTTTTGGAAAAGAAAAATATTGTAATAAATTGCATAGTAATAATTACTGAGAAAGCCTTTCTGTTGAAGTTTTAGGCACATTTTGAAAGCTTCAGAGCAGGGAAATAGATTAGATGTTCTTTTCAGATATCTTTCAGCCCCAAATTTCTAGATTTTTCTTCAGCCATCCAAGAAACTCTGCTTGCTATCAGCTATCTTTGTCCTCCCAGTTTCACTTCTCAAATGCTCTAAGGTAGAACATACTATGACAGGTGAGCACACAGACTGCTAATGGGGAATTTTAACAAGTGCTATTATTCAAAACAAAGAAAACTGACAAAAAGCCACAAGAACAACAATGACAAACAACAACACGTAATCCAGGTGCATCTTATTTCCTCCTTACTTCCTTTTGTAGTGAAAGAAGACCAAGATACTGCAAAACTCCAATGGTCTTGAATGTGATCTGCCACTAATAATCAAAAAACAGTAAGTTTAGAGCTCTAGTTCCTATAACCATGTGATGCCACAGAGACAAAAACTAGTTTCTTGCGTGATGATGTTGCCTGAAACAGATGAGAGAAGAAAAAACACAAACACGCAGCTTACAGATGTGAAAGGAGAGTGTAGCTTTACTAGCAATCCAAAAGAGAAAAATCATAACAATGTCTTCATTTTTATAACTTTCAGAGTGCCTACTCATCACATCATCCAACTAAACTTCATCTTACTAACATGTTCCTTAAGCATCCAACAGGATGGTCCCTTGTTACCTAACCCCACCTATGTCCAGCCTCTAGTAAGCCTGGAAGCCTAACTCTGTGTTTTGCCTTGCTACCCCACTTACCTATACATAAGAATGCAAACACACAGGAACACAGGCTCTTCTGGCCCTTAATATTCCAAGTTATCCAGCTACCTAGCTAAAGTGAATTCCCCAAAATATTAAGCATACCCCTTAAGGCATAAATGAGACATCCTACATATTTAAGTGCTACCAGACAGCACTAGTCACAATGAAAAAATTGTACTTTAGTTCTTAAAACTTCCCAACAAAATATATCACAATGAAACACTAAGTCAAAAGAACAGTTCTCATTGCTTTCCCCACTTATGCTTATAGTGAAGGAAGAAAAAAAAGTGTGGTGAGAATATCTGTAGACATGAGTCTTACTGATTACTAGTATTTCCATATAAAACCATGCAGACAAAAAACTATAACTTTACAAGGTCCTAATGTATTTAAGGAACATGAGACCAAAGACCTTCAAAGGAAAGAAAAGATCACACCAAAATAATTGCACACATGCATGTATACCTGTATAAATAAAGGCCAGTTATAAATGTTGCTGTGGAGCCGTCCTGAAGTGAAGAGAAATTGTGGCACTTCTGGAAAAGAGCAGTTTTGCCTAGCAAGTTAGTATGTGCTACCCTCAGGAGTGGCACAAGCAGATCATGACCACCCTTAATAGGATCTGGAAATGCATACCATACCTCCATTACAGCAGGTATTCTGATGAAAATCTCTTCAAGTACCTTCCAACCCCTATGATTTTAAGGCGTTATACCCAATGGGAAACTTATATCTGCAAATTTGGCCCTAAATGTTTCTGTGTGGCTGCTGCTTTTGCAAAACTATAAAGGTTGTCAGAAATTTTAGTTTTGGACAAGTATCCTGCAAGTCAAATTGTTACTATAAAAGTTCATGAGTTCTGTTCTAATAGAGCTTTTTTTAGAAATTGCCCCTATCACCAGGAATGTATTATTTCATTTAAACTACTTTTTTAAGCAAGCGCTTTTCAAAAGTAATTTAGGTCACATAGTATCAAAACAATAGTTTCAAAACAGATAATCTGGTCAAAAGGTTAACTCAGTTAAATCCATTTCTTCATATCTGTGAAAGTCCAGAGTTATGAGAAGACAAAGAAGACGTGTTGGCACAGTACTGTTGGCGTGCAATGCAGAATGAGGGCAGTACTCCAGCAGTTCAAGCTCATCTGGCAGTTCAGGTTGGTTTTGGTTGTTTGGTGGGGGATTTTTTATTTTTTTAATTTATGCAGAGAGTGTATATATATGTTTGGTTTTTTTGGGTTTTGTTTGTTTGTTTGTTTTTTAAGAACACTAGTAAATTTTCATTTAATTTTGAATTTAAAACATAAAGTATTCAGGAAACCTAACAAAGCAATATCTTGAATTTTCTCTTTTACTGATTGTTCTATAAAGACAAGTATTTTCCTCTATAATTTCTAAACAGTCTTCATTTGCTGAAGTATTATAAAGTCAGCAAAAAATGAATATGATAATGATGATAATCGTTTCCATTGCATTTCATTATTAAGATCTTTCTTGCTGTAATTCCATAATAAAATTAGTAGTATAACAGCAAAGATAACCTACTATCCAAGGTGATATGTTAATGATTAGGTATATTAATTTATAATATAGGTGTTTGACTTTATTATAATAAAGCAGTTACACTGAAAAAAAATACCAAGGCAGTAGCTAGAATGTAAAAATGAACACCAGTGTGCTAGACTTTACATGAAGGCACAATGGACACAAAGAAATTAGGGAACAATCTGAATCAGTAGCAAATCTAAGCAAATCTGTCACTCCTAAGCAGTTTAAATGAACTCATCCAATTTACACAATCCACTAGGCTCACTTTATCTCAGAGCAATTATCACAAACTCACTGATGCTCTAATGTGCTACATGAGAAAACAATCCTCTGTCTTGCCTTGAGTCTTGCTAAATAAGCAAAATAAACAAATTATATCGATTGTCATCTTAATGAAAAATACCAAAACAAAGTCCTTATAGTCCTTTGTCTTGTGGAAAACAGGAGAGAGCTGCTCTGTAAATTCCTTTCGGTTTTGTTTCAGTTGAGAAGGAATATTTTAAAATAAGCCTAAGAACCCTTCACCATATGCTTTTCACTTGTGTAATTCAATCTTTTTTCAAACATGAAGCATATTACTTTAGCTATTATTTAGATAGGAAATTGAAGCAAATAACAGCCTCTTCATGGTAGTGATGAGTTTAGCTTTGGTCAAAATTATACAATGTACTTTTTTTTCCCTTGCAAAATTAAGAAACCTATAAAATTTCACAAGTGTGTTTGTTGTGGTAATCAGTGTCTTAAATATTCGATAAAGAATTAGGGTTTTTCATTTCTCTGTCAGATGGTCAGATACATCCTTGTAAGGGGGAGCAGAGGGGTAGGTACCAATCTCTTCACTCTCATGACCAACGATAGGACTCAAGAGAACAGCATGAAGTTGAGTCAGAAGAGGTCTAGGTTGGATATCAGGAAAAAGTTTTTCACCTAGAGGATGGTTGGGCACTGCAACAGACTCTAAAAAAGTGGTCACACCACCGAGCCTGTCTGAATTCAAGAAGCATTTGGACATTACTCTCAGGTGCATGGTGTGACTCGGAGTGTCCTGCACAGGGCCAGGAGTTGAACTTGATAATCCTGACAAGAGCCTTCCAACACAGCAGATTTTATGATTCTAAGTGATCCTGTTTCCCTATGAAGTTTTCCAAACTAGGATTTTTCACATTTCATGCGTTGTGAGAATCAGAACTATACACTATATACTCAGAACTATACAGTTCTTTGGAAAGGCAATCCTGAATGAGCAATTGGAGCAAAAATTCTTAAAATTGTAACATAATGGTAGGAAGCTTAACACACAGAACTAGTCCTTTCATCAGATTTGAATATAGAAGAGGCATTAAACTAAGTGCTTGATATAAATTAACAAATTACTTCCACAAAGTTTTGTGCATCATTTGAACAAAAATCCTCCTTAAGAAAGTGTGCATCTTCCTAAGATATTGGCACAAAAAAGAACTATGTTAGAAAAGAAGAATTGGTGCTCTCCAGAGGGGAAATAAGCAAACAAAAACTCTTTTGTTGTTCATATATTCAGTCCAATTGTGTTAAGACTATCTGAAGCTGTGCAATAGGAATTCCTTACTAGTGCAAAGAGACTCTTCATGAGTCATCATTTCCTCCTGGAAGTTAGAAAAGATAGTCTTTACAAAGATGGACATGCACATGACAGCAGGGTTTTTTTGGGAGATAGATAGCCAGATAGATAGGTACTGTGAGACTAACAAGAATAGACACAGTTGTTCAGACAGTAAGCAGCATATGATATTTAATGATTGTTTGGAGTTTTCTTCTGGATTTTCAAATACACATTCTCATGAAGGCAATTTTTTGCAAGCTATGTATGAGATGGCCTAGATTTACTTTTGAATATGAGAAAAGGAAGAATAGGATGGTCTTTGAGAGACACTAGCTCAAAGCATGACCTCAGGCAGTACCTTTCTAATCAGACTTTCAGACTGTCACTGGGAGGAAGCTTAGGAAAAATAAGTGATTATGAATAAGGCAAAATGGAAGAGAAGTACAAGGAGGTTGATGACATTGGTTTTATGCATTCCTGAGAGAATGCCCTTTGAAGAACAATAGTACAAAACAGAGATCTGCCTTAATCATCACTCAGGGTAAGTTCACACTGTGCCAATTTGCTCACAGAATCCTGTATACAGCAGCAAAGTTGCCCCTTCTCTGTGAAATGTATACACATGCATCAACCTCCTATGCAAGCAGGTGTTATGCTGTTCCTTGGCAACACAGGGACAACTTAGTCCTACTGCCTGATGTCAACATCCTTTAAGGGAAGCTTTTAGGTCCAGCTC
The DNA here is from genome assembly GCA_013399895.1 of Serilophus lunatus. Classification (NCBI taxonomy): domain Eukaryota; kingdom Metazoa; phylum Chordata; class Aves; order Passeriformes; family Eurylaimidae; genus Serilophus; species Serilophus lunatus. Next base: position 153,574 of record VXBA01004196.1, read on the forward strand.
CACAGCTTCACTGTCCTGTTCAAACCCACTGTGCATCTCCGAGAGAACAGAAATTTTGAAAAAGTATCTGAAGCACACAATGGGGAAAAGCTAAATTCCAAGAAACTTCTGATGACCCGATAACAGAAAGACATACAATAATTTGTTCTCACATTTGGCTTTTATTAAACTTAGTAAATTACATCCAGAGGGAAAAATCTTGGAGAAAATACTGTGCCTCCAGCTTGTGTTTTTATCTTATCTAAAGTTAATAAGAAAAACAATGAATAGGAACTGGAGAGAGTGAAATCAGATTTAGAATGAAGTCAGGGTATTGTGTACCAGCTTTTCCTGAGCCGTAATCAAGAAAATATTCTGAGCAGCAGCACTTTCAGTAGAAATATCACCAGATCATTTACTAAAAATCAATCCATCTCTGTAGAACCACTCCTTCAAACATAGACATTTAAGACTAGGAAGCATGTAAGATAGGCCATCAGTAAAAGATTTGCAGAAGGAAAATAGTTTCCCTTGGATGAATAGAAAGATTTAGAAATTCAGTGTTGCTGTCTTTTTCCTTGACATAATATTTCTGTTGCCAGACAACACCTGATTTGTTAGTTTACACCATTAAAGAATTGCCAAGAAGACATGTATGTTTTTCCAAAAGTGACATTCATTGTGGTGGCTCTGGAGTCCACTCCCCCCTAGAAATTTATAATATCACTAAAAACTTTCTGAGTGTTGTTTCTCTGCAGCACTGAGCTGGTGATATAACAATATCAGCAGCATCCTGAAAGAGGATACACCAGAGCATGAAGTATATCCTAAAGCAGGGGTCCTCAAACTTTCTAAACAGGAGGCCAGTTCACTGTCCCTCAGACACTGTCGGGGGCCAGACTATAGTTTGAAAAAAAGTGAACGAATTCCTATGCACACTGCACATATTTTATTTGTGGTAGTGCACAAAACACAGGAAAAAGAATGCAATATTTAAAATTAAGAACAATTGTAATCAACAAAAACAAATAATATTTCACTGTGAACTATTGGCTTGCTTTGGGCTAATGAGATGGTCAGCATTAGGTTCCATATTTGTCACTGA